>LR812541.1:31067885-31472885 GCA_903798195.1 Danio kyathit
GAAGTGTTTGTCGAAAGTGTGTTGAACTTACAAAGTGAGCACCTGCAAAGGGAACAAGCAACTTTCGGAAAGCCAAATTAATGGATGTGGCACTGTATGTTCATTTGTTTACCAGAAGTGTGCCATATGAGAATTGGCCACAAGGTGTTAACATTTGGAAAAGAAACAGATGAGGCAGAACATGTACAACAAACTACCGAAGTAAAAACAGACACACACATTGACAAGCTGTTGTGTGAGGGGATTAACACAGGAGCCTGCTGTTAGCACACTATCAAATGGAGTTTACTTGAAAAGCATTGCATCTGTACATGTAAAACACTAAGTATACTTTGAACTTTATTATGTAGAAACATGCAATAAGAGCATCACAACCACTCTGTAACACTGACAGTCATGAAGTCTGGCTGAAATGCTAATAATAACCTACAATGCAATTCTATTTCATTTTCAGTAGCAAAACAACACCACTGTAGCAAAAAAAACATTTTTTTCTGAATATTATTTCACTCGATTTTATTTAAATATTTCAGGAAACTGAATCAACAGGTTTCTCATCTATCAGTGCAGTTAATATAGTTAAATGACCTGCATTTAAGAGTTACTCCCATAGTAGTCATATAAGTAAAAGCTTTTCATTCGCTCCCAGTTGCTGTCTTTTTCTACAGTGTACAGACACGAGAAACTGAGATGTTTGAATCACATGAGAATCTATCTATCTATCATTGCTAGTAAATATGAGCATGAATTACGGGTTCTACCCCAATCATCTCACAGATCTGTTATTTGGGGTGTAGTGAGGGGATACACTGTCTGGGATGACCCAACTCCCATTGGCCTCAGCTTGTAAACAGAATGAAAGAAACTTGGAAACCATTGGTGCTCCCTGATGAGCTTCCACTCAGGTGCTCCACTCCTACCGGTTCTGCCTGGATCCAGCCTGCTTCATTTCTTGTTCTTGAGTTGGTTGGCCAGCCAATCCAAACCCTCATATAGACCATCTCCACTGGTGGCGCAAGTGGCTTGGATATACCAGTTACGATGGCGTAGGGAGTGTAGACCAAGCTTATCTGTGATTTCTGCAGCATTCATGGCATTTGGCAGATCCTGTGCAGTGAGATAGAAACATACATATCTTACTATGGATACACATAATGCAGACTCTTCAGTATAGATACTTTGGTAAAACTTAATTTTAACATCATGTCCACTAACTGTCTTTAGAGTATCAGAAGCAGATTAATGGGCAGTTGCATAAGGATAATTGTAAGTTGACATGTAAAAATCAAGTGTTATAATAAATAAACTTTTCTTTTTTCTTTTATTCAATTCACTTTCTTGTGATTTTTTCCAGACTTGTGATTTTATCACCTCAGTTGATTTGTTCCTAGATAGAACTACCGTTAATTTTTATTTGTGTAACACAGCAGCCCCTGAATACATTTCTCATGGGGCAAGCACTAGAACAGAGAAGCCCAAACTAGGGCCCGCCGGCCAAAGTTGGCCCATGGTAACTTATTTGGCCTGCCATCCCATCTGACAAGAGAGGGAGATGGATGGTTGGAGGAAACGAATTTAACAGAGATTGTCATAGTTTATTCATTCATTCATTCATTTTCTTTTCGGATTAGTCCCTTTATTAATCCAGGGTCGCCACATCGGAATGAACCACCAGCTTATTCAGCATATGTTTTACGCAGCAGATGCATTTCTAGCTGCAACCCATCTCTGGGAAACATCCATACACACTCATTCACTGGGGCAGTTAGCGTTTCTATGTGGAGTTTGCATGTTCTCCCTGCATTCGCGTGGGACAATTTAGTCTACCCAATTCACCTGTACCGCATGTCTTTGGACTGTGGGGGAAACCGGAGCACCTGGAGTAAACCCACGCGAATGCAGGGAGAACATGCAAACTCCACATAGAAACGCTAACTGCCCCAGCTGAGGCTCGAACCAGCGACCTTCTTGCTGTGATGCGGCAGTACTAACTTCTGCGCCACTGTGTCGCCATAGTTTATTTAACGTAACCTTTTGTTTGTTTAATTGTTGAACTACAAAACTGAAATTAAATGTTGTGAATGAATCAAGTGGACAATGCAGAAGACATCAGCAAGCAAATCAAGGCAAAGGCAGGTGCAAGCAACTTTACTAGTGTACCACTCAACATTGAACTCAATTGTGTTATAAATCGAATTGTTTATGTTTTTATGGTAAGAAATTTATTATTCATTTATTTTCTTTTCGGCTTAGTCCCTTTATTAATCTGGTCGCCACAGCGGAATGAACCGCTAACTTATCCAGCATATGTTTTATGCAATGGATGCCCTTCCAGTCGCAACCAGAAGCATCCATACACACTCATTTACACACATACACACTCATACACTATGGACAATTTAGCCTACCCAATTCACCTGTACCACATGTCTTTGGAGCCCCCGGAGGAAACCCACGCGAACACGAGGAGAACATGCAAACTCTACACAGAAATGCCACCTGAGCCAGCCGAGGCTCGAAGTTTATTATAAAATGTACAAAAATTATTAATAAGATTAAAGTAATTTTTTCTATTTCATCTATTTTTTAAAGTATTTTTTTTCTATTTTTTCTATTTATTTTCTATTTCAATGTAAAATATTAATAAATTAGGAAATTTCAATGACAACTTTAATGTAATACAGTTTGGTGTATATATATATATATATATATATATATATATATATATATATATATATATATATATATATATATATATATATATATATATATATATATATTAGGGATGCACCGAATATTCGGCTGCTGAAAATCTTTAGTGGAAAATGGCCCAAAAGTGTATTTTAGGTTTTCGGTCGAAACATTTTTATCACCGAAACAACGCGTCCAAAACAAACACAAGAGAGGAAGATCAGAGCGCAGAAAAAAAGACTCATCTCTGTCCACTAGAATGAGGAGCATGCGCCCTCATTGTCTAATACAGGGGTGCTCAACCCTGTTCCTGGCGATCGACCTTCCAGCTGATTTCAGCTCCAACCCTGATCAAACACACCTGAACCAAATTATTTAGAACGTGAGGAGCACTTGATAATTACAGGCAGGTGTGTTTGATAAGGGCTGCAACTGAAAACTGCAGGATGGTCGATCGCCAGGAATAGGGTTGAGCACCCCTGGTCTAATATGTTTAGTGAAATCCTGCAAGAAAGTGGCTCAAATTATAATAGGTAGGCTATTCTGTTCTGACTTAGGCTACTATATACAACAGTGTTCATTTATGCACTGGCCCTATTTAAATACACTCTTTCAACTTTTCTCAAATGTCAATCAGACGACAAGCTCAATCCCTCAACAGCTAGATGTTATCTGTCTGAAGTCCCCATACCCATTGTTGCAATATGCTAAACAAATATTTTTATAATTTGTAATTGATATATTCTTTGACTCTTTAATATTAATTTATGCAATTGCAATATCTTGGTTTTAGTAAGGTTAGTACACAGTCATAGCCATAAATCATAGGTCTCAAACTCAATTCCTGGAGGGCCGCAGCTCTGCAGTTATGCTACAACCCTAATCAAATACAGCTGATCAAACTAATCAAGGTGTTCAGGAGTAGTCTTGAACACCTTGATTAGTTGGATCAGGTGTGGCTGAATAGAGTTCGAACAAAACTGTGCAGAACTGCGGCCCTCCAGGAATTGAGTTTGAGAACTATACTATAAATGCAATTGTACTAATAATTGGCATAATTTATTTTGGTGTTTCATTTCGGTTTTCGGCCTTGGTTTCCTCTTTTTCATATTTGGTTTCGTTTCAGTGCATCCCTAATATATATATGCTGGGTGGGCATTAGAATCTAGGGGATGCTGCTACTTGTCAGAGGCTGTAGTGCTACACAAATGACTATTTAACGTACTGAGGAATATTGTGCACGGAGTTACTCAGTTTCAAGTCAATAATCCAAAACAGTTCATCTAAATCACAGGTAAAAGTTCACCTCAGATTGCTGACATTAGTTTGAGCACTTTAGTCAGTGCTTCCCTCAGTCTCAGGCTGATGCACACAGCTTGTAAGTTAGCCACGCCCACTTATTTACATGTCACAGTATACATGGAATAAAAAAAAATCTATTCCACCTCACAATTTATTCTCACAAAATATCCTGTAAAGTAATCATCATAATAGCTCTCAAACAATGTAACATTTCGACTTATTTTCCCATAAGCACTCAGTGTCTAAAACCCATTGCGCACATTGACTTAAAACCTTTTACAGATTTAGTGTTGGGCGCATCGTGACCTACTCTATCACACTATGATACAGCAGCTGCACACCATCAGATCAGAGAGACCTTCAGCGGGTGGTCAAAACTGCTCAACACATCAGTGGCAGACCTCAACAACCACTGCCGCCAATGAGCTCTCCAAATCATCAGAGAGCCCATCCAGACCAAAAATAGTCTGCTTTCACCTCTCTGCCATCTGGAAGACGTTGCAAATACATACAAGCACTCTGAGAAAGCAGGCCTGAGGAACATTTTCTGTCTTACAGATGCTGCTCTAATCATTCCTCAGCATCAATACACAAACATACATCAAAACACAGCAGCCACATCGACACTTCTTCATTATCAACAACTCAATGAAGCTAATGCGCATACTAAATGGCAATGTAATGTTAACAGCAGGGAATTGTTTCTGATTTGAAGAACAAAGAAGAATGAAGAAATGATAATTAGGAATGCTCTTGCCTGCTTGTTGGCAAAAACGAGGAGTACGGCATCTCTAAGTTCATCCTCAGCCAGCATCCTCATCAGCTCTTCTCTGGCTTCGTTCACTCGCTCACGATCATTGCTGTCCACCACGAAGATCAGACCTTCAAAATACATGGGAAATGAAATGTTGATATGTAATCAATTCAATTCAGTTCAATAAACTTTGTTGTCTATTCCACAGGGGTTAGAAAATTGTCTTTAGATATACAGGCTCACACACGACAACAAAACATAAATACACTTACACAATTACTTCCTATTTAAAAATCCTATTTAAAAAAACAATGGCAGTGGGAATAAATACCGTCTACTAAAAGGATGTAACTTAAAGGAACCATGTAATGGATGGGAAGAGTCTTCCACAATAATGGAGGCTTTTCTTTTTCTCGCTGCTATAAATAAATCAATGAGAGGTGCTTGTCTTTCACCAATTATTTTACTCGCTACATTTACCAACCTTAAAAGTTTATTTTTGCTTTTAACAGAGAGTGAGTTAAACCAGACTACAATATTAAAATTAAGGACAGACTCAATAAGTGATTTATATACGACAATCAAAATGTCTTTCTCAATATCTGTCATAGTCACCAGCGATCTAGCCCATGCAGATCGCTGGAGAACTACAAATCTGCCAGCAAAAGAACTACATATCCAGTCATGCACCACTCACACACCTGGTCTAGATCCCTATGATGGCAAACAGACACAGCTGAAGCTGTTCAGGACTAATTACACAGACTATATATACACCTCTCAAACACACACACATTGCTGAGTCTTGTTATACTGATTGTGAACATTATGACTCGTTTTCCTTGCCTTGCCGGTTCTGACCCTTGTTTTGTTTGTTTTATGTTGTCTGCTGTCTACCTTTCGACCATCTGCCTGTTCATTGACCATGACTCAGGATTGCCCGTATACATCTGTTTTCTCCTGTGTTGACTGTTGCTTGTCTGACCATTCTCTGCATTATAAACTCTGCATTTGGATCTGCACTTCCTTGTCAGCGTCCCCTTTCACATTACAATATCAAAACTTCTCAGTTTTCTCAAACTCAACCGCTGCTGAGCCTTTTTAAAAAACATTCTCTGAGTGTTTATCAAAAGAGAATTGAAAGTCAATTTTCACACCTAAATATTTAAAATAACTCACCTGTTCAACTTCCTCCACATTAATAAGCAAAGGGTCACAAAATGTTCGTATTTTGTTTGTCCCACAACGCAGTTCTTTCGTCTTACTAATGTTAAGCTGCAAGGAATTTTCTGTTGTACAACTTGTGATAAAATTAACAAAATTTAGATAATTATCCAGTAAGTGAGCATCTTTTACATATCCCTAATGTGAGCAAGTAATCAATAATGTGAGGAAGTATACAGGCAGCCAAAATTAATATGCATGACTTTTCACAGATTCCCAAAGTTTGATATGCATCATGAGAGGCAGTGGAGGTAGTAATGTTGAAATAATGCTCAGCTTCTTGCACACACTAATCATTTTGCTTATTAAACCTCAATGTATCACTAGGAGCCATGGGTATTAATTTTGTGTTTGCTGTATGTGTTTTTTTTTTAACTTTTAATTGCCTACAGCCATTCACTTGCATTTCATGAATAACCAAAAACAATGGTTTTGCTAAAAAAATTATTCAAAAGCATAGTTCACCAAATATAAAAACTATGTCATGAACACATTTTCAGGAAGGGAAAGAGAACAAGAACTTAAATGCAGTAACTTAAAATATGGGTTTATTATAAAAGGCAACAAAAACAACCCAGAGGGGGAAAACATTAACAAAACAAACAAACTGGGCTGGCAGGGAAGAGCAGGGCTGAACAGAGCTGGACACGACAGGACAGGACGATATGCAATGATGAACTCGCAATGATGAAAAGGACAGCAGACATGGGAAGACTATAAACAGAAATAATTAACAAACAAACAAACAAACAAACAAACAAACAGGTGAACATAATAAACTAAAAATGGGTTAACAAGGAGGGTGGGACTAGACAATAGACAGGAGAGCACATGACACAAATAAACAACACAAGCCATGTGCTCCCATAAAACGAGACTAGAACACGCAGCCATTGAGAGAACTCATTAACCGCGTGTTCACATGAACACAAACTCACGCGACGCATGTAAACATGTACCACGTGCTAAACACAACACCAACAGAAGACACGAGTACACAATAAATAAAACTCACCATGCACTCACACATGCAGCGTGCATGTTTCATCCCAGCGCCAAGCGAAACTAACTAGACTGAGACGCTGAGAATGAAACCCCACGCTGCAGACAGAACAAACACAAACACCAGGACAAGAGCACGCATCCCAAGCACACCCAGACGCACGACCCGAGCGCGAAAATGAATGCTCGACCTAAGACAACTCGAGCCGAGCACAACATACAAGACATGATAGGACTAGTGTCTGGACTCTGCCACCAAAACAAGAATTAACAAGACCGGAGTGGCAGAATCCTAGCAGTGAGTATATACAGCTATTGAAAAAATTAAGCAAGGACTTGACAGTTCCTATGGATTAACAATTTAAAGATATGTGATATAATTTCTGTTTCGTTCTGTGACATTTTTCCTTTTTTTAGTGCGAAAAAAAGGTGCCAAGTTTTCAAATATGTTTTTTGTACAAAACTTTTTCATATTTTTTAATTTCAGAAGAGATTAAGAAACCCTTATTTGACGGAATAACCCTGATGTTCAATCTCAACATATGAAAACATTTATTTTGATCAAATATCTTTTTCTGAAAAACAACAACAAAAAACCCTTAAAAATAATAATTTTATTTGAAATTAGGAAGAAATGTTCTCATACCTTTATTGAAGTCTCTTATGTGGTGTGTGTGTGTGTGTGTGTGTGTGTGTGTGTGTGTGTGTGTGTGTGTGTGTGTGTGTGTGTGTGTGTGTGACTGTTCAGTCAAAGTCCTATTTGGATGTTAAGTGTATTTAATTGTCTGTGCATCTATTATTAACTGTCTTCTCACCTTGTGTGTTCTGAAAGTAGTGACGCCACAGAGGTCGGATTTTGTCCTGGCCACCAACATCCCACACTGTAAAGCTGATATTCTTGTACTCTACAGTCTCCACATTAAAACCTAGTCATAAGACACAAAGGGATACAAATTATACACTGGCAATACTCATAAAACATGACATCAAGTCCTGTGTACAAGGAAAACAAAACATTAATTATTCAATATAAAACATATAAACTCTAAAAAATATGTTTCACCAATAGTAGGAATAGTAGTGACTATCTCTCCCAGCTTCAGCTTGTACAAGATCGTGGTCTTTCCAGCTGCATCCAGCCCGACCATCAAAATCCGCATCTCCTTTTTCCCAATGAGGCTCTTCAAAAGGTTGCCAAAAATGTTCCCCATGGTAGCTGGTTAACCTTTACCAATATGAAAAGGGAAAATTCAGTTTTTTTTTACCAAAACATTCCACTTTTCTTACCTCCAATTTAGGGTTTGGACATGCCCAAAAGAGCCTTTGCTACCACATTGTACTCTCTGAACATCAACATCACATAATAACATTAGTACACATTGACTCTTACAAAGATCATAATGTTCTTCTTTTAAACTCTTCTAGAAACCTCTCTGCAATTTAAATGATTACTACATGATCTATGATCTCTGTGGCTGGGCAAATTCATACTTCATATTTCTTAACCAATAAGCGCCACATGGAACATGAAGAGAAAGAATTAAAACTGAAAAAACACACTCAAGTAAAAGAACCGTTACTTGCCACAAATATAGTGTGCGAGTAGAGTAAAAGTGTCTGAGTACTCTTGAGTAGTGAGTAAACTAAAAATGTAGTTTACATCAGTGCTATTTTCTTTTATGTGTGTTTCTAAGTGTAAGTCAATGATTTACTATTCATGTAAAATAAATTTAAAATGTGAGATTAATTTATTGTGAAACACATTATGTACCTATAATAAGGTGACGGACAGCATGCTGATGCATTTACGAAATCTGTATAACCTAATAATATAAAAAAAGAGGTGAAAATCTAGCTGTGGTGATATTTTTACATATATTATGCACTTTGAACACTGATTAAAAAGCTACAAGATGGTGCTGCATACACTGACAGTAAGGGCCCTATCATACACTCTGCACAATAAAGCGCAAGATGTGTTTGGCGCGATTTGTTGCAATTTTCAGACCAGCGCAACAGTCATTTTCACGTTTTGCGCCACATTGTTTAAATAGCAAATCCACGTGTGCCACTTTGTGGACTCATGGGTGTGCCGGTCTAAAAAGGAGGTGTGTTAAGGCGCATTGTTGGCGCGTTGCTATTTTGAGAAACTGAAATAGACTGAGCCATTGACCAACTAAAAGCTGGTCTAAAGTCCATTTATATTTGTTTTATATAAGATTTGTCCACCTGTCAGGATTTGGATACGTATGCATCACCATATGGGCCATAAGAATAAAACGTATGTTGGATATAACTCAGTTTTTTGATCACACTTTGTTATTATTGTTTATTTATTCGTTTGCTGGAAATTAGAACTGAGTTTAGAAATAGTTTGAAACAATCTTTGCGCTTAACAAACAAAAATAAATATGTAGGCTAATGGATGTCTTCAGATGTGTGCGTACAACACCGTTTCTCTATCCACGAAAGTAAAGGAGTAAAGAGTAAAATAAAGAGAAAGTAAAGAGGCCGAATGGAAAAGGCTCGTTCTTTATCCTCCTGCTGCAGATGGTCTGTTTAACTGTTTTCTCGCTAGTGAAGTGTTCAGTTTTTTCACTTACAAAGTCCGCCATGTAAATAGCAATTGTGCCATGGTGCGACGCAACTGACTCTTAAAGGGAATGGGAGATGAGACTCTGATTGGTTTAATGCATGTTATACTCAAAACACATCCATAACCCATTAAGAGAATAAGCACAACCCTGTTAGACTATGCGCCGGGGCACAAAGCGTATTTTTCCATCCTTAAAATAGCAAAAGTGGATTCAGACATGCCCTTAATGCACTTTAGACTTTGTGCCTAGATCGTTAAAATAGAGCCCAATACATGCAATTTGTGCATGTATTTGGAAACATAACATTCTGTAGTGTTTTTAGTTGTAGTTTTTAGGCCATTTTGTGATTTAAGTAATCAAACATTAGACATTCTCCATCCTTTCATCAGTGACATGAAGTATAAACAGTCTCTCGTCTTTGCGTTATGATTTTGTGTCTTCTTGGACAATGTTAATGCTTTCACACTACATTAATGAAGCATCTGTGTCTTGATTTTTCTGTGTGATTTGATTGGACAGGAATCACATGACTAATTATTCTTATATTTTAAACTTTTTATTATAAAAAAGGCACATGAAATTTAACATGAAAATGACTGATTATTCTACTTAGCGAATCACTGTAGGCAAGAAAAAATAAACATATATGACTGCGGCTTGAAGGAACTTAGTAAAGTACAATTCTTGAGAAAAATGATACTTTATTATAGTAATTTGAGTATTTGTAATTCATTACTTTACACCAATGCAAAGGCTATTTTGCATTAGGAAAAATGTAGCAGTAACCAGAGCAAGAAAAAAATTTAATCCTTGAAAACAGAACCAGAGCGCACAAACATTTCAGTGATGTCATGTTAATGTAAGGTCATCCTGAAAAGCCTTACAGTGAGAGCGCTAATCTGCAAATTCATCTCAGATGACTCATAACTGTCATCATGCACTGATTAAATAAATGTGCATGGAACTTTGAGTCAAGCACAGTATATATACAGTATATGGATAAAAGCAGCCAGTGAAATGAAATGCGATCCCTAATCCAGTTTGAAGTGTGATTGTTTTTTAAAACACAATTTAAAACACCTACATTACAACTAATACAGTATTTTTTAAATGTGTGTG
This sequence comes from Danio kyathit, assembly GCA_903798195.1. Classification (NCBI taxonomy): domain Eukaryota; kingdom Metazoa; phylum Chordata; class Actinopteri; order Cypriniformes; family Danionidae; genus Danio; species Danio kyathit. Next base: position 31,078,575 of record LR812541.1, read on the forward strand.
TTGACTGACATTTTGAGATGCACTAGTTGACAGATTCATGAGATGTGTTTGTCAAAAAGAAAGGTTTCTTATGCATGCTCCATAAAATGGTGATGACATCAACATCATATGGGTAGTAAATGCCAGAAAACCTGAAACTTTTGACTTGCACGACAATTCAAATCCAGCAGAACTACCGAAGCTCAGATCTGATCACATTCAGCTTTCAGAAGCAGATGATTTCAACGCACTGGCAAATGGAAACAATCATTTAAGATCAGAAAAGCCTGATATGAGGAATGATTTCTAATGTCATACTGTAGGTGGGCTGCTGATGAATACGCAAGAGATGATCGAATCTCATGGTTATCATTCATAAGACAAAACTGCCTTCTCATGGTAAAGCGGCGCATGTCACGTCAGGAGGCAGTGATGCTGTTTTAACGTCTAGCACCTTTTATTTCTGTCACGACGCAGAGATGCTACTATATCAAGAGCCGGCCTGCATATTGACAAATAATGAATGACACCGGTATTCAATGTAAATATCATCGAACATATGACATTACTTTAGCAATATATAATCTATTTTAGACGAAACCATAGCCTATATTTTAACGTTCTGCAACATCCCTACTCACCTCAGGGCAGGCACCGACACCGGATAATTTCACGCAAGTCACTCCGCTCTCGCGATATAGGAGGGATAAGCTGGAGAGAGAGACAAAGATCTCGCGATGCTATCAAAGCGCAACCTGGTGTGTGCATTAAAAATGTCAATGAATGAACTTATGAAAGCGGTGGTCTAACTCATGAAAGAGCATTAAACATCTCCACTGAGAAAGAGGAATGTTTTTCTATAAGCAACTACTTTAAATTGCCCCAAAATCTGATACTTCATTTGTAATGTGTACAAAATATTAAATAGGAACTCTTAACAGATGAAATGTTATGGCAAGCCGTTTTGATATTTAATCAATAGCCCATGCTATCTATTTTCATGTTAGTGCTAATTTTTAGATACTAGTGCTTTTTAAATGTATAGTGGTTGCTCATTAGACACTAGTTTTTTATTAGATACTAGTACTCGTTCATTAGATACTAGTACCTATTAAATAGATACTCATTCAATAGATAGTACACTGTAAAAAAAAAATCCTGGTTGTCTTAAATTTTTAAGCTGAATCAAATTAACCTTATTGGTCCATTGAACTTTTATTATGTTAACCTGACTTAAAACAGCTTGTGTAACTTATAAAATTAAGTTAGAACATAATTAACTTAGTTTATTAAGTTACAATGAACTAAAAACAAATGTTGTCAGGACTAATTGATCATATAATTTTTTTTCAGTGTACTTATTCATTAAGTACTACTGATTAAATAGATACTAGTTCTTATTTATTAGATACTAGTACTTATTCATTAGGTACTTATTAATTAGGTGCTAGTACATATTAAATAGATACTAGTCCTTATTTATTAGATACTAGTTCTTATTTATTAGATACTAGTACTTATTCATTAGATACTTATTCATTAGGTGCTAGTACCTATTAAATAGATACTAGTTCTTATTTATTAGATACTAGTACTCATTTTAAAAGTGACAAGTAACTCTTCTGTATTTTCCATTGATTTCAATGGGATCTGCCATTGAGATATCAACTATTCAGTTTTGACTGTATTCCAGCTGGGACTAGTACATATTTTTATTTACTAGTAGTTAATCGTTTGGTACTAGTACTTACTAGTACCTATTTATTGGATACTAGTACTTTAATATATGCTAGTACTCATTAAATAAACACTAGTACTTGTTTATATTATATACTAGTACTTATTCATTAGATACTAGTACTTATTGAATAGATGCCCCAGCTATATCACCCTGCAGCCCAAGACTGGTTACTCACTGAAGCTAAGCAGGGCTGAGCCGGGCCAGTATACCTGGATGGGAGACCACATGGGAAAACTAGGTTGCTGCTGGAAGTGGTGTTAGTGAGACCAGCAGGAGGCGTGTCCAACCTGTGGTCTGTGTGAGTCCTAATGCCCCAGTAAAGTGAAGGCAACACTATAGTGTCGTCTTTCGGATGAGATGTTAAACCAAGGTCCTGACTCTCTGTGGTCATTAAAAAAAATCCCATGCCACTTCTCATAAAGGGTAACCCCGGTGTCATCAGCCCTTACCCATCATGGCCTCCCAATCATCCCCATGCGTACATTACATTACATTAGATACTAGTAACTATTAAATAGACACTAGTAGTTATTCATTAGTACTAGTATTTAAGCTAATTTTAAGATTATATTTTTTTCTTACATTAGAAAAGCCTGGGCAGGCTACACATTTAATTATTTTGGTATGCGTTATGCCTCTCGTGAATCGAGAACAAATAATATAATCAAAGCAACAAAAGAATAAAAATAAAACAATACTGTAAAATGACAATTACTATTTAGTATAATAAAGTAGGCTAAAGAGAAAAAAAATCTTTAGATTATTTAAAAATAAATAATATAAAAAAAGGTTAGAAAGTGATAAAGATCCAAACTTTTAATATGTGGAAAATCTACACTGTAAAAAATCCTGGTTGCCTTAAATTTTTAAACAGAATCAAATGAACCTTATGAGTATTGAATTTATATTATAATAAACTGACTTAAAACAGATTGCGTAACTTATGAAATTAAGTTAGAATATGATTAACTTAGGTTAATAACTTACAATGACCTAAAACATATGTTGTCAGGACTAATTGATCATATAATTTTTACAGTGTAGAAAATAGAATGGAAATTGTTAATAATAGTAATGTTGACCTAAAAGATCTTTTCAAAATCAAAATTATTGAAATAGCAATAATATGCAAGTGTCTAGTCCAGGGGTCCCCAAACACGGTCCTGGTGGGCCGGTGTCCTGCATATTTTATTTCCAACCCCAATTAAACACACCTGAACCAGCTAATCAAGCTCTTTCTAGCTATACTAAAACATCCAGGCAAGTGTGTTGAAGGAAGTTGGAGCCAAACCAATTCAATTCAATTAATCTTTATTTGTATAGCGCTTATACAATGTAGATTGTGTCAAAGCAGCTTCACATGGAAGATTATAGTGAATTGAAACAGAGTCAGTTCAGTTTTCAGAGATTAAGTTCAGTTCAGTTTAGCTCAGTTTAGTGTGGGTTAATAATCACTACTGAGAGTCCAAACACTGAAGAGCAAATCCATCGATGCGCAGCTCTACAGATCCCGAACCATGCAAGCCAGTGGCGACAGCGCCGAGGAAAAAACTTCACCAATTGGCGAAAGCGAAGATTTTAAAAAACCTCGAGAGAAACCAGGCTCAGTTGGGCACGACTATTTCCCCTATGGCCAAACGTCTTGTGCAGAGCTGCAGTCTAGGCGCAGGAAGCTGGACCTCAGCGAAGACTCGTCTGTCCTTGGAGCATCACAGGAGTCAGTCTCATTAAACCATGCAGGACACCGGCTCTCCAGGACTGAGTTTGGAAACCCCTGGTCTAATCTCATGGTCTAACGAAAAACACAGAATGGTTTGACAGAATAGAATATAAAAAAAACAGTGGTGACATTTGTGGGTAAATTTAGAAATGCTCTCATGTAAATTTGGGGCATGTGCCTTTTCCCTGTGTCCCATTGATCAGTGAGCTACCACATTTTGAAGAGGTTTCTTTCAGAACTGTGCATTATGTGATAATTTACGACTGAAGGATCTGTTGCTGTGAATGTTTGGAAGCACATTTCCATATTGTGATTAATTATTCAGCTTCGACTGAAGCTAATGAATAAGTAACCTACTGGATGCTGCCAATTTACAAAACTTGGCAACAACTATTTCCTCGCGCTGCCAAATTACTCAGTAGCTGCATGCCAGATTATCAGCAGTGAAGCAAAAGACCACTCAGTATAAAGTAAAGATTATGAGCTTAATCAGAATACTGCAAGAAATTATGACGGCTTCATGACATGCAAATGTTTACTATACATTTTGTGCCTAATAAATTTGTGCTGGTGAAAGGAAGTGCATATGAGCACACAGCATCTGGACAGATCTAGTGCAGATGAATAGGAAACTCTGTCCCTGTGTCACTTCACACAGTCCATCGTGTGTCAGTGGGTTTTTGATCGATGTGTTTATCAATTCGGTGGTTAGGAAAAGAGAGAGGGAGTGGAGCAGATGCTTGCAGCTGCACACCAGATTATAGGGTGGAGTGCTGTATGGGGGGGGGAGTGCTGTGTTTGTGTGCACTGGGAGTTTTGGGGGTTATGGGGTGGGCAGAAGAGGCTACAGTGGATAGGGGAGGGAGCAGGAGAGCTGGGCCGGGGGGGTGGGAGTTATAATTTAAAGGAGCCTCTCCTCTGAAGTGTTTGCCAAAGTGCACCCCAGCAAACACAGTCATAAGTCGGGTTGGTTAGGCTTGCAGAACTAATGAGGGCTTGCACATTTAGGCAACAGCTTTGATGTTCTGGGTAGCTGGCTCCTTGTTTTTTCTTTCCCTTTCTCTTTTTCTCTCTATCCCACATCAAATATGGAAGGGGAAGCTGGACAAGGAGCCCAGAAGCAGATGTTTCCAGCTGTTTTTTCCCCTTTTCCTTTCCTTTTGATGTACCTAATGTGTATATACACTATATACTTACTTTCACAACAGCTTACTTTATTATTTCATATTGTATATCAGTTACACATCTATCTGTCCAACGCAATCTCACGGCAATGCGTAACTTTTTGATTTAGTGGCTAATTCGTATGAATTCGTACGATCTAGTTCGTACCAATGAGTACGATTTGCTCATCACCCAATGACGGTTGGGGTTAGGTGCCACGCCTCCTTTTTAAAATCATACATTTTCGTACGACTGAACTCGACTGAATTAGCCACTAAACTGACAAAAGCGTAAAATAGCCTACTTACGTTTCCTCGTGAGATCAGGCTGGTTTGTCTGTCTGTCCATCCGTCCGTCCTGCGATCAGTCCATCCATCCATCCATCTTTCCATCTTTCCATCAATCAATCAATCAATCAATCAATCAATCAATCAATCAATCAATCAATCAATCAATCAATCAATCAATCAACCTACCTACCCATCCATCCATCTACAGTATCTATCTATCATTAATAAATCACATTTATTTATCCTACCATCTATCCACCCACTTATGCATTCATCTTTCTACACATTCATCTATTTATCCGTTTGTCCATTCATCCAATATTTATCATACAATTATGCTAACACATAGTTTTGCATTCATCTGTCTTTCTATCCATCCATCCATAAAACACTTACCCATACATTTATCCATCCATCCATTCATTCAAACACTCACCAATACTTTTACATCAATTCATTATAAACTTTTCACTTCATCCATCATCAATTTATCACACATTAATCTATTTGTCCATATATCGATCCATTCATCAAAACATTTACCCATACTTTCATCTTCCCATTTTTCCATCCATCCATTCATCCATGCAACTACCATTCCATTAATTTACCTACCCTGACCATCCATTTATGCATTCATTAATACATGTTCATCCAACTTTCTTTTGTTTCCAAACAATCATCCACATGTGATCATCTGTTCATCTCTCTGCCCATATATCCATTTATATGTTTATCCATCTAACCTTCATACTTTGTTTCATTCATTTTCTTTTCGGTTTAGTCCCTTTATTAATCTGGGGTTGCCACAGCGGAATGAACCACCAACTTATCCAGCATTTGTTTTATGCAGTGGATGCCCTTCCAGCCGCAACCCATCACTGGGAAACATCCATAGACACTCATTCACACACACACTTGTACAATACGGTCAATTTTAGCTTACCCAATTCACCTGTACCGCATGTGTTTAGACTTGTGGGGGGAAAACGGAGCACCCGGAGGAAACCCACGCGAACACGGGGAGAACATGCAAACTCCACAAAGAAATGCCAACTGACCCAGCCGAGGCTCGAACCAGCAACCTTCTTGCTGTAAAGCGAAAGTGCTACCCACTGTGCCACCTCGTCACTCATACATTCATCATTCATCTTTATCCATTCATCCAAACACCTTCTCATTCATTCATCTGTTTGTACTATCTATCTATCTATCTATCTATCTATCTATCTATCTATCTATCTATCTATCTATCTATCTATTTATCTATCTATCTATCTATCTATCTGTCTGTCTGTCTGTCTGTCTGTCTGTCTGTCTGTCTGTCTGTCTGTCTGTCTGTCTTTTCAACCATTCATCCGGTAATCCATCCAAACACCTTGTCTGTTTATCCATCAATACATAAACCTACATATGTATTTGCCTTATCCATCCATCCATCCATCCATCCATCCATCCATCCATCCATCCATCCATCCATCCATCCATCTTCTCATGCATTCATCTGTTTGTACTATCCACCTCTCCATTCATTCATCCATCCATCCATTCATCCATGCCTTCATTTGTTTGTACTTTGTACCCATTCATCCATCCAAAGTTGTCCATCTATCTATCTATCTATCTATCTATCTATCTATCTATCTATCTATCTATCTATCTATCTATCTATCTATCTATCTATCTATCTATCTATCTATCTATCTATCTATCTATCTATCTATCTATCTATCTATCTATCTATCTATCTATCTATCTATCTTTCCGTCCGTCCGTCCGTCTTTCTTTCCATATGGTAGCTTACTGAAATATTTTCATTTGACCCAGCATTGGTTCCATGCCCTTCTGTTTTAACTGTAGCAGTGTCTGGTTGTCATTACTCTTGATGCTGTCAGTATGTTGCTTTGTATGTGTGATTGGCTACCCTGCATTTTGTTGGGGGTGTGTGTGTGTGTGTGTGTGTGTGTGTGTGGGGGGGGGGGGGGGGGGGGGGGTCTACGACTGTCCAATTTCTCTGTCTCACACATGGGAGAAACAGCGACAGGAAATTCCCTCTTGCAGCAGCTCCAGGGTGAAATGATAAAGGAATAAAGAAATGCAAACCAGATATCCAGTGCTTTATCATTCCACGCCACTCTTTCTCAAGTTCTCTTTCGCTCCCATCTTTACTGCCAGAGGAAATACCACGAGAAGCGAGTTTGATAAAGCCAGCAGACCGTGGGTGGTCACTTCACAGCGCTTCCTCATGAGGAATCATACAGAAAAACTAATTTATTCCTAAGATGTTTGTGCATTCGAAAAAATTCAGACAGAGCGTAGTCATCAGACGTTTGTCTGTGTTTAGTTATGAAATCACACACAGTGGTCCAGTTTCTGACAGTTGATGCAGATTCACAGACAAGGACAAACAGTACTCAGCAGCACATGGCACAACTTTGGACAGTTGATCCCTATAAGACAGGTTCATGCCTCAATCTGCTTATAAAACCCTTTATGAAAGTCTATCCCTGTTGCACATTATGAGAGGTCAGATTCAGTATAAAAATCTCCAGAAGAGAAGAATTATATTTATGTCTAATATGCCAATCTATAACCCTTCCTCTGGTCTTCCCATAAACCAAGAAAGGTTTCTTAAAAACAACATTTTACAACATACTGTAGGTAAATTCTCTACATACATCTTAAAAAATGACAATATATGAAAGTTAATTCATCCAAAGAATTAATGTCATTCCGTAAGCATCGAAATGAAGCCTTCAAAATCGTATACATCACTTTCACTGTAATAAGATTGTAATGGCAACTGTTTAAATACAGTTTAACTCTGGACTTGAGAGTATGAATGTCTTCCATTCTCTCATCAAAGGCATCTGGCATTCAACATTGTTCAGCAGTATGAGATGAGATGTGACTGTTTTTAATCAGCTGCGAAAAATCCACGGGAGGCACAAGTGTTCTCCAGTCATTCCTTCACTCTATCCATCTCCGTTCGCAGATTGGTCTGTCTCTCTAAAGGTTAGGATGGGGTTACACAGCATATCAACTGAACATTTGTCCTGGTTTTCATAAAAACCAAGCAAACTCAGAGCACGACGCAAGGCACATTCTCTTTCAATTGCTCCAGACTGGGGGCAGTTTCTCTATAACGTCTTCTGAAACAGCATTGAGATGTTCCCTTCAATTATCACAGCCATTGATTCTTTATGATCAATGCAGGCAAAGGTCTCAAAGTTGCAAGATACAGTGTTTTAAAAACCTCAACCTTACTAGGATGGCATTTCACCATCGATAATAATTACATGATCTTCTCGAAGATTTCACCAAGTATGGAATCTACATTAAGTGCACTTTCGAAAATGTAAAAAAAAAGGCAGTGCCTATATTTCACAGGAATAATTTGTTCCTGCTGTTGTGACTTTGGAGGAGTGCAGATGGCGTTTGGGCCATTCGCTTGGTTCTGGAGGCTGAAGATTCCAGGCGAGGAAGAAAAAAAGACAAATGACATGAGTCACCTCCTCCTCAATCTCTGACTTGGCATTTCGAGAATAACAACAGCAACACGACGCAAATAGATCCCAGATGATGGAGGTTAAAAGTAGGAGAGAAACGGATAAACAGACACACGGTGGGAGAGCAAAACGCACTTGCAGTCATATTCGATATGACAGGGTACAGGTTGTTGCCTCCCGGTCCAAAAAACAAATGGAGATTTGGATGAAGGTGTGTTGTTCACTTGCACACATTAACCCACTCTGTAACCTTGCACTCCTCGCAGAGCACGTAACAGCACCAGTGGAAGCGGCAGTGACAGCGTTCACTGCGGGCCTGTTTCAGGATGTTATGTCCGCGGCCGCAGCACAGCGACCCACAGCCGTCCATACCTGGGCTGCTTTTGTTGCAGATCCGCCCCTGCGTTCCCAGCGAATCCACTGCAGGCTCACGGTCACAGAAGTCAGGTGATTTCTCAAAGTACACTAACTCACGTGAGATACTGCGCCTCCGCTGGCCTCGGAGCGGATCTGAGCCAGTGTTTCCACCTGTTCGAGAGTTGAACACTCCATTGTTTTTGTTCTGAGAGTTTATGAAGATGGCAGTCAGAAATTTCTCCCGCAGCAGAGATCCCACAAGCCGGAATTCAGGAGAAACGTACCAGCAGGTCTTGAATTGGCAGCTGCCTGATGTGCCATGGCACTTGCACTTTCTTCTCATGTTGTCAGTAACTACCTGTTGGAGTCAAAAACACGAATATGGTGTATGAATACAAGTTTTTAAAGTAATAATATACTAAAGTGAACTGTAATTGTCAAAAATTGATTTTTCTCACACCTTGAATTTATATTTGTGTACATTTTTTACAATGTAAAAGTTTTTTTTTACACTTTTAATGAATTCATTCATTTATTTATTTTCCTTCAGCTTAGGAATGAACCACCAACTTATTCAGCATATGTTTTACACAGCGGATGCCTTTCCAGCTGCAACCCAGTACTGGAAAACACCCATAGACACTCAGACACACTCATACACTGCGGCCAATTTAGTTTATTTAATTCACCTGTACCCAGGGTGCAAATTACACGAAGATTGGGGGGGGGTCAAACAAGATACATGGAGGGTCAGTTCTTTAATACTGAGAAATATTTTACTCTGGTCTGTATTTTAAATAATAATGTTAATAATTTAAATAGTAGATAATATAAATATAAATATACATTTGACCACACCTTTAACGGTTCAAACCATTGTTAATGCATAATTGCGCCAATCAGTCTAATTGTACCGGCAGATCTGGAACACCAATAGACATTGTGTTCACAAGTAAAATAGGTATTAGCCTGAAAATAAAATCAAATTAGACGCATAGTTTAAAGTTTAACCTACAGTAACATCTGAAATAGTTAATCAGTAGGGCCAGAGAGAATCTGCAGACATTTTTTGCTATTTCTGCTGAGAATTCTGCAAAAAATCTTCTGGATTTATTTTGGGAGTATCATAACTTAAAACTTAATATATGAAATAAAAAAATAATACCTTTATAACTTGTATTTAATGTTTACAATGCAAATCCAATTAGATCGACATCTTATATTTGGTAAACAAAGCAAGTCTCTCATATAATAGATCTACTACAAGACAGAAAATATTACTTTACAAATTTTATTGTAAATAAATCATATGAGCATTTTCATATTGGTATTATTATTCACAATAATATTAGTGAAATGAATTTAAAAACTGAATAAATATAAATTTACATACATTTACACAAGTAAATACAAAGACTCAATGAAAAAATCTGAGGAAATCTGCAGATGTCTGCATGCACAGATTCGTGTGGGCTTACTAATCAGAGAATTAGTCAGAATAAACTAAATATCCCTCAAAATGCTGAAAACTTAAATACATTTTATCAATAAATTAGATGTAATTAAAAGTAAATACATAAATGACTGAAGCATGTATTACACAAACTAACGGTTGACAAACAGTTGACCCCCATGATTGTCAATGTATAATTCGCTCACTGCCTGTACCGAGTCTGCATGTACTGTGCCACTGTGTTGCCATTTAATGAATAATTAATTTAAAAAAAAGTGTTTTATCATATCACCGGATCACACAACTGTATAATTCAGTAACAATTAACAGATATTATTATTAGATCCACACCTGTCTGCCCACTCTGTTATTATGAATCCTCATGCGAGCGTGTATATCACGAGGAGATCCTCTGGAATCCAACCAATCTCTAGAAAAGCGAACCCCAAAACGGATATCATGACTGCAGCCTCCCCACTCCCAGGTGTCCTGCAGCATCGTGACCTCATCCGGCAAGGGCTTGAGGAGACTCATAGGGTGGGACGAGCGCAGGTTGGCAGGAAGGCTGCCGTGGAGTGAGCTGAGCTCAGGTGCGTTTTCTCCTGCACCTGCTAAAGACACCCCGCTCCTCTGAAAGGTCTGAAGCTGGAGCTGGGTTAACTTCAGACGGATTTTATCATCATCCAGGCGTTGTTTAGCCTCACAGCCACATCCACGCAACTTACCAAGGCTGCAGGCTGAAGCCACAGAGTGCACAACTCCTGCAGCCAGCAGCGACAGCGAGAAGGCACTCTCTCGAAAACCTGCGATGAAACAGAGCTTTATATGGTCACTTTGACTAACTCTTTTTAATGGAATATTGCAGTTTTAATTATAAATGATTTAGCCATTCTATGCATATCTTTTATTAATAATATTATTAATCACCATCATTTATGTGGCCTCATAATCTTTAAAAACTTCTCCAACAGTCTTATGACAATTTATGACTGATTTACGTTTTAACAAATTTGTATGATAAGCATTATAAGTGTGTGTGTGTTCCAATATTGTAGTCCACTGCTTTAATTGCTTAAAGGGCACCTATTTTACCTCTTTTTCAAGACTTAAGAGAAGCCTTTTGTGTCTCCAGAATGTGTCTGTAAAGTTTCAGCTCAAAACACACGTCAGATTATTTTTTATACCTTTCAGAATATTAGAATTTTCTGCTCTGAACCCAATGTAGTACTTTTTGTGGCCTGTGCCTTAAATGTTAGTTCTTCCCGCCCATCGTTCCCACGTGTCTGTCAGAGTGTGCCTCAATTTTCAGCTGCGTGCGTCAGATAAACAGCACAGTGACAGACATGAAGGAAGCAGATCTCATGTAACGTTTGTGAGAAATACTACAGTAAGAACTTTCCTAATGATTATCTGATGTATTTGTTGTGGAGTTAATTCAAGTCTTTCTGCAAGGATGAGTCACACACAATGTCATTACAAAGTTCACGCACACACATACACACGTTTAACTTTGCACTGTTTTTGCTTGGTGAATGTGACAAGATACACGTTAATATCCACTGCTGTATATATATATATATATATATATAGCGTTAAGTTAATGTGCAAAATAAACCTGATTTAACGTCCACAAACCGGGATTGAAGCATGCGGCTGTGGTGATAAAGTAAAAACAGTAAAAATCGCTGTAATTCATTACAAACATTCACTGTTTTAAAAACGTTTTAAACTTGTAAAACTCTTTCTTGATCATTTTTGATGATGATTGATGATCACAGAGTGCTGAACAGATCTTTTAATCCCAGTTGCTTTGCGCACGTCCTGTCTTGTTGATATGATTATACGCATTACTATGGAGACATGGTAATACGTGGCTGTCAATCAAATCGGTGGGCGAGGAAACCGCACTCCCACGTCACATTGCGGTGGGCATCAAAATGGGAGGGATTTGGATCCTATTTTAAAGTCAGGAAACTTAAAAAAAAAGAGACTTATTCTGTTTTATCACCCCAATTTGACTGTGGACACACTATTCCTACACACAGTTCTGTCCAAACAGCTTCCAAAAAATGATTTTCATCAAAGGTGCCCTTTAATAGCTTTAAAGTTAGATTCTGACTGGCTGGTAATGTTTTTTATTCATCAGATGGATGCAAAACTCTTAAATTAATTAAAAAAACTGAATTGCATATTGAAAAGCTGCAATTGTTTTATTCAGTCAATGTTAACGTTAAATCGGTTAGTCTTTCCTAGAAGAAATGCGTCTTGTGAAATCAAGACAAATCAGAATTGTCAGATTATAATGTCGTTCCTCTGTGCTGTATTTCTAAGTCATGGTCTAGACTGATTCTAATAGTCTTAAATGAAGACCAGTTTTCTAAACTTTACTGTTATCATTACAGTTATCGTCCTTGGTCTGAATGTGCCTTTCCACTACAAACAAAGCTGCTAAGAGAGTAAACACAGTCTTCAGAAACTGAAGCAGCTGGTGAGATAATTATCTATAATAATCATTATCTAAAATCTCATAAAAGACGTTTTCCATGGTGCAAATGCGTTACACAATGACTCAACGCTGATATTTTCCCTCTTTGGCCAATGTAGCATTTCAATGCCCGGATTATGACTGTATTGGCTCTCTACAACTTCAGCTTCAGCACTTCCCATGCCCCTTTTGCCATCCACTCACCCCTGTTGAGAATGGCACTCTGATGGGGCAACTTGCCATGGTTCTCCAGGGAGGAGCAGTTCCAGCGCTGGTCTCTGAGCTGGTGCTGGCATTCGTGAATAGCAACCTGAATGCCCTGCAGAGCAGAGGCTGTGACATCAGGGCTGCGCACACACAAACGCATCTGTTTTTTGGTCAGGCCTGCCAGTCGTAAACACACTGCGTTGGGGGTAAGTACTGGCTCTCCTGCCACCTTCAGGCCAAGGATGTCATTGCCCAGTACCCTGAGAAAGGAGAAAATTAATTTTATAGCAGTGATATCATTATGAAGTAACACTCAGTGCAGTAAATATTGCAGAAGGCTGGTGTTACTTAGCATCACATGTGGTCTTTTTAGAAATGACTCACATATGTGAAGAAATTATGACAACGATTGAATGAATTCAGTCATTAACGAGAAGCAGGGAATATTGTAACAGGCATGGATGGTTTTACGGTGCCATATTCATTTCAAATAATAAGATCAATACACGCTTACTGGAACATTTTAGATATGGCAGAAATAAAGTGACAAATTCTAGTGCTTTTTATATCAGCACTTGGAAACAGTTGTGCGCTTAAGTGGCCTGACACTCAAACAAGGCTGTGACCTTGCAAGAAAACATCCATGAATATTCAGACGCCCTGGTTTCTATCAGTGTCTTGGCATGCCTGAGGACAATCTGATGAGAAAATGACTATATGGAAAAGATTTGTGGGAAGTATTATATCCAAATCATAACACGCTGGTGTTAATAAATACATTATGCCCATTGAGTGTTCAAAAAAAAGTAGAAGTACACCCATAACCACACAGTTTCACAGCTTTTACAGTGAGACTATTCTTTTTTCTTGTAGTTTTTAATCAAGTATCACCAAGAAAAGTACTAATAAACATCACTAGGAACTAACAGGTAGATTACCAGCAAGAATTGGATAACATAATTAATATTTGAATGACATTTATTCACTGACAAGCAATTGAAGTTTATAGTACCATAGCCAATAAGTAGGCTACAAGACATACTAGACACCAGTCAACATTTAAAGTGGATCAAAACATTTCATCAAAGTTGTCCTAAAACTCTTGAACAACACCCATCCCTGTCATAGGACAATTTTGTAAAACTTTTTGAACCACTTATAATGTTAACTAATGTCTATTGGAATACTTAACAGTATTCATTTTTACAATACAAATACAAGTAAAATTAAAATAGATAGTCTACTATACTAGCAGCTGTGCTAGTAAACCTGAAAGTTTTTTTGTGAATTGCCCTAAAGTGGCACACTCCCTAAAGTGAGACAACTAAACTCTAGTGATTGTATCTTCACAATATATACATGAATACCAATGTGCAAGTCCTGCTAGAACTAATAAAGCTACAAACATTAAACCTTAGATGTCCCCCTTTAGGGCAATTCGATATATATAAATAATGCAAATTATATTTTGAGCCATTTATACTTCATATCAGTCACCAGGCTTTCAAAACAAACAGCTGATTAACTTCAGCAGATCTCGTGAACGCGCTTCCACCTTTCTACTTACGTGAACGCAGGTGACAGAAGCGCAGCAGTCACAATCAGGACTCGTCCCAAACACTGTCTGTGGGGTAACTCCATTGCGCCGAACGCTTTTCTCGACGGGACATTAAAACACCTGTGGGATCGCTTTAACGACGAACTGGAAATGACTTGAATTGTTTGTGTGAGGAGCGGGGAGTTGAGCAAGCAGCATTTGATGAAGCTTGGGACTGGAGAGTGTATGTCACTGAGGAGGAGGAGGGGGCGCCGTCAGGGTGGGCAAACATCGCCTTGGGCGCTTGTTTTTAAACGCGAACGGTGTAAAAGTAGGCCTGTCAAACTTTACGTGTTGCTAAAACTGAATGTGATAATTGTGACGTCTGTCTAATAGTAGCATGCTTAATAGGGCAAAAATTTCATTAACAAACTTGTTTTAGGTTATTTGCAGTAGTAAAAAACACCGTGCCGTAATAATAACAAAAGTATAGCACTAACTAAAGTCTGATTTTTATGTGCAATAAGAATTAACAAGAATTTATCAGAATATAATTATGTATTAATTATTATTATGCAATTTTATTTATTAGGCTAGCTATTCCATTATATTACATGCAAAATAGATTTAAATAACGATATTTTTTTCCTTTTTGTTTTACATGGCTACATTAAATAGATAGGCTATAGCATATAGAGCACTATTTATTTGTCTATACACGTCTTGAGTTAAGCATTGCATTCTGGGATGCAATTTTTGAAAGACACCCAAAATTATGCCAGAGTTCTAATATTAGAAGAACTGATAATTGGTTAAGTAGTAAAGTATGAATATTGGCAAGTATTTAAGCACATAATAATATTTAGTAAGTAGCCAATAATAATAATATCTAATTTCCTATAGAAAAGTAAGCAAAGGCTAAGCAAACAAGACAATAATTAAAGGTTCCCTTCAAGTCAAACAGTTATAACGCATACAATTTCTGATCACGCATGCGAAACAATCTAGTATAATCAAATGTTATTGGACAGAAACATTGCAAACCATTTCAATGGCCAGTATACAAGCCTGAGCCTAGTGTACAACTTAGTGAAGCGCTCATCTACTTGTTAAGAATTACTTGACATTTGCTGTAGGCTATGCGCATTCTTTGCATTTTAAATTTTTATATTGCATTTACAGTACAACATTTGACCTGTCTTCTCTGCTAAACTTGTGAAAAGGTATTTTGTTCCCTCGCAAAAATGTATGCAAACTCTAAAGTAAAGTAAAAGTCATTCATATAAACTACAATAAGCGGGGCAGCAGCAGCAGGCAGGCGTGCGGCTCTTCCTGAATAATGCGAGGTGCGTGTGTTCGCCCTTCCTCCCACTCCGAATCAGTTCAACAGTTCATCGTGCAGTGACGTTTCACTTTAATTAGGCTCACATTCATCATTTTCCCCGACACTCTTAATGAGAAGCCTTTGCTGACTGTTGCTGGAGATAGCCTAGAGCACTACTGGAAAATAGACTTATTTCGTTTGTTTGTCTATACACGTCTGAGTTTGTGCGTGTAATTAGTCCCATAACTGACCATGATGGAGAGCTTTTTGTCAAGGCTCAATGAAAGCGATACGCAATTACATAGCGGGCCAACAAATTATGCATAATGCACGTAATAAGTTTGTCCAATAGGCAATCTGTCAGTGTTTTTTTCTTTTTTTCTTTTTTTTTTCATTTTTTTGCAAGCTGCAACGTTGAGACGTGATGATATGACTCAAAAAGACTTGAACATACAGAAGTATGAATAAACCAGAATATTTGGGGCATTAGCAGTTTACAAGATTAAAGGATTATCGTGCTGGTGGTCAGCTATGCACTATGCGCAGCAGGTGTAAAAACTCTTTAAGTGACCCTAGAAGGCGCATCTTGCTTCTTATCTTTATTAATATTACCATTAACAGTAGTAGAATCAGGATTAATGTCATGAAATTGAGTTAAATCCATTCGTAACACGGAATCCTGACAACAGTTCTTGGTTTTCGGGCTAATCACCTTCTATTCTCGAAGATCAATTCTTGTATTGGAGCTAATCACCTCTATTCCTCTTCTTAAGCTCTGGCAACGAAAAGTGCATTAGCATTTTGCCATGGCGTGTATATCTAAGTGGCTTAAAAAGTGATTTGAAGTTGATTTGTATATAAAAGGCGTCCCTTTAACCGGATTGGCGCTAATCTGCGGCGCATCGCATGAGTGTTTCAGGAAAACCTGTTTAAGATCCTTCAAGAGTATAAGAGCAGGCTAAGCCTAGAAAAGCAGCCCTCATTAAATACCACTAACAAAAGCGCACTTCCTTCAGTTAGCCATTTACTTCAATCCCTCGAAGGAAAAAAAAGTGCTCTCTTTCTTTCTGATGCTTTCAAGGCGACATCAAACACCTTATATGTGCCTAAAATACGTCGATTTAATATTTGCCAATCGCTCATAATTCTTTGTGCAGACGATACCATAAATGTATGGAGTCAAATCTGACAGCAAGATAATATTTGATTCGTGCCTTTACTGACCATATGCGATCAAGGGAGGTCTGCGGTCCAGATGGTGAACAGTTTTATCTAGACTCTTTCTACTCTGGTGTCACGTTTTAAGATTAAATCCGTGGAGTTATTTATCGGTAACAACTTCTTATTTTACTCCTCTGAAATCTTAGAAAATACTTATTTGTGTGTTGTAATACAAATGTAGTTATTAATATAACCAATTAGGAGAAGGCAGCAGAGGTTACACTAATAATAGCAAATATAATAGCCTACATAAAGGTTTATAAAACGAGTTTTGAGGTTACAGGTAACACTGTTTGTTGTTACCATACGTTTCATTTCTAGAATTATAGAAGTTTAAAATGAAATACCAATTTTTGTGAACAAATGAATTGATTATCAATAAATGATTGTATAAAGCTTGAAATGTTCAAGTGACTTTTATTACGCAACGCAAGAGCTCCAATTAAATTAATTAATTTCTAAACGCAAGCAAATATGAAAACACAGTGTTAAATAAAGGTTCTTCACTGCCATCTGGTTCCATGAAAAAATCATGGAACATTTCCATCACACACAGTGTTATATAAACTCCTGAAGAGTAAAGGTTGTACTGGCATTTATGGTTTGAGAACCTCATGGATCCCTTCCGTTTCAATAAAGACTTTTTTTCACACTGTACTCTTTAAAAAAGTAAAGCTTTCAAAATAGAGTTTTCATGACGAAGAACATTCTTCCAAACAGTTCGTTTTTGTAAATAACTTTCTAGCAATGTGAAGAAAAAAATTCCACTATAAAGAATGTTTTGTGGAATGTAAAAGGTTCTGTAGATGTTGAAGGTTCTTCGTGGAACCTGCATCAATGCCAATAATATCAATATCAATAATAATAATAATAATAATAATAATAATAATAATAATAATAAACTTTAAATAGTTCTCACAAGAAGCGTTCAGGCACTTTAATGTTCTTTATTGGTATTTATGGTTCTTCTACATTGCCACAAAGCCCCTTTTTTTAGTGACTTAATATAAATGAAAAAAAAACAAGTTTCTTTAGACTTCCAGTAAGAATAATTGTCCTTTTAAGAACCGTTCGCTAAAAGGTTTATTTTGGAATCCAAAATGGTTCTTCTGTGGCATTGCTTTGAAAACCTCCATCTAATCTTTGTTTTCAAGGGAGTATATCAAAGCACGCATATAACAGGCTAAAAAAGTTAAAGACTTATGCTACTGGTACAACAAAAAATAAATATATAATAAAAATACATAAATAAATAAATGTAACATTATCCGGCCAATTGTCTTGTAATATGAGACACTGGCGCAACATTAATCACGGTCCTCGTGTCTTTAATATCCTCCTTTTTATTTAACCTCATTTTTTTCACCATAATTATAGCATGACGTCTCCACTTGATGTGCTTTATTTAGGCTAAACGCTACAAACGGGTGAGTGCAGACTCAGAGCGCATGCATGGACACCTATAAAAACATTTTTACGCGCAAGAGGGAGGAGACGCAGTTAAGGGAGCAATGCATGCATGTACTCCGGGTAAAAAGGCCAGTTTAAGATGTTTTATATTCCCCTACTGTAACCGTGGCGCGACACAATCCACACAGAGGGAACTGAAGAAACAAACGGCGCGCGCGCGCACACACACCCGCTACAATGAGAAGGAATAAATCCGCGCTGCATATACGGACGGAAGGCGCCTGAAGGGGCTGCATTTTAGATGATTTCGCTTGAATGTACCTGAGGAATCTCTGGACCAGGATTACAAAATGATATGTAATTTAAAGCGCCTATAACGGATCTTTTCTTCATCTCCTCTCCTTTATTTCGGGTTTTGCCTCCTGTATTCATTGTGCCCAATGAGAAGAATTAAGCTATCCCTCCATTCAGTTCCACTCAAAAGGAGGGAGGAAAAAAAACAGAGGGAGATGAGAGCAGCAAATCCCTTTTTTATTCATCTTGTAGCGTTCAATAAGTGAACAATGTGTCGCCTATCAGTCACCGAGGGGATCAGGTCTACGGGACTGTCCCACGCGCTCAGTGCTGTGAGCAGAGCATCACTAACACACAGACTGTAAGAGCAGCAGCAGCAGCAGTTGCGCTGGCATCCCATCCAGGACCCTTTCTGTGATTCAACACTGATTTTATGAATAAACGCTGACCCACGCTGTCGGGCGCACTGGAATGTGGAGTGGTAAGTGGATGTTTAATGGAAACAATTAATATTTTATATTTAAATGCCAAATATAAATGTTATTTCTATATCTTAAATAATTTCTTATGAAAATGCATGAGCTGTATATGGCTACATGGTTCTTTATAAACGAAACATTTGTTGTATTATAGGGCATTTGTTTAAAAATGTTAATGGCATCCATAAAGTTTTTGCTCTAAATGATAAAGGTTTATGTTTGTTAATTTTAGGCTACTTCATCTGTAAGATTACAGAACTTGCTCTTAAAATAAACTTTGTTTATTGGCATCGATGGTCCCATGCACCTTTAACATCATTGCAACCTTTCCATTGCACGTCAGTTTATTAAAGTGTTGTCATTAACAGTATTTTGACATTCATTTAATACTTCAAACGCATTTGTAACCGAAACTATATATTATAGCCTATACCTATATTCCCCTCATATTTGCTAAGAAAAAATCTATTATGTTGTATAATGCATTGCACTTTAGATTATCGTATCTGTTAAGATGTTAAATGGGCTATATCTGACAGTGTGTGCTATTGCGTGAATCTGATTTGAGGTTAATTGGTTAACTTTGCCCTTTCAGATATCATGCGGGTTCTCGCGTTGCTTCTCGCAGTTAAAGCGGCATGTGTCCTCCTGGTGTCCTCTCTCACTGGCACAGGGGCGGTCAACAACAGCGGCCGGTGGTGGTAAGAGACAACAGGCCTTTAAAATATAAGCTTTACTTATTTAGGCATATAATAGGACATCAACAACCAGTGCTCACAACCTGTATGTTCAAATGTAGAAAGCCTCTCAGAATGGAGAAGATTTATTGGCTTGCGTCATTTAGTGGTTGAAGTGAAATTGTCACTGCGTAAACAAACATATGCCAGCGGGCATCTGTGGAGCTGCCCAGATTATCCTTTTTATTTGAACAAAACAAAACAAAAACAAAACATTATAGGCTATTATTAATATTATAAAGTAGGCTAGTACTTTGAAAAGGGGTTGTTTAAAACGGATAAGTCAAACTCACTCACTAGATAAATCAATGGGAATCTAAATGTGTTTACTCGGAGCTACTGCTTGTGCGCTCTCTCTCTTTCTCTCTCTCTCTCTCTCTCTCTCTCTCTCTCTCTCTCTCTCGGTTTCTCTCTCTGTCATTTTGACAGTGTGGCTTGAACACGGGACAAGATTTTTCAATCCAATGTGGGATAAATTAAATGCGGATTTATTTTATGGCTGGGAGCAGTTCCTTTCCAGGTCGCTTTCAGGGTCGAAATCGTGTATTGTGCTCAGCATTCCAGAGTAGGTTAAATCTAGACACGACATATGAGCCAAAGCTGTGTGTGTATACATCTCATTATGACGATGAAAAGGAAATTAAAAATGATACACAAAGTAGAAAAGAAATATCAGTAGTTATCATCTTTAATCAATTTAAAACGCTGTAATTTGTTTTATGTTATAAATAAGCCATAATTAACTATATATATTGTATAACGCATAAGTAATAAATTTATTAAATAATAGTAAATTAATTAATAAAAATAAATAAAAATCAAATCCCATATATATATATATATATATATATATATATATATATATATATAGAGAGAGAGAGAGAGAGAGAGAGAGAGAGAGAGAGAGAGAGAGATAGATAGATAGATAGATAGATAGATAGATAGATAGATAGATAGATAGATAGATAGATAGATAGATAGATAGATAGATAGATTTTGTTTAATTTTAATAATTTATGTAATTATGTTTGTGTGTATACAGATATAAACATACTATTTACTAAATCGCATCAAAATAACACATTTCAGTTACTACATTGTTAAATTTGCACAGACAGATCAGAACAGATGTCTATAAGATTAATAAAAATCTACATTTCATATTTATTCATTCATTCTCTTTTCGGCTTAGTCCCTTTATTAATCAGGCGTCGCCACAGTGGAATGATCCGCCAAATTATCCAGCATATGTTTTACACAGCGGATGCCCTTCTAGCTGCAACCCATCACTGGGAAAATTTCATATTTAAAAACCAAATAAATGTTTTATATATATTGTAATTACTTTATTATTGATTGCAATTTATATATTTTATATCTAATATTATATAATATACACATGTTTTGTTTATAATTAAAATTAATCTTGCAAATTTTAAAGCTTTATTTAAGTTTTTAAAAACGTTATTAATTTTAAAGCTTTACAAATATGCAACTTGACATGACTGATAGTTTGGACATGTTTTCTCACATCCTATACAGCAATATATAAACCTGCCTACAATTGGGGGGGGGGGAAATCACTAACATTTTATATTTAGTTTGCTGTGATATCACATTCCAAAACTTCTAATAAATCAATACATTTTTAACAGGATAATTTACATTTCTAGATATCATCTGCTAGTGATTAAAGACAAACATCTCTAAAGCCCCTTGATCTTGGCTGACATAATTCTAGCATCTTCAAATGACAAATTACCTTTTTCCAACTTACTAAATTCATGCATTTTCTCTCTCCACCAGGGGTATAGTAAATGTGGCATCCTCGGGCAATCTCCTCACCAACTCTAAGAATGTGCAGCTGGTACTCGACCCAAGCCTGGCACTGCTAAGTCGCCGCCAGAGAAAACTGATCCGGCAAAACCCTGGCATCCTTCACGCTATTGCAGCAGGTCTGCATACAGCCATCAAAGAATGCAAATGGCAGTTTCGTAACCGCCGCTGGAACTGTCCTACTACCCACAGCCCCAACGTCTTTGGCAAAATTGTCAACCGAGGTGAGCAAGGCTTCTGAGAGAGGCATTATAAGTGATGTGTTCAATACTATTCATATCACAAATACTGAAATAGGGACACAGAGAATTATAAATTCTGACACTGCAAGTGAATACGGTGAAAATAAAGTAATAGTTATCAGCATAGTTCCCTAGTTCATTGATTACATTAGGAATTGCAAACATTGTATTACAAGTTTTCTAAAATGTTAGGTTATTTGAAAATGTTACGTTTAAATATGCAAATGAGACATTATTTAAATAAATAGAAGCTAATTTGTATGAATTGCTGGCACAAAAATCTGATGATAAAATCAGATTGAAAATTGTTTCTTAAATTGACATATTAGAGTCAAATTTTGTATCAATTATAATTCAGAAAATACTGCAGATAGCAAGAAAAAAGATTTTTAGGAGAATAAAATGTGTATATATAATATATTTATATATATTTAGGCAAATCAAATATAAACTTTCCTTTTGTAGATATGAATAAAACTAAAGTCTGCAGAAATGGAGATTTATGGCTCAGTGCCGGAGAAAAACATAACAAATTTTGAGAAAACAGGTTTTTTTAAAATTATGTATCATAATTGAAATTTACAGACACAAATCTACAAAAAATAAAAGCTTTATAAAAGAAACAATTAGAAGTGTTTCTTTCCATTAGCCCAGAATGTAAAAAATGTCAGCTGTATTAAAAAACACTGTTTACCCCCTAATATGATATATTGTAAGTTGATTTCATTATTTTGATTAGGTTGTCGCGAGACTGCGTTTGTGTTTGCCATCACGAGTGCTGGTGTTACTCACGCGGTGGCTCGGTCCTGCTCTGAAGGGGCCATTGAGTCCTGCACCTGTGACTACCGGCGCCGTGGTCCTGGAGGGCCAGACTGGCACTGGGGAGGCTGCAGCGACAATGTAGAATTTGGCAGGATGTTTGGACGAGAGTTTGTGGATTCCAGCGAGAGGGGCAGAGATCTACGATATCTGACCAACCTGCACAACAATGAGGCAGGACGAATGGTAAGAAACTCCTTTAATAATCTAATTGAGTCAGTGTAAATATTGTAACATTGCATATATACAGAATTCTTAAATGTCTAGAATCTCTCAAATAAACATATAATAATATATTATATTGTCTTTTCTATTCTAAGACAATATAGGTTAAATATTTCCTAAATGATGTTTAACAGAGCAAGAAAATTTTCACAGTATGTCTGATAATATTTTTTCTTCTTGAGAAAGTCTTATTTGTTTTATTTCGGCTAGAAGAAAAGCAATTTTTATTTTTTTAGAATTATTTTATTATTTTAAGGTCAAATTTATTAACCCCTTTAAGCTATATATTTTTTCCATTGTCTACAGAACAAACCATCATTATTTAATAACTTGCCTAATTACCCTAACCTGCCTAGTTAACCTAATTAACCCTTTAAATGTCACTTTTAACTGTATAGAAGTGTCTTAAAAAATTATCTAGTAAAATATTATTTACTGTCATCATGGCAAAGATAAAACAGTTATTAGAAATGAGTTATTAAAACTATTGTTTAGAAATGTGTTGAATTTTTTTTTATCTCCCTTAAAAAGAAATTGGGGAAAAAATAAACGGGGGTAATAATTCAGGGGGGCTAAAAATTCTGTATATATACAGAAAAAGAGACAATATATATTATTGTTATAACATAATAATGACAAATTTTGAAATTTCTCATTATATACTCTATATTATATATTAGCTGTTTTTATTAATTATAAGTTTTATGTTTATATATACACATAACATTAGGATCAGTACTAAAGCTAACGGTCAAAAAATTAGTACACCAAAGTTTGTGTTACGACAAAATATTAATTAAAAAAAAAATGTAAAAACAGGAAGAAATTAAGAGAAACAAAAAAATATAAAATGTAGTTGAACATTTGTAGTTTGTAATTTTTTTTGCAATATTTCACTAGAATTTAAACGTATCTTTCTATTTCTAAAGATGTTCAGTGACTAAAATATTATTTTAGTATATCTGTGTAATACATCTGTTTTGTTCAAATGCACCAAATATATTGCCTATACTGTATTAACTGAGAAATGCATAAAAAAATCATTTTCAAAATGGGGTGTACTCATTCATTCTGAGCTCGCTATACTGATTTATATCTAATTTATTAATTACATAACAGATCTATCAAAACACCTATCTTCCCAAATGACAGACCAACTAGCAGATTTACAGGTATTATTATTAATGTGCTCTGCTATTTTACACTTAAACAGCAGAAGAAATTTAGGTTAGTGAGGTTATGCAATTGTTTTCTTCATAAATATATAAATATCAATCCAAATTAGAAAACAGACTTTCAGTAGAAATGTTTCAATATTTATGTTTTAATATTAATACGTTTGGTAACACTTTATTTTGATGGTCCATTTGAGTATTAGTAGACTTTCTGTTTAATAGCTGTTGATACTGCTCCTTCAACAGACATTTAACTAACTATAAGAAACTTTGCAAGTGCATGTCAACTTACACTAACCCTAACTTTAACTTTAACCCCAACCTAACAGTCTACTTATAATCTAATGAGAATTAGTTGGCATGTAGATGCAGTGTAACTTAAATTCAACAAATGGACCATCAAAATAAAGTGTGACCATATGTTTAAATCCATAATATTAATTTTCTCTCCTCACCTTCAGACGGTCGCATCAGAGATGCAGCAGGAGTGCAAGTGTCACGGGATGTCCGGATCCTGCACTGTGCGAACATGTTGGATGAGACTTCCCAGCTTCCGTGTAGTGGGAGATTACCTGAAGGACCGTTTTGACGGCGCATCCAGAGTTGTGTACGCCAACAAAGGCAGCAACCGCGCGTCCCATCGAGCAGATCCCCGACACCTGGAACCAGAAAACCCAGCGCATAAAACTCCCTTCATCTCGGGACCTTGTCTACTTTGAAAAATCACCTAACTTCTGTTCCTACAATGGCAAAACTGGAACACATGGCACATCGGGACGTACCTGCAACAGTTCGTCGCCAGCACTGGACGGTTGCGAGTTGCTGTGCTGCGGAAGGGGATACAAGACTCGAATGGAGCAGGTCACCGAAAGATGCCACTGTACTTTCCACTGGTGCTGCCATGTGAGCTGCCTAAACTGCACCAGCACACAGACTGTCCATCAGTGTCTATGAGAAGCAAACACAACCAACTCACAAACTGGAGGTGAAGGGTCCCAAACTGGGTATAGAAATGGGTCCTTGAGGTGAGCCTGGGTTCTCAGCTTGGAGGAGTTTTGTGTGTCTTTCCTATCTGAAACACATGCTTCAGTTCATGAAGCTAATGTGTTGATGTTCTGAATCTGGGGTGGTAAATAGGGAGGGCTACAAAATGTGCTGTTGAGAACTGGAGTGATAAACTACAGGTTAAAAGTTTGGAATAATGGATATTTAAAATAAGTTTATTGGGTTTTCTCAAGTTAAACACAAAGTGCAACAAAGTTATGTTCAAAGTAATAATTTAAATAGATCCTTCATCCCTAAACATACTGCCCTATACATGGCCCAAACCTCCAACCTGTAGAGCCACAAATAAACCACTCAGTTAAAATACTTGGGTTAAAAATACCCCAACATATAACCCAACTATAGGTTATTATAGCACCTTCCCAACTATAGGCCAATTTAACCCAGTGCATTGGGTTATAAAATTTAACCCAATGCATTGGGTTATTTTGATTAAATGTAATTTTTTTCTATTCTGTTACTATTACTACTATTACTAGTACTACTATTAATTTGATAATTATGACTGTGTAAATAAATAACATACAGTTTTCAAAAATATTGAAAATGCTTTATTTCCATTACATATTAAGTTCCAGACACTTAAACGTTTTTATCCGTTTAATATAGATTGGCTATGAAGTGCGCATTTGTATCATCAACAATTAAGAGTGCTGGTGAAACGGATATAAAACACACGACACAGAGAGGTCATTTGATAAAAAACAACAACAACATTATTGCGTTAGAGCTTAAATAAACGTTATAACGCAAAAACAACATTACGTACGCATAATAATACAGCTGTTCTGTGGCAGTTAAATCAGTTGACTGTTAAAACTCTAAATATTTAACCTGACTGTTTGTGTTATTAAATAAATAACCCAAAAAAAGTTAAAAATGACCCAAAAAAGCACCCTATATTTTTAACTCAACCATTGGTCATCACACAACATCAACGTTTTTTAGAGTGCATGAATAAAACTAATCAAGAAAACATAAAAAAAAAGTCAGGTTCTAAGCATTCTGTCCTGTTATACCCAAGTAAGAAATGATAAGATTGACATAAGATGACACTACTTCAATCTATATGGAAGTGGAAGGTGGTTTAGAATCCTTCCATCTCAAAGTTATACATTTTATGGCTGCTAGTAGGGCTAGTCTGACAAATTAATGCTTTGTTGATCAAGTAGTGCAGCATCTCCTAAGAGGGTAGTCTAGGCATTCTAGGCACATTAGTACCTACAACTATGGCAATAACCTCGAAGACCTCTTTCAGGGCAAGACCACAGCATATGTAGGAGAGTCCCTCTATCTAAAATAAGTAATTCAGTAAAAACAGTACTACTGTTTTATTGCCATTTTAAAGACATCACTCCAGTCTTCAGAGTCAACACGATCCTTCAGAAATCATGCTAATATGCTGAAATTCACCAAATATTAGAATATTGACCAAATCAGGATATTAGATTGATTTATACAGGGTCATGTGACTTGGAACACTGGAGAAACAGCTGCTGAAATGCAGTCATTCGTGAGTCATCTTGAATGTTGATAAATACAACTATTTTCATCTTATTTTCAAATGCAGCATAGGTAAACATAATATCCTAGGTAATCCAATTATTCCAAACTTTGGACCTGTAGCGTAGAGGAATGAACAAACATGTTAAGTTTTAGCAAATCATTTGAGAAAAAGGGGCTTAAACCAACATGCTCACTAAGTAGGCAAACATATTCAATGTATTAACTACTGAGAAAAGCTCAAAAGTTCACGTGTGGAGCTGTCAGGTTATGGTAGGCTTCACAAAACACAACATTTCAGTCATCATACTACAGTTTAGGTCTTCAAATGGGTCAAGAACCACTACGCAATGTGCGACGCAGAAACATTTTGAAATGTAGGATCTCGAAGCAGCAGTCCTGACGTTTCAGTATGTCTTCTCCTCTCCTCATCTCCATCTCTGGTACTCCGGGGAACGTAGAAGCAAGAAAGTAGTAACTGGACACAGTTTGACAGATGTTCCTGTGGTTAGCGAACCACAAGCATGCTCTCTCATAAACCAGTGCAAAACTCTAACAAGAGGGCGGTTCTTTAAAATATTTCAGCGTTTTGTTTTCTTTAGCTGCAGTCCTACTCGTCTCACATAAAGCTGTGTGAAGTGCTTCTCAAGGGATGGGGCTTCCTTTTCCGATTACTATGTAGCGGAATCCCGAACTCGGCCCAACCTCTCGTGATTTCCCATTCGGACCTGCCATGCTTCCCGTCACTGCTTTGAGTCTCATGCCATTTTTTAATACCATTTATTATTATGTGGTACACCATGTTATTGTACTGATGGAAAAGTATTGGGAAGATTGACCTAAGATTGACTCTGACAAAAGCATGTTTACTACAGAAATGTCTGTCAAGGGAGATTTCTGTCGGAAGCTGTCAAAGACACTACATTGATTGCGCACAAGTACATATTAGGTTTATGTGTGTGTGTGTGTGTGTGTGTGTAAAGATAATCCTGTAAATGCCCTACTACCTAGTTTACAGTGGACAAACAGTTCACGTTTATGTTTCTGAAAGAGCCACAATTATGAAAACTGTATTTTGTATATCAGCTAACATAACCAAAACGTTGTAAATATTATAAATAGATATGATCTATATATATTTATGCTGCAACTTGCAATGTGAGAAAATGATTTACTCTGAAAGTGGAGTGAATACACTAGCATTATTATTTACGTTATTCCAGACGGTTGTGTGCTAACTTATGTTGATGATCGCAAACTGGATGATCAAAATAAGGCCACATACATCTCAGAGAGACATGATTACTTTGTCAAACGCCTGATTTGCTCATCTCCACACTTGTGTTTTACATGCACTGAACACCATCTCTTTTAATATTGTGAATGAAAAGTATTTATTATTGTATGATGGCTTTTTTTCTGATGAAATTGAATATTTTAGCTCCGTTTAGATATGTTGTTTTCATATAGAGTAATAGCACAATAAAGTTTATATTTTCATTACTCACGTTCTGAGACAACCACTCATTTCCTAAGATGGCTCAAGGTTTAAGCTCAATAACGGGTTTGTGTTTCACAGCATATTCTCCTCAGCTTCATTTGTGATCCATCAATCATTTCTCCAAACCGCAACCTGCTATGACAGGGTATGTCTAAAGCACTTAACCTAAAATCAACAATGTGAGTGTGCGAGTATATCCGTTCCTCTAAACATCATGCTCACCGCTGAAAGCACAAGAACAGGCCTCTTCTTCGAACGGTCATGCATTTTAAATCCACAGTAACCGCTGAGGGAATTTGGGCTGTGGGATAACGCAGCGTTAAATCTGTATGTTTTCACGACACTAGAGGTTTTGCTTCACTTAGCTTAATATCAGAAACAAAATAAAGCAATGGTATTAGAAATAATGACAGGCTGTGTTGCCCCCGCCCTGCTGCCGAGGCCAGCGAGACCACAAGAGTTTGGATGAAGGAAGACGATTCTTTCGCTCACCCACCGCAACATATCACAGGGCCACTGAAGGTCAGGCAGACGGAGCCCTGCTCCACCGTAGTCGTCACATATGCATCCCAGAACCAGCTCCTGAGATGGGGATCTGTAATAAAAAGCAAAACAAAGATATGCCAAACAGTTTGTTGAATTTAATTGTAAAAAGACCTAGAAGTCTGCACTTTTTCCAAATAAAGATTTTTTAGCATACAATTTAATAGATTTTCCAAGATCAAGACGTGGGCAAATAATAGAATTTTCATAAATTTTGTTTGAAGTCACTATTAATATGACCAGGAATGGGTAAAAATACATTGAAATGCATTTTAAAATAAAATACCCAATTACCTCAGTTTCACATGTATCAAAATAAACTACAAAATAGAGCAGCCACTAATGTATCAAAATAAAATACTGCATTTTGTATTTTGAAAATCCTACAAAATACTTTTACAAGGGAGCATAACATTTCTTCGCAAACGTTCTATCAATAGGCTTATTCAATCAATCTCTTTACCATTAAACTGATTTAGTGAAGTAAACAATGATTGATAACAACAGCTTTTCTCTGAGCAAGTTTAAGTCAGCTTCTCTGCACCTCATTCACCTCTACTGTTCATGAGGAGGTATTCATAAAAAAATGTAACTTATATAAGTTTTATTCATAAAACGTACACTATTTATGAATAAAAAAATGCTATCTTTATTCATAAAACTCATTTTTTTGTTTGATTTTAGTATAGATTTTGTACAAGTTTCATAGAGAAAGTCCTGTCTTGAAGATGATCTCTTTAATCACTGTAAAAACCCTTTAATGCAGATAATGAGTTGGCATATAGTCAAATATTGCCACATCACTTAACAGTCTTATTTTTCAACATTTTTGCAATTGAAATCTTCAATACTCGATGTAAAATCACGATTTCTGAAAACTACAAAAATCCTATATTTGACTAAAGTTTTAGTCATTTCCATAAATCATTTTTTTTGCAATTGTACTTGTCAAAACACAAGATAAACACAATATCTCAAAAAAATTAGTTTGAGCAGTAGACTGGAAAATTATTTAATATTTTTGTCTCATACTGATTAACCATGTCAAAGTCTGTAATTAACTATAAAGAGCACCTGCAGATTAGCTACTGGCATTTGAAACAGCCAATTTATTTTTTGTAGATATCAACACTGTAAGACTTTTATGTTGTTTGTCTTATTTAGCCCGAGCCATATCACCCTGCAGCCCAAGACCGGTTACTCACTGAAGCCAAGCAGGGCTAAGCCTGGTCAGTACCTGGATAGGAGACCACATGAGAAAACTAGGTTGCCGTTGGAAGTGGTGTTAGTGAGGCTGCAGGGGCGCTCAACCTGTGGTCTGTGGGAGTCCTATTGCCCTAGTAAACGTGAAGGAGACACTATACTCTCAGTGGGCGCCATCTTTCGGATGAGAAGTTAAACCGAGGTCCTGACTGTGGTCATTAAAAATCCCATGTCACTTCTCGCAAGGAGTAGGGGTGTAACCCCGGTGTCCTGGCCAAAGTCCCTCAATCGGCCCTTACCCATCATGGCCTCCCAATCATTTCCATCCACCGAATTGGCTCTATCACTGTCTCTCCACTCCCCCAATAGCTGGTGTGTGTGGTGAGCGCACTGGTGCTGTTGTCCTGTGGCTGCCTTCACATCATCCAAGTGGATGCTGCACACTGGTGGTGGTGTGGAGAGACCCCCCCGCCCCCTCATGATTGTAAACCACTTTGGGTGTATGGTCATACAGAATAAATGCGCACATTACATTTACATTTGCTATTGTAAAAATGCAAAAATACAAGACACTAAAGTATTGTGATACAAAATATTAAGCCATTTTTATAAACCCTATCAAATGCAAATTACAAAATACTATTTTGTATTTAAAATACGTATTTGAAATACATGTATCATAAATAATGCCCATCCCTGACTATGACCAGTACTCACATCATTTAATCATTGACTGTGAGACAATATGCAAAGCTGTATACAAGAAATGGAAATTATTTGTGCTTTTAAAAAATGAGAGAAGCAATATAAACAGGTTGAATTTTAGTTACTCAAACTCTTATTTAGATGTACTACACAACAACACAATCCCTATATCAGGCAATTTATTTTTGTATTGTTTTTGCAATGTTACCTTATTGGAATTTATTATTAAAAACAGTAAAATGCATTCAGTCATATATATTACCAGTCAGATGTTTGGAATAATTAATAGTTTGCAAAAATGGCAATGATTAAGAATCAAAATGTTCCAAGGCTGAATTTATTTGATGACAAATACAATAAAATCATAATATTGTGCCCTATTACTACAATTTAAAGTGATTTTTTTTTCCTTTCTGAATACATTTTAAAATGTAATTTTTTCATGTGACATTTAAGTCGAAAAGTCTTTCTTTTTAGTAAATAAATGCAAACTTTGTGAGAATAAAAAAAGTGACAAAAATCCAACCTGAGTTTGAATCTCAGCTCAATGTGCAATCACTGTAATATCACTTCCTGTCTTTATTCCTAACCAATAAATCTAAACCTAGTCAAAAATAAAACAAAAACATTCCCTCTACCCAAAATCAATCATAAATTAGTTTTTCAACCTTGAAAAGGCAAGAAATTCTTTACACCTCTATACTTCATATGCAAAATAGTGCAAGAAGCATTAATAAAAACAAGAAATATGTATTGAAAATAAGCAGAGAAGGATTAAAAAAGAGGGATAAAGAAGCAAAGTCAGACTGAATTCCCAGGCACTGGTGGGATGAGGGAGGCGGAGGGTGGAGGGCTACTGTCATTGTGGGAGTGCTGAAGAGTCACTGATAATTAGCTCAATTAGTGACAAAGGCAGTGTAATAAATACCGACTTAGTGTCTGGGTCCCTGCTGTCCACTCTCTACACGGCCTGTGATGCAGCCAGGGACTGACGGACAATTCATTAAACCGACAAAATACCCCACCGTCCAGGCGTGACGCTGCGAGTTAGCCCCCTACAGGCCCGGCCCATTGTTCTAATTGTCTGGGTTGGAGTCGCTTTCTGGCCATCTCCTCCTCGCCCCCTCCTTCGTCCTCTTCTTTCAGAAATCCCAAGGAGTTAATGCCCCTACCTAACTCTGTAAGTAGGTGATCGGCAGGTTGGGGGAAAGAAAAAAAAATGGAAAGAGTTACTCGGGAGGGAGGGGAGCAGTGGGATTAGGGTCCGAGGGTTGCCCGGGAGTGCAAAGACTGGCCCCGATAGGAATGTCGTAGAGATGAGTCCAGAAGCTCGGATGCGGGACAAAGCGAGAGTTAATTAGGAAAGATTGAAGGAGTTGGCGACAATGGGCCGCCACCCGAGTCGAGATGAAATTGCTTCCGCGGATTATTGAGGAGCGAGTGTGTGGGTTGCAGGGATGTGTGTGCCGGGAGGGGTTCGAGCAGGCTTGGATTGATGGCTGCCCCTCTGGTTAGGGAATAGGGGACAGGGGAGGCTGACCGGCTGTTCCCACAGTCTGTTCTGCAGCAGCCACCTTTGACACACGGGCCTGCCAGGCGGCAAGCAGGGAGAGGGAGGCTGGGAAACACAAGAGCTCCTAAAAGCAGAAATTCATCTCGCTTTCAATGCCAATAGTGATTGTGATGGACGTACGCAAACGACAAGTCAAAAAGCATGAAGTTTGAGTCACAGATTACGATAGACGCAAAAACCGCAAGCTGAAAACTCATTAACGCTCTACATCTCCATTTAGTAACATGGTTGATTTGCTGTTCTCCTTAATTGAAGCCAAAACTACGTAATAAAGTTTTAATTCAGTAAGTGTCCTTGAGGGACTCTAAAGCGCTCGGAGAAACTTAACCTTCCACCAGTGGTTTGAAGCTAATAGAATAATGGCGAAAAATTAAACCGCTTGATAAAATTCCAAAACAAAACCTCACTGGGTTGGACGGAGTAAGAGTTTGGCTGAGCCATGCTGTTGTAGACAGACTACTTTCCATTCAAGAGTCACTTTAATTTCAAGGGAACGGTACAGCAAGCAGGTATATGGACCACAAAAATATGGGTTTCTTCCAAAAATTCCGGAAGACCGTTTACCCTCTTCAAGCTCGGGGCCTATGGGAAGGGTTGAGAAGCAGGCTTCTGGGCAAAATGGACCAAAGAAAGTATATGGAATGCGAGCAAAGTTCGGGTCACCGTGCTGAATAGAGCACAGTGGAGCAGTGGTCACATGCAGGGCTGACGCAGTGTGGGCGCATGGGTTCAACAGAATGTGTGGATTCTGCACAAACCCAAAGAGGGAGGAAAAAACATTGGTACCTCGACACAAGAATCCCAACATTCTTTAGTGTCAGCCCTGATGAGAATGGTTTCGGCTGCGCAGCATGCCTGGGATTATGCGTGTCTGCGAGTGTGTGTGTGATAATTGCGAGGTGTGTAAGTGCGGTTGTGTGTGGATTTTGGAGTGCCTGGGCATGGCAGCTGGGAAGCAGGCAGAATCCAGGAGATTTGAACCCTACATGCTGCCTGACCCTCTCAGCAGATGGTGGCTCCAGAGAAACTGCCATCCAACATCACAAAGGACAAAGTCTTGTAACATCTCCATCATTTGCTCGTACTCTGCCTTGCAACTGCTCCTTGAAAAGGAGAAATGTTAAAGTGTCAGAAAAGTGTCTGTTAAAGGGTATTAGTTGGCATCATTTTTTAGAAGCAAACTTTGATGTATGATCACAGATCTGCTGGAATCTTTGATTTTAGAGTTTAGAAAGAAATATCTATAGTCAAAGATGTTTATAGTAGGGCTGGGCCGATAAATAACATTATATCAAATCGCGATAAAACTTATGTCAATAACAATAATAGGCTCTGGACTTTTTTTTACTCTATATTGATCTAAGAGCCAGTCACACAGCAGAAATGTGCAACAATTGTAATCTAAAAGCGTGCTGATATTAGAGATGTACCGAATTTTCGGCCACTAAACATTTATCGGCCCAAAATGTTATGTCACTTAACGGACCCTCTAATTTGTGTGTCTTCAGTCACTTTTGGGATACTCTTTTTAATCTGGAAGCATTAACAACTTATATCAAAATATATATCGTTATCATTCAATATGGAAAATAATTATAGAGACAGCATTTTTGCCACCTTGCCCAGTCCTAGTTTATAGTCTTCAGTATAAGTAAAGATTGACACACACACACACACACACACACACACACACACACACACACACACACACACACACACACACACACACACACACACACACACACACACACACACACACACACACACACACACACACACACACACACACACACACACACACACACACACACACACACACACACACACACACACACACACACACACAGAGGCCATGAATAACATATACTCAAAACAATGCTGGATTAGTTTCATATAAATTTTGGGTAAAATACGAACAAACACAATTGCTGGATTACCATTTGGTTAAAGTTGGAATTAAATTTAAATGATATGCTATATCTACTAACTTAAAGCCATTTCTATGATAAAGCACACTGATAAAAACTGAAGTATTGCACATATCCATATTTCAGCACCTTCATGTTGCTTAAGTAGAGTATAGGACTAACAAAGCCAAGCAAGGCCTGAAAGCAAGACCTTTAAAAAAAACATGAACCTACAATGTAATGTTAGTCTTTTTAAAACATCTTGCGCTCTAGAATGGATCATACAATCACATATCATACAAACCCAAATTTTGAAAAAAAATGAACCAACCCAATGTTTGTGTTAAACATTTCATTAAAAAAATGTAACAAACTTTTTGGGTTTGTCTATATTTTACCAATTATGTTTAAACAAACAGTTGAGCTGAATACATCTCGAACAGCACACAAACTTGAGAATGTGTAGCAAATGAAACATGCCCATCATTTACAGGCACACAAAAAAAACTTCATCTTTCCAGCAATTGCTGTTTATGGTTGGTCTGACTCACTTTGTGGGTTCAGTCATCAAATTAAAAAAGCTGTCCAATATGAAATGGTGACAGCTAAATAAAAATTATTCTTTGTCTATGGAAAAAGGCATCAAAACCACTTTTTAAATCCTGGCTTTCAGAATTAGCAATTTTTATTACATTTAGAGAGACTTAGACAAAATCTTTCTGATAGCATTGCTGGCTTCGACGCCACCTGGAAACCCTTTTTTATCTATCTGTCAAACGTCAAGAATAACAGTTTAAATGTATGACCGTCATTGTTTGCAAGATCACCATATTGCCTGTGCCCACTGGCCTAGAAATATGCGTAACATTGTTAACCTACAGTGCATCCGCAAAGTATTCATAGTGCTGCACTTTTTCCACATTTTTTATGTTACAGCCTTATTCCAAAATAGGTTAAATTCATTTATTTCCTTGAAATTCTACACACAATACCCCATAATGACAATGTGAAAAAAGATTTTTTGAAATTGTTGCAAATTTATTAAAAATAAAAAACCTGAAAAATCACATGTACATAAGTATTCACAGCCTTTGCTCAATACTTTCATGATGCACATTTGGCAGCAATTACAGCCTTAAGTCTTTTTGAATATGATGCCACAAGCTTGGTACACCTGTATTTGGGAATTTTTGCCCATTCCTCATCGCAGTACCTCTCAAGCTCTATCAGAGATGTTCAATAGGATTTGGGTCTGGCTCTGGCTGGGCCACTCAAGGACATTCACCGAGTTGTTGTGAAGCCACTCCATTGATATTTTGACGGTGTGCTTTGGGTCATTGCCCTGCTGGAAGATGAACCGTCGCCCCAGTCTGAGGTCAGGAGCACTGTGAAGCAGGTTTTCATTCAGGATGTCCCTGTACATTGCTGCATTCATCTTGTCCTCTATCCTGACTAGTCTTCCAGTTCCTGCTGCTGAAAAACATCCCCACAGCATGATGCTGCCACCACCATGCTTCACTGTAGGGATGGTATTAGCCTGGTGATAAGTGGTGCTTGGTTTTCTCCAAACGTAATGTCTGGCATTCACTGCAAAGAGTTCAATTTTAGTCTCATCAGACCAGAGAATTTTGTTTCTTATGGTATGAGAGTCCTTCAGATGCCTTTTGGCATATTTCAGGCGGGGAGTGGCTTCCGTCTGGCCACTTTACCATACAGGCCTAATTGGTGGATTGCTGCACAGATGGCTGTCCTACTGTTAGGTTCTCCTCTCTCCACAGAAGAACGCTGGAGCTCAAACAGAGTGACCATCGGATTACTGATCACCTCCCTGACTAAGGCCCTTCTCCCCCAATCACTCAGCTTAGATGGCCGGCCAGCTTTAGGAAGAGTACTGGTGGTTCCAAACATCTTCCACTTATGGATGATGGAGGTCACTGTGCTCATTTGAACTTTCAGAGCAGCAGAAATTTTTCTGTAACCTTCCCCAGCCTTGTGCCTCGAGACAATCCTGTCTCGGAGGTCTACAGACAATTCCTTTGTCTTCATGCTTGGTTTGTTCTTTGACATGCACTGCCAACCCTGGGACCTTATATAGACAGGTGTATGCCTTTTCAAATCATGTCCAATCAACTGAATTTATCACAGGTGAACTCCAATTAAGCTGCTGAAACATCTCAAGAATGATCAGTGGAAACAGAATGTACCTGAGCTCAATTTAGAGCTTCACAGCAAAGGTTGTCAATACTTATGTACATGTGATTTTTCAGCGTTTTTTTTTTTTTTATATAAATTTGCAACAATTTCAAAAAATCTTTTTTTCTCATTGTCATTATGGGGTATTGCGTGTAGAATTTTAAGGTAACAAAAAAATGTGGAAAAAGTAAAGCGCTATGAATACTTTTCGGATGCACTGCATGTATAAAACTGGAAGAACTGATGTAACAATGGTTTTAAAATCTTTTTTTTTTCTTCTGTCTTTGTTTTGTTTGCCTTTTCTATCTATATAGTTCTTGCTGTTGTTGCTTTTAGTATTGCTCTGTGTTGCTTTAAGGTCAAAATAAAAATATAATATTTACAAAAAAAATCTTCTTTTTCCAAATGAGTATTCAGACACTAATCTACATCGCATCTAGATTGAGTATACAGCAATCACTGCGTTACACAACTTAGAAGACTCGATTTTGTGTTTTTAGTCTGCATTTTCAGCAACAAAGAAATCAAATGCAAATAAATAAATATACACAATTATTAAGTACAAATAAAATGCTTTCCTAATCTTAAAATTAAAATGAAAGCAGTAGCAAATCATGTGAAACAACTTTTTTATATGCTAATGCAAACCTCTTGTTTCCATATTTAAACAGACATAAGAAAAAAACAACTCTATAGGTTTTGGCAGACATATTTCTAAGCAAGGGATATGAAAGGTCAAGGAGAGAGTTTACTACATTATTTAAAGCCTGAGTAGTCTATATCCACAGAAATAGGGGCCGTGACACTCTTAAATCCACTTTTTTCCTGAGGATGTGTCTGTGGAATGAGGGTGGGTATAGTATAAGCTATTGGACTGCTGTCTGTGGTTTATGTGTACAATGCACTTCAGAATGGAGTCTTTCTGGATGACATTCAAGTCTGCGGGAGCAAGGCTGTGTGAAATAATATCTGTATTTCTGTGCAACTGTGTACTTCATTGTGCGTGTGTGTGGGCAAACAGGCTTGATCCAGTAATGATTTAGGTGGCAATATCGACCCCCCCTTCACTAATGGACCATGACCTCTTGATTTAGTCCATTGAGGCAACAGGCGGTTCTCAGTAGGCCTGTTTTTCAGCCGGGCTAAATCACTTTCTGCAACCACTTGATGACAGAGATAAAGCTCAAATAATGGAGCCATATTTTTTGATGGCTGTAAAAACTTGTTGCCATTGGCTCAGAAAGAAATGTCTAAAGACACAGTTCACCCATAAAACATTATCCTGTCATCATTTGCTCACACTCATGTCAATGCAAACTTGCATAACTTTCTTGATGAATTAAGCACACAATGCGCTTACATAAGGTTCTAGCATCGCATTTCCTCCCATTATAGTGAAAATTCTAAATTAGAGAGCCAACAATTTCCTAAATGTTAAGGCTAATAATAAGTGAAACCAAAAAAAAAGTGATGATAACCAGAGTGAGAACCAAATGATAATGAAAGACACACTTTCCTCTCTATATTTAACACTTTCCTATAAACACTCTGTTAGGACTGTAACAATAAATATAATATATAAACTTAGTCTTGTTTCATACTGATTTGAGATGCTTCTATATGCTTATTTGTAAGTTTCTTTGGATAAAAGCATCTGTTTATTAAATAAATGTATATGTAAGTCCTATTTGAAATAAGCTCAACAGAAGTAAAAGAGCAGTTTAAGTATATTTCTGTATTTACAGGATACATGCACTGTAAAACCCAACCGTCAACTTTATCAAATTAATTGAGTGCAGGTAACTTAAAATTTACTGAAAGTTAATTCTACTGATTTGAAAAGAGTTTTGAACTCAGTGTTGAAGGTAATGAGTTAATTAAACAACTCATTACTTCAACTTAAATGAAGTAAGTTCACAGCACTCATATAGATTGGTTTTTTAACTCAAATGATTCGTTGCAATCAGTTTCCTCAAACGATTTGAGTTGACTTATTTGGTTTTACAGTAGTCAGTTGGTTTAAGTTCTCTGCATTTATTGGATTTTACTTTGCTCAAATTGCTTCGTTTATTCAAATTAAATTCACAGTACTCATTAGGATTAGTTTTTAAACTTAAATGGTTTGTTGCAATCAGTTTCCTTTTATGGTTTGAGTTACCTTAACTTTTTGGGTTTAACAGTGTATATAATCTGAAGCACAGTCTAACTATTATA
Organism: Danio kyathit; assembly: GCA_903798195.1. Lineage (NCBI taxonomy): Eukaryota > Metazoa > Chordata > Actinopteri > Cypriniformes > Danionidae > Danio > Danio kyathit. The sequence goes on from LR812541.1 coordinate 31,117,186, forward strand.
CAGGAGATATTTTTAAAAATGACGCTTATCAAAATTAGAAAACACCTTCTGATTCCTCTCAGTTATTGATGTAAATCTGGCATAAATCACATAATTATCTGACAAACTCTGTTTAACTGGCAGCTTAACTTAAGACTTCACTGACACTACAAGAGAGTGGGCCGTGCTAAACTGACTGAAACCTTGTTAAAGCTTTTCAGCCATAACAAAAGAAGATGGTGCTTCTAAATATGTCATTTCTAAAATATTGGACTTTTACAATGTCAATAATTCATTCAATTCTCTCAAAAAAGACGGGTCATGAACTAATGAAAAATAGATGAGAGCAAAAACACTTCAAATCTCAATGGGCAATGGGTTTAGGAACTGAACGATGCTTTGATCTTTATGACAATTTTGTACATAATTCTATATTTGAGCAATTCCATGCAAATGTCAACATTGCCATGAAAGAAACTAGTATTTCACCAAATTAGCGAAAACCTTTCTAAGTTGTTTGTGTAGGCTCATAATTTACACTACTGTAAAACTCAAACATTCATAACAGATGTCAAATCCATAACAAAGATTTTTCCTTATAAATGCAAAATAAAATAAAATTTATCATCTTTGTTCTATAGAGAGAAAACTCTTAACCATCTGATTAGCATTATTTATTTTGGGTTGTCCAGTTTAATTCACAGAATTTCCACAAATTCTGTTTTGTTTTCGTTTTTTACTGTAAATTTGCATACACATTTATTTCTTATAAAGTAAAAATAGAGTATATTAAAGTTTTTAAAAGTATTAAAGTATAAAATATGTTTACAGATTAATATTTATTTGATCCCTCAACTCTGTGGTTAGTTGTTTTGAAATATATAAACAGATGTTTTAATATACTATATAAACATATACAATTCTGTAAATTTATGTTTCAAGGTTTTACTGCAAATGTCTCATCCATAACGCTGGAATTGCTCCTTTTCAAATCACTGCTCAATTTAAATACTTTAATCACAACTAAATTTTGTAATTAATTGCATATATTTAATAATAAATGATTTGTGATTTGTAGTTAAACACTTTTTGATGTATTTGTGCCCATCCATGGTGGTTCATCTGCAGTGCTTTGCACATATTCAGATGAACAATGGTACATTGTTTAAATTCAATCCACTGGGGGAAAAATGTTAAGACAAAGGAAAAAAAGCATTGGGTTTTTTGGTTTTAATTATTGGCTATGTTTTTACAGCAACAGTGGGCAAGTGTTCAGCTCTGACACATGAACAGAGGAATGTTTATTTGCTGCAGTTTAGGGGCATAGCGGTTACAGAAACACTGACACATTCCTGTGTCACCATGTCTGCCATTTTCTCTTCATCTCATGATGGCTTAAAGGCATAGTTCACCAAAAAAAATTTAATTCTGTCATCGTTTACTCATCCTCCACTTATTCCAAACCCGAGTTTCTGTCTTCGGTTGAACACAAGGGAAGATATACTGAAAAATGCTGGAAAAAACAGCAGGTGATTTCCATAGTATTTTTTGTACCTACAACAGATGTTAATGGCGGCTTTTTTCAAGCATTCTTCAGTCCATCTTACTTTGTGTTCAACAGAAGATTGAAATTCTTAAAAGTTTAGAACCACTTGATTGTGAGTTGGGTACTGGGTATCTCTGTAAAACTCTATTCAGCTTCTGCACACATCCTGATGCTTTCCATTCTCAAGTTTGATTTACAAATGCTAACATTACAGTCACAGAAATCATTCCCATAAGCATGACTGAAATTAATATTCATTCATTTTCTTTTTGGCTTACTCCCTTTATTAATCTGGGGTCGCCACAACGGGATGAACCGCCAACTTACCCAGCATTGGTTTTACACTGCGGATGCCCTTCCAGCTGCAACCCATCACTGGGAAACATCCATACTCATACACTATGGACAATTTAGTCTATCCAATTCACCTATACTGCATGTCTTTGGACTTGTAGGGGAAACCGGAGCACCCGGAGGAAATCCATGCCAAGACGGGGAGAACATGCAAACTTCACACAGAAATGCCAACTGACCCAGCCGAGGCTCAAACCAGCGACCTTCTTGCTGTGAGGAGATTGTGCTACCCACTGCGCCACCGTGACGGCCTGAAATTAATATCTTAAATTTGTGTCAGTGGGTCCTTTCAAATCCCATCATGAACCAATAAAGAAGAGGGGTTTTTTTTGGCAACAGTTCCTTCAATGCAGTGACACAGGGGACAGTCTACTGCAGGAGCTACACATCCACTCTTCCATACTGAGAACAGCTTGCATAAGTACACATCCCTCATTGCCAGTCCACTCTATAAACCAACTTTATAATCACCTCCAGAAGCAAACCAGAGGATATTTCAGAATAACATCAGCCAATCGTCAATCATTTCAGAAATGGAAAGAGGTGACAGCTCTTGAGCATATAGTACACAAGTCTGAGACAGGACAAATATCCCCTAACTAGCACATATACTGACAAGGATCATTCCAGAACAATAATCAGATTACTGGTCAATCAATATTGCGGTAGGCTATCTCACCAATCTTCTATGCTTGGGTACAAACTTTAGCACTGATTAATAAGTGACTGACTACACCAGATTGAGATGCTTAGTTCTCATAGCCTTTACTGACATCTAGTGGAAGTCACATATGTGTGGGATTTCAAGCATCAAATGAACTCAAGGTTTTATACAGCTTTATATGCAACTGTCGCCTATTTTTTTGAACTTTTGATTTTGATTTAAAGAAATCACCCACTACATATTACCCAGTGTACAAAGAAAAAAATATTTAACAAGAATCATTTGATGGCAAATTAGAAGACTTTATATGTTGCCACTATAGGCTTTACTCATTTTCAATCAGGATGTTTTGTCATTAAAATGTTATAGAGCTGGGTATGACCACTTTTTTTAATATTGAAATAAGCACGGGACATTAAAATTTTGAATTGCATGACCCAGATTTTAAACCTGGGACTATGGATAATTGATTTAAACAATGGGTAAATTTAGGAATCTCTTCATTTTGTGCAATTATAAAAGATGGCAGAATGGAATGCTTCCAAACTTTAAAAGTTTGGTCTTATAAAACAAAATTTATTTAGATATTTACAGTTGCGGGACTATTATATAAAAGAAATACAGGATGAGGACTGGAACAATCAGCTTGTACAGATTATACAAGAAAAGTATGACAAAAACAATTTCTAAATTATACAGAGCAATAAATAATTGATGTACAGTTGAAGTTAGAATTATTAAACCCCCTGAATTTATTAGACCCCCTGTTTATTTTTTACGGAGAGAAGATTTTTTCAACACATTTCTAAACATAATATTTTAATAACTCATTTCTAATAATTGATTTATTTTATCTTTGCCATAATGACAGTAAATAACACTTTACTAGATATTTTTCAAGACACTTCTATACAGTTTAAAGTGACATTTAAAGGCTTAACTAGGTTAATTAGGTTAACTAGGTAGGTTAGAGTAATTAGGTAAGTTATTGTATAATGATGGTTTGTTTGTAGACTATTGAAAAAAATATATAGCTTAAAGGGGCTAATAATACTGACCTTAAAATGGTTTCTTAAAAAATTAAAAACTGTTTTTTTTCTAGCTGAAAGAAAACAAATAAGACTTTCTCTAGAAGAAAAAATATTATCAGACATACTGTGAAAATTTCCTTGTTCTGTTAAACATCATTTGGGAAATATTTAAAAAAAAATTATAAATTCAAAAGGGGGCTAATAATTCTGATTTCAACTGTAACTAGAGGATTTTCAACAGACTATATAAGAGTAAAATGGGAAACAGAAGTAGGCATTATTTTAAATCAAGACCAATTCGTTAAAATATGTGCAGTCCCACATACCTCACAACAAGCTCAAGAATGTGGCGTGAGTTTTGTTGGAAAAACTTGATTCGTTTTTTTATTACACCAAGAATTAAATCATTACAATCGGAGTCTCCTCATCCTTGTTGGAGGAACTGTGGGGTAGACAAGGCACATCATGAGCATATATTCTGGCAGTTCTTAAGAATTAACAGTTCTTGGGAAACTCCGCCATCAATTATTTTTTTGATCTTAATACTCCTAGATTAATAGAAGTACTTTATCTAGGAAATATTCCTAGTAAAATTAAAAAGGAGGATAGATATCTATTTAAGATATTTTTGGCAACAAGTAAAAAAGCCATAACCCAGAAATGGTATAAAGAAGACCCATCAACTAAAGATGACTGGTTCAAAATTATAGCAGAAGTTGAGGAAATGGAAAAAATGACACATGCACTTCGATAACAATTAGAGATCATTGAAAAGCAATGGAGTAAATGGCTGGCTTTCTCCACAACGACAATATAACAATCTATAATTTAACATTTAGATAATTCTAGAGGTTATGCATCATTGCGAGAATATGTTTGGCAACCTTTTATTATATTTTATTTTATACTTATTCTGTTTATTTATTTACTTTCTTGATGAGGTTAATTTAATATTGTCATATATTTATGTACATAGATATACATGTGTGGAATGCATGTTTGTGTATATACATATATATGTATGTATACATGCATTATTATTTTTTTTGTTTGGTTATATGTTCCTTAAAAAATCAATAAAAACTAGTTATAAAAAAGAAATAAGTACGGGACAGTAATTCTTATGACACACACACACACATGTTTGTTTTTGTGAAAAGTGGGTACATTACATAGGCTTCCATTCATTTTATACAGCTCAAACCGTATATTATATTGCCCTCACCCCACCCTACCCCTAAACCCAACCATCACAGGAGACAGTGTACAGCTTTACTCCCTGAAAAAACTCATCCTGTGTGATTTAGAAGTTTTTTGAGAAGTGAGGACATCACCAACGTCCTCATATTTCACCTGATTTTTGTAATACCTGTGTCATACCTATGCCATTATACAGATTTGTGTCCTGATATGTCACAAAAACACGTACACACACACACACACACACACACACAATGGACAATTAATTGCGAAGATGGTTAATCTGTGGTTACTGTGACAAAGTAACCATGTTATTTTTTGCTACATCAGCCCCAGTTCAAAGGGGAAAAAAGAAACAAATAAAGAAAGAAATACTTGCATACTTGTTGCTACTTTTAGTAATAAAACAAATAAATAAATGCATGCATACATATAGGAGAAAAAGGCCTGCTACCTTGAAATACAGTATACAATGACCTATATACATTGCAGCAACAAAATGGGTCTCATCTTTGACATGTATTTACCCATACCTGTCAACATTGGGATGTGAAAATAAGGGATCCACCCCCCCCCCCCCCCCCCCCCCCCCCCCCAAAAAAAAAGATCAGTAATACGTTTTTATTATTATTTACAAAGGATATAATAATTAGTATACATTTGAAAAGCTGCAAATAAATTAGCAAACAGTCAAGATCATTAAAACTAGCTATTATAAAGAAATAGAATCAAGTTATCAAATGTCATCTTTTCTTCACTGTTTAATTTCTAATTAATTCTAAATAAAAAGCAGTGAATGAATCTCTCATTTAGACTTTTTTGGTTTGATTACATTAAATAACAGAGCTGTCACTTTAAAACTTCACAGATCTATAATGAAAGCATTTGACTGTTTTCCTAACTGTTTATGCTCATTTAAGACAAAATTTGTTGTGTTTAAAAGAAAACCCAACAAGATCGACATGTCTAGATGTTGTTGTTGTTATTATTATTATTATTCATTCATTCATTTATTTTATTTTCGGCTTAGTCCCTTTATTAATCTGGGGTCGCCACAGCAGAATGAACCGCCATTATTATTATTATTATTACCATCATCATTATTATTATTATGATGATGTGTATATGTCTGTTCAAACACGCACCCAAAACCCAGTGTTCACTTGAGCTCAGCATCAAATCGCGTACTGTACGTACAGAATCCGCTTGGGAAACAGCGTCTATTATCACTATGGAGAGCATCAGCTGACAGTCATGCATCTTTATATGAACTGACTGTTTTGAGGATTGCATAGGGGCAATGGCGCCTGTAATGAAAATGAAATTAATCGCGCCGTTTTTAAGTTTATTTCAAAGTGTTTCTATGCCTAAATAAAGTGAAAGGACAGAACAGATACACATTTAAGAGCAAGGGCGGCCTCTGGTGGTTCGGCGGTATGGGTTGCAAATAGGGAGGATCGGATCTTCACAGAAAGATAAAAAATACGGGAGAAATACGGGAAAATACTTTTACGGGATAACAGCGGGATAGAACTGTAAAATACGGGAGAATCCCGGGAAAAACGGGAGGGTTGACAGGTATGATTTACCTTGCAGTGTTTGGATTTATCAAGATGTCATATTTCTCGTGTTCTTTCAAGCAGGTCATGTTGCCTCACTTTACTTCGAGCACCATCTCTCTTTGTATCTGCAATATATCACAGGTAAAACATAATATGAAATAAGTAAGAATTCGGTAAAATGAATAAATAGTTCAATGTTATAATATTAAGATGACAAATAAATTATAGAAATAATAAAATAACATTTTATGCGGTTTTACTTTAGGGCTTTTATTTTCCTAACTTGAGAGTTCCGGTCGCCGTGTGAACTATAAAAATGACGTAAGAGCATTTCCGGTCCTCTTTCATGCCTCTCTAAAATCAAGATGGTGAGTTTACCAAACGTTCAGTCAGAGGCTAGTCCTGTATTCTGGTACTATCTGAACGAGATGGTGTATTATGTCGCCGGGTATGCGTTTCGGAGTAAAGTTTATTCATCGACCAGCAAACACTACACGGGTTTTAGGCTAAATGATCGCATTAAAGCGACAAAATGCCTGAAGGGTCTACGCATGTTAACGTTACACTAAAGCATCGTACGAATTCTCAACTATTAACGTTACATTTAAACAGTACTTTATCTACGAGTTAATCTTTTACGCACGTTAACAATAGCAATCCGTTTTAAATAATTATTACATAATTATAATGTTAAAATTAAATCATCACTATATCCTTTAATACACTATCCCCCGGTTTCACAAACAAGGTTTAGGGCTAGTCATGGATTAAAGTGCATGTTTGAGCTGTCTCAACTAAAAATAACTTGCAGTGAGATGTCTTAAAACATGTCAGTGTCATTTTTTTTGTCTCCAGGTGCACACTAGTAATGTATTTTTCTAAGGCCATTTTTATAAATGTGGCTTAAATAGCCTAATTTATCTAAGGTCTAGTCCTGGCTTAAGCTAAGCCCTGTTTGTGAAACTGGGCCTATAGGTGTTAATGAACTATATATGAAAAAGTGCATCATAACACATTATTTTTAATGTTATTCTTTAACGTTATAACAATTGCAATATATTACAGTTTATTACATAGTGGTATAAAGTAAATGTATAATCTAAAGCAACAGGCCCAAGTCTTAAATAAACTAAAATAGTACATTAACAGATCATGTTTTCAAGGTTGTCATCTGTAAACCACTTCTCATTGTATTTCTCCATATCCTAGACTAAAAAGAGGAGGAATAACGGTCGTGCTAAGAAGGGACGAGGGCATGTCCAGCCTATCCGCTGCACAAACTGCGCCCGCTGCGTGCCCAAGGACAAGGCCATCAAGAAGTTTGTCATCAGGAACATTGTGGAGGCTGCTGCTGTTAGAGACATCTCTGAAGCCAGCGTGTTTGATTGTGAGTAAACACAGTTGCTTTAGAAATTGAGGATACTGATTGTGTCCCTAGTGCCATTTTAAACTATTGTTTTAGATGTCTCCTACAATAGATCATCAAAAATCGTATAATATAGGTGACAGCATCGGCCATTTTCTTAGAGTCTGAAATTGTTCATTACACGATCCAGATTGGCCAGTCTGTTGTGATTAGTCAAACCACTTACAGCACATGTTGGAAGCCAAATGGTCATTGTCACATCTCAAGGGTGTTCAAACACCATCCTGGAGCACTATTGTCCTGAAAAATTTGGTTCCAGTTACAATTAAACGCACCAGCTTCCAGGCAGTTGGCACTAAACTCTACAGAGTTTAGACACCCCTGCCATATCTGAATTTCTCTGGAAGCTTCCGCTACACTTTTAAATACAGTGATATGAGCTGTAACAATGGTGTCTGTTTTACTGTAGCAATTTGATCTGGAGACCTCTACCTTTAGGAGTGCTGAAAAGTCAATTTGCTGTTGCAGCAAAATAAGCAGCATCTCAACACAAAAGATTTTTTTTTCAGACTACAACTATAGTTTTTAAGGCTCAAAGTTGACATTGTTCACTCTGCAGGCTTTGCAGACCATTCAAGTCTGACATTATGCTAATTTGATAGAAACCTACACACATTTGTGCAGTGATTAGAATTGCTGAATTTTTCATACGTTCAGAATATTTTTTTTTTTCAGGGAGAGATTAGTTATGTATTGTGCACTTTGATCATTGAAGCTTTGCAGATATTAACATTTATAAATGATTATATTTCATACTACAAGATGCGTGGAAAAGCACGACAGGGGCACTGTTAGATATTTACAGTTGTTTTATTGTTTTTGTGCAGCCTATGTTTTGCCCAAACTGTACGTGAAGCTGCACTACTGTGTCAGCTGTGCCATCCACAGTAAAGTGGTGAGGAACCGCTCTCGCGAGGCCAGGAAGGACCGTACACCACCTCCACGCTTCAGGCCTACTGTAAGTCTGGCCTTCACCTCAGTGTTACATAAAACATGCTATTTTATGCTTTTTTGGTCTATATGTAACAGTTTTCTGATCTTTTCTTTCAGGGTGGTGCCCCAAGAGCTCCTCCAAAACCAATGTGATCTGGAGACGTTTACATAAATTTTTATGTAAAGAAATAAAATTGACTTAAATGTTAAAATGTGTTCTTTTGTTATTGGTCATTAAAGTTTACTATGAAGGGGAAAAAGTTAAAAGTTAAGTTTACTGAAATGCATTTTGAATTGACACAATGCTACTAATATTGGTCATATTAATGTATAATTATTACCTATTTAAAGGGTCAGCCCCACAGGTGGGATGTTTTTCCGTACATATACATTTTTTTTGTCATCTTGATAAACTACAGTAGTCAACATTTGAAGAGGATCAAAACTTTTCCTCAGAGTTGACCTAAAACCAAAACGATACCTGCTCATTTTTGATCCACTTCAAATGTTGACTATGTATCGTATGCATTGTTCAACCATAAAAATGGGGTGACCATTAAGGGGTTACATTTTTGAATAGTAATGCATTAAATTAGCAATAACCTAAGGTATTACATATAGAGATGGTGCAGTGGTTAGCACTGTCGCCACACAGCAAGAAGGTTGCTGGTTTGAGTCAGTTGGCATTTCTGTGTGGAGTTTGCATGTTCTCCCTGTGTTCGTGTGGGTTTCCTCTGTGTGCTTCAGTTTCCCCCACAGTCCAAAGACATGTGCAATAGGTGAATTGAATAAACTAAATTGGCCGTAGTGAATGTGTGTAAATGTGAGTGTATGGGTGTTTCCCCGTGCTGGGATGCAGCTGGAAGGGCATCCGCTGCGTAAAACATGCTGGATAAGTTGGCGGTTCATTCCGCTTTGGTGACCCCTGATTAATAAAGAGACTAAGCCAAATGAAAATAAAATTAAAGATAGATTAATGTTGTAAATATACATTTGTTAATTGTGCGAGAAGTTCATGTTATTTTACCTTTTTTTAGGAATATTGTCAGTATTAATGCAACTTAGATGGTTATTTAATAACAGTATAAAATAAACAGAAACTGTTTGTGTAAACAAACTATGGAAAGTTAATTTAAATAAAAGTGAAATCAAATACAAACATTACATGGAAATAAATTTGGACAGGTTGAAGTAAAACATAAACCTGAAACCTAATAGACAGCATAATTGCTTAACCTTATAACTTGGAAATAAAATATAGTAACACTGAAACAAGTTGGGTCAAGTAACCTGAAAAACTATCAATTATAATACAGGATATACTTTAAATCGGGTGCTCAACCCTGTTCCTGGGGATCTACCTTCTTGCTTAGTTCAGCTCCAACCCTGATCAAACACACCTGAACCAATTAATTAGGACCTGAACAGCACTTGATAATTACAGGCAGGTGTGTTTGATATGGGTTGCAACTGAAATGTGCAGGAAGGTAGATCTCCAGGAACAGGGTTGAGCATCCCTGATTTAAATAATTTAAACTAAAACAACTAAAATTTGATCAAGACTGGACATAAATTAGGGAAAAAGTGTTTAGAGTTGTAAGCGACAGAAGTTACAACAAATATTACTTTATTGGACATGAAAAATTACTTCAACTTAAAGTTGGGTTACACTCCTTAAAAACAAGATCAAATAAACAATACCTCTTGAAACCAACACACCTTTTTATAGAACATGAGGCAGTTTTTTTATATTTTAACAAATTTGAGGTAAAGAGTTTTTCTTTGTCATATACATTTTTTTTTCTCTCACAAAATATTTAAAAACATTAAATCCAGGGATAAAGCCCAAGAACGACAGAGTTTGATCCCTGCCTCCCCAAAAACGCTAAGTCTCTCTTTCTCAGTTGCTGCTCGTTATGGTTGCTTCACAGTTCGTTTAAAAATATTTAGTTCATCACACCTTGGGGATAAGAAATATGAAATGATGCAGAAAAAGAGCTGGGTTTGGTTTAGAGGAAATAGGGAATAATTGCAGCTAGTATTTCACAAGCAGAAGAGTTGCAGAACCCCAGAAAACAAACGAGTACACATGCAACCTCTCCCATTCACACGCTCGATAGAATTCATTACATAATTTCTCTTTGACCGTTAAGTGCATTAAGTGTCATATATGGTTTTTGCCATAATTTCAAGTAAATAAATTTGTTTGCAGAAAAAAAATAAAAGAAAGGGTGCAAAGTCATTGACTAACCTTTGTAAATACTGGATTTGGTCTCACTTATCCATTCATACTGTACTCCGTAGGCTTGCACTGGAGTGAATCCAAGCATTCGCATTAAGAGGCCTACAAACATCGTGAAAGTAACCGAAAGATGTAGGGTCAGTGGATTACACATAAGCAAGTTTTGGAAACAGCTGACCACCTTCGAGGTCCAGTGATACACACATGCTACAACATCCACGTACCCTTAACCACAGCCCACGTCACATAAAGGTGAGAAATGTACAAGCAATCAAACAAAACAAATCTTCAATATTTCACTCATTGGTGCTTTAGTTTCATCTCAGTTTGTGCAAGTGAGATCCGCTGATAAAACAGGCCACCATATATTTATATATCTCTTGGCAGGACGGTACATAACTCTACGACAACATTTCAGTCCTTTCCTTCAAAATCAAGCAGCAGTTCATACTCGGTGGGGATCGAGAGTACCGTATGCATGAACTCATATGGACATGACCACACAGGACAAGCGTACAGGATACAAGTCCAATATCAAGGGCAGAAGTCACACAAACATCCAAGCACCAAATTTTACAACACAAGGAGAAAATGTTCAGTTCTGAAACCTTAAATGACTGCGACCCCTTTTGTTATTAGGAAAATAGCCTTTATAGAATTGTTTTTAAAAACACCACACTGTTCATCTGGTCTTTATAACCAACGTGTTCTCGTATCAAATTGTTTCTTGTTTTCTCTAAATAGCATTTTTTTTTTTTATCAGAAATCAGTGCAATAGAGCAATTTCAGAAAACAAAAGAGTATGTTTCAAAGCTCAGTTACCAGTCTTTACTGTGTCTGCTTCCCTAAAGCCTTTGAATAAAATCCCCCTCCCGCCCCGTGTCGCCGCGCCGGTCCAAAACCCACCCCAGCCCCAGCAAAACACTCACATTTAAGCAGAATTAGAAAAAGTGCAATCCTCCTTTTGAGGTAACAACCCTTCCCCTTCACTCAGAGTCACGGAATGCAACATGGCTCTGTGTTTGGTCTGCACCAGAACTTTAAGGCTCCTTTTCCCCCTCCGCATCTAAATAAAAACATAATCTGGCCTACTGTGTTTGCAGCATGGCAGAGGATGGAGGGTGGGGACTTCATACTACAAAAACCTCTATTTAAAAAAAACCCTCTATTCTCAATAGATTTGATAGGCAAAATATTTATCGTCATGTAAGTGAGGTCGAGATAAGGTTTGAAACGACAATCAAGATCTGAGGCACGTGGAAACCAACCATTTTTACCTTTTTTTTCTTCTTCTTCTTCTTCAGGACAGAGGTTGTAGACTCAAAAACTAAGGCAAATGTTTCAAGTTCATTTCCTTTCTCAAATAAAACACTAACATACATTTTAGAAAGAAATAAAATTACCCAAGCCTTAGCCTAACCCCAATCCTACTTGATCCAAGAGTGCCGTATCATCTTTGTTTTAAAGTTACCCGAATTCAAACTGCATTGTACCGACTGAATCGTCCAGCATTAAAAACCATGTGCAATTCAATGACTAGCTCGTACAGGGTTCATATAAAGCAACGATTAAGGCAATATGTGTCTGTGCTCCTTATATGGCTAACATACCAATACTCCAGCCTCAGTTTTGCGATTTACGCTGCTTGCTCTTCATTCCCTCTCTGTCAGCAGTGTCCTCCCTGAGTCGCCTAATTTCAACAGTCCCACCGAGGTATCCTAAAAGAGCACAAAGTTTGTGTGAATACTCCTAGGCATAGATTTCTCTTGTTTAACAGGCTCAGAAACTTTGGAAAACCGCTCTGGATAAAACAGTCCAGACTTTTGACGTCGAAGCAATTCTTTGTCCTTCTCTCCTGAAGAGGCAGACTCTATGTAAACGCCACCGAACAGATGAGTACACACCTAATCTCACATCTCGAATTTCTCTTTGCAACTGATAAAAAATAAACCCCACGGAAGGAAGGCACTTCTAAAGCAAAACAGCTGCGTCTTGCGATGAATGACTTTTTGTGGGAGTGCAATCGGAGGATTGGACTAGGTGAATCCTCCTGACATCCTCTAACGCAGGATGCTATCGCACGTTTTGTGTTCGTACCAAAGCGTTTAACCTTAAAAGGTAAAAATTGGATGTTCGCTAACTATAAAAGCAAGTGCTAATGTGCCCCACTCTGGTGCAGACCGAACTAGACGCCATGACGCCATCTCAAAGCAGCATACAACTCTCTGTACATCTTCCCCCAGTTTCGACCTCCACCATCCACCTCAGCCCACCTGGTGCTCCCCACGAACAATGTGCGAGGAGAACTCGTAGCGGTCCTGGCTGCGGTGGCCACAGATGTTGCACTCGAATGGCTGGCGGAAGCCGTGGCAGCCCATGTGGATGGTGAACATGACATGGTCCAGGAAGAAAATGCGACAGTGCTCGCAGCGGAAGGAACGCACCGGCCGCCCTTCCCCGTCCACCACCTGCATGGCTTCTCTCGTCAACGGTGAGCGTGGGCTCGCCTTGGTCGGTAAACCCCCAGGGACCCCTTTCTCCCTGTCCCCCTCTATGTCCGTTTCTTTGGCGTGACTAGGACTGTGCCGCTCGCGCCCACGGTGGTTCAAATTTCCCGGTGGCGCCGAGGTAATAACGCACTGCTCCTCCGCCATGCTCTCAGTGTCTGTTGAATCTTGGTAACCGTTACTCGGTGAGGCAGCACGGCTGCGAGTGGAGGGCAAATCTTCATGACCCTCGCCGGCCTCCCTCCCAGCCAAGCCCATGGAGATGCCTCCCGCACAGTTTAAGCGCTGCCCTAGAGGGGTTATATGAGGGTAGACGGAGCTGATGACTGGGGTGAATTCTGAGAGGCAGGCGGAGTGGGGCGGCATCCGCAGGGAACGGGAAGGATCCACGTCATTGCAGCCTCCTCTTGGCCCCCGCATGAAACGCCCTCCCATCTCTGCTAAAGCAGCAGGATCGCCCTCAGGATGTGAGAGCAATAAATCCCCTTCTTTATCAGGATTGGGGTCGAGATCATAAGGTGCTTCAGATATATTCAGCCGCATGTGCTTTTCACCTAGAAAGCCAGGGAGCATCAGTATCATTGATCGTCAAGTATCACATTACACTGAAATGATTTCGTTATTTATGCAGCCAAGCAAGAAGCAATACTATTTTTTAAAACATGTTTCTTTTATAAATCTAATTTCAAAAAGTTTGATGTCTGACTGATCCAGACAGATTTTCTTCAATATACAGTTGAAGTTTTTTTTTTTTTAAATATTTCCCAAATGATGTTTAACAGAGCATGGAAATTTTCACAGTATGTCTGATAATATTTTTTCTTCTGGAGAAAGCCTTATTTGTTTTATTTAGACTAGAATAAAAGCTGTTTTAATTTTTTAAAAACCATTTTAAGGTCAAAATTATTAGCCCCTTTAAGCTATATATATTTTTGATAGCCTACAGAACAAACCATCATTATACAATAACTTGCCTAATTACCCTAACCTGCCTAGTTAACCTAATTAACCTAGTTACGCCTTTAAATATCACTATAAGCTGTATAGAAGTGAATATAGAAGAATATCTAGTAAAATATTATTTACTGTCATCATGGCAAAGATAAAATAAATCAGTTATTAGAAATGAGTTATTAAAACTATTATGTTTAGAAATGTGTTGAAAAAATCTGCTCTCCGTTTAACAGAAATTAGGGGAAAAAATAACCGGGGGGGGGGGGGGGGGGGGGGGGGGGGGGGCTAATAATTATAACTTCAACTGTATATACACAACCAAGGTATTGTTTTATCAGTGCACGAAGCCGACAAGCTTAATACCCAGCTACGCAGGAAATACTGTTCTACATTGTTTTTCAAAGAAATTAGCCTACCCAGGAACTTCTGGGGTGTTGATCTCTTCCTCTTAGTGATGCTATTTGCCAGACGATCAATGAAGGTCATTTTTTCTGAGGAGGACTGGATTAGGGGTTCAGATATCATCTCCACGTTATGAGACTCTTCACCTGAACATGACGCACATATGGAGGCATGATTATAATAGAATATTGTGTGTCAAGTTATCAATAAAAATATATACACTTTATTCATTGGCAAAGGAATTTATTCATTAATTTGTTAATTACTTTATTCATAAATGTCACATGACCCTTCAGAAGACATCTTAAAATGCTGGTTTGGCGCTAAAGAATCATTCCCAATTATTATTATTAGTAGGGTTGTTGCAATACCATTAATTTACATTACAGTACTATACCAGCTGAAGTATCGTGATAATAAGTAGTATTGCGATACTGTAATTCATAACTCAAATCTATAAAATAAAGAAATATTGTCAGAAATACTATTTTTTTTTATTTGTTATAACAGGCCTACTTGAATTGGATTCATAATTCCCTTATTATTGAAAAAAAGTATTTGTACATCACTGCACCTAAAATGCATTAACTGTTTATTTTGTAGATAACTGACCAACAAAAAAATACATTAAAATAAAGATACAAATTATACAGAATGAAATTTGTTACAAAAAGAGCAAATTAGGCTATATGAAGTGGTCAAAAATTGTTTTAATGTTTCCTGTTGCTGTTTTGGGTTTTTCATCTATTGTTTTTTTTTCAGTCTAATTCAGAATTTCACTTTGTGAGTTGTTCTTTTTAAGAGATTGTTGCGCTTGTTGTAGCTACTAAATCATATTGACAAGAACAGAAATGAACTGATTCAGATGTGCGTTCGAACTGAAGCGTCAGAAAACGTGCAATAGGCTACCTCAAAAGGCGTGAATTCCACAGTTTTACAACCTTAAACTGGTCCACAGACTACTAAAATAAAATTGTCTATTGTTGCACAAGCATGTGAGCATTTTAGTGACTTTTCCACATGCAACATTATGTATTGTAGATAGACCGTTGATGACGATACTACCATTTATTTACAAACTAAAATGGCACCGCCAGTAATTTGGAGCCATAGTATCACGATACTACCATAGTACTGGTAAATCGTGCAACCCTAATTATTAGTGTGGTAAACTGATTCTTTGAAGAACAGAAGATAAAACAAACTATTTCAATTACTATAATTTGTATGAATTATACAAATATGTTATAAAAGTTATCAAATTATAATACATTTATTATAATTAAATGTATTATAGTTATTACATTTATTATAGTAAATATCTTCTTTTTCAATCTTTTAGATCTTGTTTTAAAACATTTTAATCTGTTTTTAAATCACTTTTATTATTTGTTTTAATTTTCTTATACTTGTCTCTTTTATTCCTGTTTATGTAAAGAACTTTTGAATGGCCACTGTGTATGAAATGTGCTATATAATTAAATTGCCTTGCCATAATATACTGTATATTATATTATATGGTAGTAAATGTATTATAATAAACTTTAATTAACCTGAATGTGTCCTTGATTAATAAAATTATTAATTACTAGCAGAACAGTAGTGTAATCCTCTACAAACAAACAAATAAATGCATAAATAAAATAAAAGAAATGTTTATAGTCTTAACTATGTGATTTTTAATTAAAATACACATTTTAATTCAGTGCTATCAGAGGTTGGTTATAATGTCTGTATTTTAAAAAGGAATAAAAAGGGGAATATTAACAACATTGGATACTGCAGCTGGTTTATTATACAACACAATCCACAGGGCCTACAGCACAATAATGTATCTTTTTTTTTCTACACCTAACCACCTGTTCAGATTCTTCATGCATAAAATAAACCTTCTCCAAAAGGCATGTATTTTAATCAAAAAGAGCTCTGAACCATTCCTGCATACAGCTACATCCCCAGCTGTGATCTTCACACACCATAAACACAATAACATTGGTGAACTTTTAAAAGCAAAACTTGGTTACAAAGTACTGGCTTCCTTACCATTTGTGGGAGGGAAAATAATATTACCGTGAGTAGGCTGGGTGTTGTGAGCCGGCTGGTGGTCCAGACTCTGCAGGTAGCTGTGACAGCGCTCACGGTGCTCTTCCAGGGTGCTCTGCTGCTTGTAACTGCGGCCACAGTAACTGCACTTGTAGGGCTTTCCTACTGTAGGGGAGGATACTGAAATAACGAGGAGGGAGAATACCAATGCATTTCACACGGATCTGCAAGTGTTATGTAAACATGAATACAACATTGATGCTGTGGCTAATACAAGGGGTTTCCCAGTAAAACTATCATTTTAATTAAATATAATTAGAGGTGTAACTGTACACAAAAATGATGGTTAGGTATAGTATGTACATCAGTTTAATATTCACAATTCGGTACTTTTCAAGGGTGGAAAAACTAAACAGAAAACTGCTTCTTTTTGTCCCTGGTTTAGTGAACAAACTCTGTAATTAAATAAAGTATAACTAGAGTTTAATGTTTACAGTTTAACTACAGATAAAATGTAGGACTGGGATCATACAAATTTGTCCTAACAAATTAGCCACGAAATAAAAAAAATTACAAATTGCCAGAAGATAACACAAAACCACTTGAGATTATTGAATGGGACTGTACTCTATAACTAGGCCTATCAAGATATCGATTTTGTTGTACAATATATTGCACCGAAATATATTGCGATAAACTATATTATTCATAAATTATTCATATTCATGTCATTTTAAGACCATTTTATGCCACTTACTATATAATGCCAGAATGACAATATAATAACATCATGATGCAAGTTAGGGCTGCACAATATATCGTTTCAGCATTGATATTGCAACGTGATCCTTCGCAACATCACAGGATATGCAATGTTGAGTTTGTATTATAATTCATCATTTGCATGTGTTTTTGATGCCTGTGGTTGTATAATGACCTTAAAAGCCGTCAACCATAAGAAATTGTACCAACAACGATTACATTTATTGAATTTTTTTTTTTTTATCCTTCAGTGACTGTACTTGAATACTGTTATACTTCGAAAACGATAAAACACTTTTTCAGTTGTATTTTTTTCTTGATTGTATTTATAGATTTGTTATGCATGAAAATACTCACAACACGTGCAAATACAGAAATGCAGTGCAAATAGCACAGATCACATCGAAAATGTGTCAGGGGACCCCAAAAAGTTTATAGATTCTTTATTATATTTTATGGAGATGTACTCCCACTGCAGAATCATCCCAATCGATAATGATATAATACATAATATCAATACATAATAACATAATAAGTTCTTTCCAAGAGAGATATTAAGTTATCTGATGAAATTGAATTCATATCGCAAAATAAAAAAAATACAGCAATGCTAGATTTTTCCAATATCGTGCAGCCCTAATGCAAGTGCACTGTTCCAAAGAACACATACTATTTTATTCATAAAAATATTTAATTTTAGTCATTTAATAATATCCCAAATAAATAATAATAAATGTTACAATAATAATAATAATAATAATAAAGTAACAGAAGCTGCAATATCTGGTACCAGATCTATTTTCAGTTGTCAGACACTCACATGAAAACTAAGGTAATTTATAGTAAATACTATATTGTTTTTTTCACCATACTGACACTGACAGCTCCAATAGAGATAGAGATGTTGCACAATCAGCTGAAGTATTGCTAGAATTGGTTTGCATATATATATGTTGAAGTCAGAATTATTAGCCCTCCTGAATTATTAGCCCCCCCCCCCTGTTTATTTTTTCCCCCAGTTTTTGTTTAACGGAGAGAAGATTTTTTTCAACACATTTCTAAACATAATAGTTTTAATAACTCATTTCTAATAACTGATTTATTTTATCTTTGCCATGATGACAGTAAATAATATTTGACTACATATTTATCAAGACACTTCTATACAACTTAAAGTGACATTTAAAGGCTTAACCAGGTTAATTAGGTTAACTAGGCAGGATAGGGTAATTAGGCAAGTTATTGTATAACGATGGTTTGTTCTGTATACTATCAGAAAAAATATAGCTTAAAAGTGCTAATAAGTTTGACCTTAAAATGTTTTTTTTTTTTAAACTGCTTTTATTCTAGCTGAAATAAACCAAATAAGACTTTCCCCAGAAGAAAAAATATTATCAGACTTACTGTGAAAATTTCCTTGCTCTGTTAAACATCATTAGCTAAATATTTAAAAAAGAAAGAAAAATTCAAAGGGGGGCTAATAATTCTGCCTTCAACTGTGTGTGTGTGTGTGTGTGTGTGTGTGTGTGTGTGTGTGTGTGTGTGTGTGTGTGTGTGTATGTATGTATGTATGTATGTATGTATGTATGTATGTATGTATGTATGTATGTATATATATATATATATATATATATATATATATATATATATATATATATATATATATATATATATATATATATATATATATATATATATATATATATATATATATATATAGCATCACCAAAATGATCATGTCCATGTGTTGTGCAATAAGTTGATTTATCGATTATTGTGACAGGCCTATCTAAAACGTCTAGTGTTTTATTAACACATTCATCTGTTAAAATTAAAAATACATAAAACTAAACGTTTCTAATCAAACTCTAAATGAGCTGCGGTTAAAACAACAGTGTAACTGAAAAATATTTTTTTTAACAAATGTGTGTTGTTACACTCCAAATTATAATTAAAGTAAACACCACATAGTATTATTAGGATATATAATATGATAATTTAAAAAAATTATAATTATATAATATAGATTATATAGAATTCCAAAAGAATATGGTAGTTACTGGTACAGGATTTATTAAACCACAGAATTTCCCTTGACACAATTTCCCCAAAAACGAAATTACACGCAGTTCATCTATGACGTTTATAGAATAGCAAGAACTACAGACCGCATCTGTCCGGATAGCTTTAGAGATGTGCGTCATTTCAGAGAAATCCGTCACTCTATAAAGTCATTTCTCTGAATATCTGCATTCTTATTCAAAGGACCTACAGGTAAATGTTCATCATTCAAAAACACAAGCAGGATATCCTGTTTTCATAATACTCTAAATGTCATACTAGACCGCTGCACTTCATTTAGTCTTTGACTAAAATGCAATTACATAACTGATCGATAAAGTCTAATTTACACGTATTAGTCTGCCGGCTCAAGCTTTAGAGAAGCAACAGGTTCAAAAGGAAGTTGAGCGAAGTTCCAGGCAGCAAAAATAATCACCACTTGCATTAAAGGAGAAATGGGTTAAGATGACCTTGACTGCACTAATTCATGCTTTGTGGCAAATCAAAAGGCTTTTTCCAGCCCACACACTTTTCCATCCATTTATTTTCCAGCCACAAAGTTCTCGCTCCTTCTTTCTCTTTATTTCTCACAAATGGCGGCTCACCAGAGTGGGTGCGGAGGTGTCCTGTCAGAGCATCACGGCGGCGACAGGCGTAGTTGCAAAAGGGACATTTGAAGGGCTTCTCGCCAGAATGGAGCTTGATGTGACGCAGCAAGTTGCCCTTCTGAGTAAAGGAGGCCCCGCACTGGTTACATTGGAATGGCCGCTCACCTACCGAGACCAAGACTACCAGTTTTCCCACCGGCCCAAAAAAACAGCAGCACATATCTTCAAGCTGACATTTTATAAAAGATGATTGATTTTTTCTTTTTGGAGTCGGTCAAGAAACACTTACCTGTATGGCTGCGTTTGTGCACCATAAGAACATTAGGTCCGATGCAGATCATCCCGCATATATCACATTTAAGCTTCCCGTTGGGCAGCCGAATGGGACCAGGAGATGCGGGTTCAGAGCTGGCCATCTCCCCGCAGCCACTGCCAGCCTGCCCTCGCGTGCCTCCAACCATCTCCACTCCACCGTCTTCTGCCAAATCGCCCTTTTCATCTTTCCATCCCTCATCCTTCTCTCCGACTCTCCTTTCCACCAGTGGAGCACCACCTGCCTCCTCGTCACTATAAAGCTCCACTTTGATGGAGTTAGCTGGACGTGGACAGAAAGTTGCACATTTATTCACTTACGTTTTTAACTCTAACAAGGAATTTGAAATGATAAACAATCAGTGTGTACAATCAATAGCAAAAGAAAGACATTATTTAGGTAAAGTAAGATGTAAACGTATGTTTAAAACACTGAAAAACAACAGTGGTGCATAGGGACAAAGCATTTTTACTTTGTCAATGTATCTGAGTACAGTTTTCATGAATCTATTTTTCATTGTTATGTCAAATTTAAACAAATTTCCCCTCAAATTTTATTTAAAACGTTTTGCTAATTCATCCTCCAGGACTAATAATGATGTCTGATTTATTTCCATTGCTTGTTAAATCTATGACTTGTGATCTGGAACTGATCCACTTGCTTCTCTTCTTGAGTCAACAGCTCACTAAATATAATAATCAGGTCAGAGTAAGTCTCCACTTACTGATTCACGGACTCAAATGATCTGCCTAGAAGTCTCCAGTCAGTGGTTCTCTGATTCAAATGATCTGGTCAGATTGAGTCTGCAGTTCACAATTCAACCATTCAATCAAAGATTTAACAGAGTGAAATAATAAAAAAACATTCATTTATATATTGGGCTGCCTTAGAGTTAAATAGGATCAGTGTAAAATGATTTTTTTTGTCTATGTAAGTGAATTATGTCTTGTCCGTTTGTAAAGAGTGTAACATACTGTAAGAAAAATTTTGATCTAAGTCTGACAATAAAGTTATAACATCATATTCATCATCATCAAATTATCCTATCTCCAGTCGATTATTCTCTGATTCAAACTATCCGATCAGAGTGAGTCTCCAATTTACATTTTGTTGATTCAAATTATCTGGTCAAAGTGAACCTTCAATCAATTAGTCACTGATTAAAATTAACTGGTCAGACTGAGTCTCTAGTCAATGATTCAATGATTCAAATGATCCGGTCAGAGTGAATGTCTAGTTAACAATTCATTAATTTCTTTTTGGCTTAGTCCCTTTATTAATCAGGGGTCGCCACGGCGGAATGAACCGCCAACTTATCCAGCATATGTTTTACGCAGTGGATGCCCTTAAAGCTGCAACCCATCACTGGTAAAGATCCATACACACTCATTCACGCACATACACTATGGACAATTTAGAGATTCAACAATTTAGCTTACAATATTTGGACTGAGGGGGAAACCGGAGCACCCAGAGGAATCCCACGCGAACACGGCGAGAACATGCAAACTCCACACAGAAATGCCAACTGACCCAGCCGAGGCTCGAACCATTGACCTTCTTGTCGTGAGGCAACATCGCTAGCCACTGCGCCACCCCGCCACCCAGTTAACAATTCACTGATTCCAAATATTTGTTCAGAATGTATCTCCAGTTAACAATTCACTGAAGTCACTGTTCAATTCAATTCAATTCACTGAAATTTCAGAATTTATTAATGTAAATGAAAATCACATTTAGGTCATGACCATCAGTTAACCAAATCAGCTGTTAAAATGTTTGAGCTGTTAAAACCCACTGCATGAAAGTCCTGAATGGGGACATGTACATGTTTTAGTTTCAAATAAACAAGGTAGGTTTAATTTAAAAACAAAGATAATTCAAATTAATTACCATGCATCTTCATTGCGGTCACATTTATTTCTAATTATATACAACTAATGTCTTTGCATATCATTCTTTTAAAAACTAGATCACATTTGTCCCAAGTGATTTCATGTGGTTTATTTATGTTTTATATTATATGTTGATGTTTGTCACATTTAGTTTTATAGCTATATGGTATTTATTTACTGCTATTTTCACTTGCTTGCACACTAGAATTCTCACTAACTATCAGTAGCTATCAGCATCCGTTTTAGTAATTAAAAAACAAAACAATTTGGTGCCAAATAAACATACAATCAATCAGTACATTTAGGTATATAAGTAAAATTAAAACAAGAATTATTACTTTTTTAACTATATATTTTATTGGGGAGTCTGTACTTCTACTCAAGTATATGGTTTATGTTCTTTCACCACTGAAAACTACTGACCACTGAGTGAGCGGCTGGGTGAGGACTGTTGACTGTTTGGTGTGCTCACGGTGGGTCCTCTCAGCCCTGCAAAAAACTCCCGCTCTGTTGAAGAATCTCCACTACCTGAAACACCAACATAAGGCTCAAAAGGTTAGCTTTTTATTTATTATTTGCACCATAAAATTTATTAGCAAATTAACAAGTTAAGTAAAAAAATCATGCTTTCTTTAGAAACTAAAAGAGTGCGTTTCAAATAAATAAAATAAAATGGTTACTTGTTTGTTTGGCATTTGAACATAAAACCTGGCTTATTTTATAGCAAGTAACTACTTAGAACTTTTAAAAACATACATAAGATTTGATTTGAATGAAAAATATAAAACTGATTCAGGGTTGGCTCTGTTAAAAAATATATTTTAAAGTGTTTGCACAGTAATATTATTTCCCTAGAGAACTTAAAATAGCACAATTATTATAAATGTTTAAGACACATCAGTGAATAAATATAAAATCAGATTTACAGCATGTTCTTGTACATTTGAAAACTACTTTTTAAATTTAAATGCATGTCTATTAAAATGAAAATAAATAAATAAATAAATAAATATAATAAAATAAAAATAAGTATAAATATTCACCTTACCTGACATGTACGAACGGCCATTGCAATCGTCAGCATTCATCATCACAGCAGCTGCCTGTACAAAGAAATTATATATATATATATATATATATATATAAACATTGGTTAGCAAAGAATAAAACCAACTCCGGATTTCAACATTGCAAAACATTGCAAAAAGCAAAGCAACTGGTACATTTTGCACTGGATGCACTCAAAAACACGAAAAAATCTCTATTTGCCTCCTTTGATTTCAAACAAAAACAACACTTGCAGGTTCACTTGCAGTTCGTTATTTCTCCCTTTCCTGTGTGGTTGCACAGTTTGAGTAGCTGAATAATTGATACACTCACACTGGTCAAGATCTCATTTCTAGCTTAACAGCTGAATTGAGTGTCCATTCTATAGAATTCTACTCTTAAATGGAGAGCGTAATGTGCAAGAAACTGCCCTCCCTTCATCCTGTGACCTATCAGAACACAGGCTGACATCTAGAGCAATGATGACAGCAAGCCAAATGCAAGGGTTGCTATGCTTTCCTATTACTCAGACATTTCCACGTGTTATGACTTTGGTATTGGAACAATGCTTTAAACGCAACACATTTTAAAACAAAATACCCATTAATTATTTTAAAAATAACCATTTCATTCATCTTTGGTCGTATCTGAGCCAATAGCAAATTGAATAGCTTTAAATATTAACACCAAAATGTGTAACAATTTATGTATGGCAAAAGTGCGGATGAATAAATTGGATGATAAAACAGACTCGCATCCATAACAAAATTTACATAGCACAAATAATTATTTACAAAATTAATAAAAATATATATAAAGACAACAACATTTCTAATAGCAAAATATTAAGAAAAGGCAAACGTTTTTGAAATAAACAGGAAAGCATGATGATGTTTGAGGATACTAACAATAATAAATTTTCACATATTGTAGTTTTAATATTGTGACTAGGTTTTAGTTTTAAATGTGAAATCAAATATAATTTCACATTTATAACATAACATTAATAATAGCATTTTTATTAAAAAGTTACATTTGTAAACAAATAAATTGTAAATTTTTACTTAATCTGGACAAATCTGATCCATACTTGAAGAACTGACTTTAAAGCCTTTTACCTTTGGCATTTTGGTATATTGTGCAACTTTAAATAGTTTTTAATCAGCCATAAATCAAATCTGACTTCAAAATATCTGACACTATGTTAGATTTAATTTAATGGGTTTGTTGCAATGTGTGTTAGCGGACTAATAATCCTGAAACAACTGAGCATAATAGACAGCACAAACTAAATTAAAGAATAAAGGTATAACAAACTAGTACTAAAAGCAAAACAATGCTGACGTCAAGAGTCAAAAGTGTTTGAATGACACAGAAAAATCTACAATATTTGTTAACACAAATTCTTCAAATTTAAGCTTTTAATTTTTTTAATATTTGTGGGATTAGACCTCTTTGTAACCTCTGTTATTTATTTTTATTCCCATTATGGGTGAGAACTGACCTAAAGATCACAGGAGGGTGCTCTTAAAACACAATCTGATATCATAAACATTAAGTTTAAGCTGATAGTTTACAAGGCAGTGACGACAAACGCCAATGTTTTCTTTCCCAATCTTTCAAACCGTGAATGAATAAAAATGCTTTCTTTATACCCATTTTACGTTGTAACATTTATAAATGCATAACGACTTATCATTTAATCGCCAACAACAGGCCTCCAGAAACGTAAGACCTCGTTGTGTCGTACGAAGCAGAAACACACACACAGCTGCAACAGGCAGATCTCATGAATTCACAGTGCTGTCAATGAGTCTTGAAATTAACGCAGTAATCGAAACAGCCCCTGTCTGTGTGCAATCACACCAGTAAACAATACCTGACGACGAGAACAAGATTATCGAGCACAAGCCCCCGTATGTTTGGTAACTTTTCATGCACCATCGTGCTGCAGAGGAGGACTGACAGCACGCAGAATCATGTCAATCCTGTCTGTCTGGAGCAACACTAGCTAGCCGCTGCTGCTAACCAGCTAACGAGACGTGACAGCTCACAATAAGCCAAAGACATCGCTAAACTAACTCACAAACGAAAGGACTAGCGTTGCTGACAACGCAATCCGATCGGCAGCCTCCGGTGGTGAAATACGGTCGATTTTTAGACGTGACAAACTAAAGAGGAATTATGTTTCCTGAG
Source organism: Danio kyathit (assembly GCA_903798195.1). NCBI lineage: Eukaryota > Metazoa > Chordata > Actinopteri > Cypriniformes > Danionidae > Danio > Danio kyathit. Next base: position 31,142,911 of record LR812541.1, read on the forward strand.
AGCCCGCTGGCGTTGCTATGGCACCCAGCACTCGACAGATGCGTCTGGCCGTGTAAACCCTCCCAATCCGAGCCCAGTTACCTCACCTAATGTCACTTTCCGTCAATAACCGCGATTGATTTCGCACGGGGAGTATGTTTTCTTACCTGACGATCGACTGTGATTGCAATATTTATACAGCAGAAGCGCCGTTTGTTTTCTCTGGCGAAGGCAGCATCTCCGGGATCTTTTACCTGAAACCCCAAACAACTTCCGGGCCCATGCCGGGATACAGGCCCGAATAAAACATAGCCGAAAACCGCCTCTCTAATCCATGATTGGGAGGGATTATCGAATGCATCGATCCTCGTGCTACAGGTTAGGGAAATAACACAGTGCAAAAACTACAAGGGCCACATATTGTTATTATTATTTTTGTCAGTGACCATAAAAAAACATTGTAAAAAACAAAACATTGTAATTAATTCTCTATAATTAAACAATATTAGCTGTGAAATCTAAATTCTAAAACTTTAATTAATATTTAATTAATTAATCTATTAATAATAGCATCAATATAATAAAGGCTGTTATGTGTTTGATGATAGTGTCAGTGACAGGGCTCACTATGTGTTCACTATGATTTGTCATAAATAAACCATTTTCTTAGATTCCACAGAGCCCCAATTAAGGCAATCTCAAGGGAGGAACATAAAATAAATAAAATTATTATTTAAAAAAGAGAAAGAAAATATTTTTACTAGGAAAAATAATATTTTTATCTTATTTTTTATCTTTTTCATTTGTACTTATGACTTAATATTTACATTTATTTTAATTACATGTGGTCATTTACAGTAATCTTATATATTCATGTTTTTGTATTCATTATTTTGTTATTTTTATATTATAGCTATTTGGTTATTTTTATCCAAATTATATTTATTTGATTGTTTCTTTTATGCTAATTGTTGTTCATTTATTTTCCTAATTATGGCTCTTTCCTCTTTTTTCTTCAAACATTTCTATGGACCTTATAGTACTTTCTTGACCCCAAATAACTGATTTACCCTTAAACATTAAGACAAAGAAGTCATATTTGTGAATTTATGTGAATTTTGTTAATTGTGCAATTTAAAAATAAAAATCAACATTATTATTATTAGTAGTAGTAGTAGTAGTAGTAGTAGTAGTAGTAGAAGTAGTAGTAGTAGTAGTAGTAGTAGTAGTAGTAGTAGAAGTAGTAGTAGTAGTAGTAGTAGTAGTAGTATTGCTATTATTTATTTTATTTGTATTTTTTGTAGAATAAAAAGTTGCATTTTAAGCTTGTCCTATAGTAACATGCACATACTACTATGTTAATGCATTTATAAACTTCATTTGATAGTGATTCAATGATAGTATTTTAAAATGTTTTTATACACATTTATTTATTTATTTATTTATTTATTTATTTATTTATTTATTTATTTATTTATTTATTTATTTATTTATTTATTTATTTATTTATTTATTTATTTATTTATTCTGGGCAGAAAAACACAATTGGCCGACTCCCTGCAGTAGCATTACTGACTCTCTAGGGTCCGCCAATTCCCTGTGGAAAACCCTTGTTGAAACAACGCTATCAATACGAAATGTTGCCACAAGATGGCAGATAATTCTTAGTTATCCACCTCAGGGGAGAATTTCTCTGAACAGAAAAAGAAAAACTCTTTTGTTTGGAAACATTCACGTTTATTGCAACTCATTGACTTTGTGCTAAAATCTCGGTGTTCTTTCTGTATGTGAAGAGCTTAAAGGGAAAGTTCACCCAAAACTTTGTTTTTTTCCTTTCCTACTATGGAAGTCAGTGTTTACAGGTTTTCAGCTTTCTCTAAAATATCTTGAGAATAAAGAAACTCATAAAGGTTTGGAACCACTTGAGGTTAAGTAAATGGTGAGTTAATTTTAATATTTGGGTGGACTATCCTTTTAAAGTGTATGTCCCTCAGAAGTTTATTTTCTCCGTTTTGTCTTATGTCTATCCAGAAGTATCTCATAAGCCTCCTGGATCTGAATAAACATCCGCTGCGCTTCTTCTTGTCTTTTGGGGTTATGATCTGGATGCCACACTTTAGCCAGTTCCCTGTAGCTGCGAGTGATCTCCTCCAGAGAAGCCTCTTCTGGTAATGATAGTATCTGATTTTAAGAAAATATTATAAAGATTTAACAATTATCTACCATTTCATTTTATATAAAATCATTGAAAAGTAAAAAGTGCCCCATATCTTACTGACCAACTAAAGCTAGGCCTACTGAACTCACCTTCAGCGCCTCCATTTCTTTCTTACTAAACTCATTAAGAATTATTTCAAGCATCTTTCTCCAGCTTTCCTCATAAAAACCTCCTCCTGTCAGGATGCATAGCAGACGATATGGCAACAGGAGAAAATACTCCAGGACCCCTTTGAGCCATGGAAAGAACCAGAAGAAATCAAGCAGGGCCGCTATGCAGTCCGATATGTAGTACAGTGTAGCAGTGGTGTTGTGGAAAACACAGTATCCCAGCGGGGCAGAGAAAGCCAGCACTCCTAAACTTAGACGATACAGACGAGGCCCTTGGGAAGATTCACACCAAGCAGGTTAATTAGACACAACTGATGTAACACAAAAGTCTTTGAACTGAAAACTGTACAAATATAGGTAAAACTTTTACAATAAGATTTCATTTGTTAACATTAGTTACATTTGCTAGGTTTACTTAACAATGAACCATACTTCCACAGCATTAATTGATTTTAAATCAACTTTTACTTATACATCTTTCGAATACCCATGAAATTAAATTGGACTATTATTTTTATTATTATTTTATGCAGTATTTATTGTAATTCTTTTTTCAAATTCATTTGCCTTCATACTCTTTAATCAAATGAAAGCCTCTTGTAATGCCTTATACACTGTAAAACCCAACAGTCAACTTTATCAAATGAAATGAGTGTAGTTAACTCAAAAGTTAATTCTACTGATTTGAAAAGAGTTTTGAACTCAGTGTTGAAGGTATTGAGTTAACTAAATACCTCATTACTTCAACTTAAATGGAGTAAGTTCACAGTACTCATATAGAGTTGAAGTCAGAATTATTAGCCCCCTTTGAATTTTTTTTTCTTTTTAAAATATTTGTCAGTGATGTTTAACAGAGCAGGGAAATTTTCACAGTATGTCGGATAATATTTTTATCATATATTGATAAACCAAATATATATGATAAAAGGGACTAAACCGAAAAGAAAAATAATTAATTAATGAATATATATATATATATATATATATATATATATATATATATATATATATATATATATATATATATATATATATATATATATATATATATATATATATATATATATATATATATATTTATTTATTTATTTATTTATTTTAGTGACTAATTGCAAACAAGAACAATTCAGTGGTCCAATCAATTCCTTATGAACAAACTAAAGTTCTGCACATTTTTCTTCACTTGGTTATACATCACAATAGGAAGGAAAAGATGAACACCACTTCCAGTTTATGCTGACGTTTATGCTGACTTTTAAAAAGACAGTATGCAATTTTCCCCCAGAGAGGGCGCATATTCACAACAAACAAAGGTGTACTTTTATGATGGTGTGACTGAGTGTGGAATCATGAGAACTGTAATCTTCATTATGAGACTCCTGCAGAAATCATGTTCATGGATGAGCTAACATATTCAATGCTTACTGTATTATCATGGTAGTATAAAGCAGAGTAAACTTGAAAGATGTATACAGTAGAAGCTAAATGAGACCCATTGAACCAATTGCTGATGAGAGATGAGCGGGACACAGCAAGCAGAGGAATTTCATTATGCCACAGTCGACCACTTCCAGTTTTTCTGGTTGTGATCACATGGTGACAAAGCAGCACTGTTTTATCATATTGAATAGATTTTAATGTTCTATTATAATGCTGCTCTGTGCGATCAAATGAAATGCATTAAACATATTAAAGTGTCTTTGGTGTTTTCCTGTTTTCTGTCAAACCACACTGGCACAGAGGCAGAAGTGTAGTTCCTTATTATACGTTTTTTACATAGACTGGGCAGTTATATTATTGTTTTTGCAGTATTAATGTTGATAAGAATACAGTTGCAGTTATACTGGTGTGGAAAAGTAGTGTAATGACATATAAATGATAATGCACTCATCTTGAATTTGTTGGGGTGGTTCATTCCGCTGTGGCAACCCCAGATTAATAAAGGGACTGAGCCAAAAAGAAAATGAATGAATGAATTAATTTGTTGGAGTTTTTCGGGCTTCTAGACTTTGAAATATATTTTCTCTGAACGCATCCCATGCTATTTATTCATTTATTTGCTTATTTATTTATTTAGAACCACACTGGAAATCGAGGGCTTGTGATTTTATCAGCATGAAGACACAGGAAATGGCGTTATTAGTTTAAATTGCTTATTTCTTGAATATTCTTTAAACATTTTGTATAATGGAAGGCAAAACATATAACACTGCTCTAGTTTTTTTGGGTTACTTTAATTTAGAAATCTTACATCTTGAGCCTTTTAATTTTTTCAGTTTTTAACTTTTGACAACAACATTTTGTGGCCTTGAAACATTTGGGAATGGGTTTCTGATTCTGATTTTGATTTCAAAGTGTACGTTTTTTAAATTTAATTGTTAAAATGTTTCAGTTTCTGTGTAAATAAATAAATGCAGACCTGTTAAATGATGATGCTGTGTACATGTGTACTATATTTCTAATCTGTGCAAAAGTACTTGACAAACTTACTGTTTTTTTTACAATGTGACACCAAGTACTGTCCTGTCATGCATAATGCAGTGTTTTAATTATTTTTTAATGATCAGTTTGAATGGGAAATATTTTAACATGAAATGTTACAAAAAAGCAATAGGTACGTCATTAATGTGTGAACAATATTGCAGTTTTAAGCACATTTTGTTTAGAAAGCATCCATCATTAGTCCAATGAAGTAACATGATTCTAAAACATTTTATAACCAAGTATAAAAAAGGTTGATAAATGTTTTATTTGCTAAATGAATGGTTCAGAAAGCATGTGGTCTGAAATTGTCTTCTAAAATGAGTATTTTTCTCAGCCTCTTATGTTTCCTCTTCAGTTATTTCACGTTAAGGCAATGAATCTATTCATCACCATAAAAGTGAAATTATTGAACCTACAAACAAGAGCCTGAGAAAAAAAACTTGAAAGAATGTTTCAGATTTTACTTAAAGGCTATTCCATCTGAACTTTTCAAATGCTTTATTTACTCAGCGTTCGCTCATGTAATGCATTGACTAATATTAACAAAAAAACCTTTAATTTTAATATAATTATAAAGTGCATATTCTCACCCAGTGGCTCTGGCCTCAGAGGTTTCAATGTGTTGTGCTGTGCAGAGGTGACACTGCCAGCTATGCTGATGGGCAGAGGAGAGAGATTGCTGCCGTAGAAGATGGATGATGTGATGACGCATGTAATGAGAGTCTTGTGAAGGTTCGAGGTCTGCTGGCCCACAGAGGACACCAGATGCACACCAGCAGCAACACTCAGAGGCAACACTAGGAAGTAGAAGAAGCTGAGAGAACTGAGGCTTATTAAAGCCACTGAACCAAAGTAAATACCCACGCAAATCTGACCGACAAACCGAATCAGGCCTACTGGTGGTGGAGTGGCACCTGGATGTCGAACAGGGCCTTTCTCTACGTCACGGTTGGCTTCACTCACGTAGGATGGGATACGGAAGAATTCTCTTGCCCAGCCAATGCCAAAACCACCAAAGGTCAGTATCCAAAGAAGAGCATGGCTGTCTCTGCCCAGGTAAATGTGATGAAGGCCGAGTGGGCCGCCCATTGCCCACAAGGCATACGTGATCATGAGCTTCTTAGCCATGAGGTCATTCTAGCTGCACACAGAAGCTGAAAAAAAAGTCTTAATGAGGGAAAGTTTTTACTCTGGAAAACAAGATGTCTGCAACACTGAAAAAAAAAAAATATTCAAAGATGATTCCTTGGATTTACAATTTATTTTAGGTTAAGTGGTTGTAAACAATTTATTTGAGCTGAATTTAAACAAACAAATTAAGTTAAACATTACTCCATTAATTAGTTTATTTAAATTCAAGACATAAATTGTTTGCAACAATTTTGCAGACATCATTTTTTTCAGTGTACACTGTAAAAAGTGATTAGTTACTTAAAGCGAGTAAACCAATTGCTTTAAAAGCAACAAGTTGACTTTACAAAAATAATGTAAGTAAACCTATTGTAACTTGAAACTGTTAAGTTGACTTTTTATAATGATGCAAATTGTACTCACTTTTTTAAAGTCAACTAATCCCGTGTCAGATTATTTAGGACGTCATTTATACAATAAAGGTGTATTGGAAAAAAGTGATTAGTTTACTTTTATTTTAAAAAAGTGAGTACAATTTGCATAATTATAAAGATAAAGTCAACTTAACAGTTCCAAGTTACAATAAGTTTACTTACATTATTTTTGTAAAGTCAACTTGTTGCTTTTAAGGCAATTGGATTATTCACTTTAAGTAACTAATCACTTTTTACAGTTGTTGCATTTGACCTAAATTTATTTGTATTGAATTCACTTAAATATTTGGAAAATTCTAATTTACTTAATTCATTGATGTTGGGAGTACACAAACAATTGTTGTTGCATTAACTGAAAGATGTGCATTGTTAGTTCCCAGCGTGCTTTACAAATGACATAAATGTTGAAATTGTAATTGTATGTGTTTTTAAAGTTAGAGGAAAGACTTATTATATTTAATATTTAGATATATTTGATGACATATATACCTGAAATATAATCCATTTGTCTTGGGAGTACATGATTAAAATATTTTTGTATTTCTGTATTCACATCTGTTGATGTGAAACTTATGTTGAAGTTTTTGTGGTTGTGCACTGAAAACATCATCTTTTGGTTAAGTTGTAGTATTATAATGTGTATTGTGTTATTCAAAGAACAATATCTATGTAATTAAAAAAACTGCAGTTTTTAAAGAAATATAGGTGCAAAATCTGTCTGTAAAGCTGCTGTATCTTGGATTGTGCCATATAGATGAATTTTTACGTTTTTTTTTTCTTTTGGGTGTTAACATTGCTCGCTCTGCATTTATGTGTGAAATGAGCGAGAGGAGCACATTTTAGTGAATACAGTATAACTGTATTCCATATATAAAGTTAAATAACATGAGACTGCGTAAATTATCACAGAAATGGCATTTCAGTGAATTATGCGTTTGGTAATCTAATCTCACTCGCTCATATCACAGACATTAATGGATTTCAAGTTACAGAATCATGCAACTCACAATTCACTTACCTGCAGGACGGACTGAAGCTTCATTCACACCCAAAATAGTTTTTGAACACTCCTTAGCATTGAAAATTTAAGAATGCATGAAACAAATTTGTTTTAAAGTTTCGAAGTAAACTTTAACTTTAAATCATTTACTTTCTGAAAATAATGTAACCTATGGACTTCCGTGTTTGCTTCAATATGGACTTTGGTTTGATGATGATGACTACCTGGGTCATAAAGAGTAAACTTTGATTTACCATCTTTGGAAACATTTGAGGAACAGAGCATTAGGCTAAATATAAATAAAAAAAATCAGTAATTAAACTGTTTTTCCAAGAATTATCATTACAGGGATAACATAAGCATGCTGTAGTGCTCCATAGATCTTATAACTTTAAACATGTTTCTGTTACACTATTTGAGGGTCAGTAAACAAAAAACATTGGCTAATGGTTTACAACTTTCATCAAAATAATATTTTTGAGTTCTAAAGAGAAAAAGAGACTATAGAAAGAGTAGAAGGTAAAATGATGACACAATTTTACTTTTGAGGGTGAACTGTTCATTTAAAAGACTTAAAAACAGAAAACATTTGAACAATGAGGATACATTTAGATATTTTAATGTAATTTCATTTAGTCATTTTTGAATGTCAGCGGAAATGTAAACGGAGAAACGATCATGTTACTACATAACTGATAAAATTGCAGTAGTTTAGTTACCTATTGGACTTTTTTTGCATAGATTGGGCAGTTATGTTGTTGTTTTTTGGTGTAATAATGTTGATAATAATACAGTTGCAATTATGATTGTGTGAAAAGGCAGTGTAATGAAGTACAAATGATAATTCACTCATCTTTTGTTGGAGTTTGTTGGGCTTCTAGACCTCAGAATATATTCTGTCTAAATGCATCAAATGAAACTTATTTATTTATTTATTTATTTATTTATTTATTTATTTTTATTTATTTATTTATGTACTTATTAATTTAGAGATTTTTTTCTAAACCAATTAGAGTCATTATATATTCTATGATATACAATTTTTCATTACACCATCTTCAAACATAAAACTATTCCAACTTTTATAACGGTGTATTTTATACAGTATATGTGCACTTCTGATCGAGTTTCATTAGTCATGAATCCGCCTCTTCCTCCGCCCACAGTCCAGCCCCTCCAGTAGATGGAGTTTGAGTTTGAGAGCGAGTGTGTGATTCATTTGAGCATCTGTGAACACGCTGGCTCGAAGAGTTACACGACGTTTATAATTTGCTTGTTAGAATGTAATCATTTGAGATTAGGCATTTATTCAACCCAATGTTAAAAAAAAAAACGACTAGCTCGCTGACTTCAGTTGGAGCTCCCGCAATGAGGTGAAACGCTTTGGTACGCTTTAACGCGAGGCAACTTTCCACGTAGGCTAGATTGTCTTTTCGGAGATTCAAATGTTTTACAACTTATAACCGAGACATGGTTTCAAAGCATGGAAACAGAAGACGTGACGGTTAGAGAGCAAATATTCCACGACCGAGTCAGAGAAACCATTGTAAGTTTTTTTTCTCTATGTGCTGCATTTGTTTACATAGTATTATGAAGTAGCGTTTGCAGTGTAACAATTTAACTGTGCCCTTGTGTTTGTCCTAATGGAATTCAATAGCAATTGATTGGTTATGTGGTTGTCAGAGGTATTAATGGAAATGTGTGCACGAGTACTTTATGTTCTCTCATATATTTGTGATTTCACTGAGTGTTTAAGTCTTTAAAGAAGACGTTTTGTAAAGTATTGTGTACCCTTAGGCCTCCATTTATTTTGCTCAGAGCTAATGGATTGTGATGCAGAGCTGCTCAGTGTGAAATTTAACAACAATCATCACATTGACCAGTGTAAAAGTATCTTTGAATTAAAAGAAGAGATGAGACTTCTCAACTTTGTGTTATTCTGAGTTTATTTTGTAAAATAAGATATGCTTTTGACATTACATGTTTTAATTAAACACATAATGAAGTATTGTAACTGAACTTCAGACCTGGGGAACCTTAGGAAGACACTTGGAGTTAACCTTTACTCTCCTTCACAATGATGTGTCTCACTCAGCATTTTACTGCAACATGTTTGGTTCACATTTTAAAACCCACTAATCTGTTAGATTATGTAATTCACTAGCAAAAAAAGTACCTCCTAAAAATACAGGTTAAATCAAGCATTTATGTCTAAATGGAAAGCATAAGTTAGGAATTATGATCTTGATGGAGGATTTACAAACGCCTTTGTTTTTCTTTGCCAACAAATGATGATCTTTTACGTCTGTTTTCAGATTAAAATGTTGCACTCTTGTTTTTGTCTGTGATGCACAGCTTTGGTTAATCCTCCTAGAACATCTGAAATGCCTCCCTTAGTGAAATGCACAGATGGGTCACACTAGATAATGTAAATCAGACCTATTGTCCCCCTTCAGGCTGTGGGCACCTCCGAGCTCATGCTGACATGCTTATTGATCTCTGTGGCTGATGCTTATCTGGGATTTAATGTTTAAATCAGTGGTTTTCAACTGGTGGCTCATGACCTAAAAATGTGTTGGTGGTAGTGCGTTCTGATATAGGATCACAGATTTCACTGAAAAAATTGTGTTGAATGCAAATGATATATTGAAACTAAGCATGTACTGTAGTTATGGGAACAAAATATCATATTTGAAAAGGGTGGAGAAAATGCTTCACATATCTTTTGTTCATGACTTTGAATACTGCGTAAAAGCAAATTGGCTTTTATGTCACTCTGTAGTATGACTAATACCAACCGAATATTTGGCTCAGTGATTCTTCACTGTGATATGTGGATAATTGTTTCTGCATTTGTTTGTGCATTAAGATTTCAATTTCAGCATGTGCAGGTTCATTAATCTTCTACTTTATTCAGTTCTTTGGAGTGCCAATAAAGTTCAGTTTTACAAATGCATTTAATTGTAATTAATGTAAAATCTATATCCTAAGACATATTCAGAATCGCTGATTTCATCTAATCTGTCTATCAGTCTATTGTTTGTTCTTTCTATAGTTTATTTCATCAATTCTTTAGGTCTGTGATTTGTTCATTGGCTTGTTCTTTTATCTATTTTTTTAAACTATTGTTGTATCAATCATATGTTGTGACTGTGGAAGATAGGTTTACACTATTGCAGTCAAATGAAATGTCTTCAGGCCTTCAAATGACAGGTTGCTATCAAATATCACCTCAAAATTCTTGACTGGCGACCAGAGTTGGGTGTAACGTGTTCCACAGTAACGCGTTACTGTATTCTGATTACATTTTTGAGGAACGCATTAATGTAACAAATTACATTTTAAATTTGTCTAATTTGATGATTTGAATGATTTAATTGCGTTACTTGCCTTACAAATTTAGTTTTTAGAAGAAAAAAAATGCTTCTTTTAAATCACGTTTTCGCTAGCGCAAAAACTAAAATATTGCTGTGAAATTCAGTTTATGTTCAGTCTCTAAAGAAGACTGCTTTTACTCAACCAGCAACTTGTTCGAGCACTTGAACAGAAAGAGTTCTACGACAATACTCGTCATCAAGGAGGACACCAGTGCACTAAAACACGGCTAAATTGGATTTTTGAGCAGGATGGGGAGTAATGGTATCTTCTGAATGTGAAGAGAAGTGTAGCTGCTTTAGGGGCAGTTCACATATCGCGTCTTTTGCACCAGCGCATATTGTGAGCGTATATTGCTTGTGCTCTGATTTCCCAGGTGCACCCCATTGAAAACCACATGTCACATGACAAGAACTGACTGATCAGTTTCGTTCTTTGGAATATACACATTTAGGTAGACTAATTACCTCAGACAAACACAGAACACCCAAACACTGCAGTGCGTTTTCATACTATGAATGTCAGTGGTTACAGGTATCCAGTTTTCTTCTAAATGTCTTCTTTTGTATTAAAAAAAGACAAACAGGTTTGGAAAAAGTGAATGATGAGAGAATTTTCAGTTTTGGGCGAACTCTTAAAGTCTTTTGAATATGTCAAGCTGATGTGATTAACCCTTTGTTGTATTGTTTTTCAGTGAATATTAAACCACTGAAACAGCTGCAGTTTATTTTGTATTTTATAGGTATATTTTATGTTTTAAAAGTAACTTCAAAGTAAAGTGATTAGTAATCTAATTACTTTTTACATGAAGTAATTAGTAATGTAATCAGATTACGTTTTTCCAGTAGTAGTCAGTAATTTCTAATCTATTACTTTTTAAAAGTAACTTGCCCAAACACTGCAGGTGATATATACTAAACTGAAAATCCATTCTAGGTTTTTTGATCCAATAAGTAAGACCTCAGTTTTTTCTGAATTTAGTAATAAATTATTTTAATAATCCAAAAAGCAAACTATTTTTGTTTGTTCTCCTTACTGTTTTTTTCAGTTATTTTTGTCATCTTTTTATATAATTCAATTGTTTTATCTGTTGATTCTGATTGGTCAGTTACAAGATTACAAGGTATGTTATTCCCAGACAACAAATATGGAAATTTATAAAACAGTCATCTAGGTACTTTGAATTATCTTGACCATCCATGGATTAACATGCATATTTATATGCTTGTCTTTCACATTGCTGTTTTTGACTGTACCATTTTGTTAATTATCTGAATAATATATAGTTTAGCATCAAGCGGCAACCTCCCGCTCTCCCTCGGGAAGCCAATACGCAAGTAACTAAAACTGCAATTCATCGACTCGCCTGGGGGGCTGGCTCCAGGAAGTCCAAGTGCTTTCTTTCTGCATTGGTAAATTGGCCATTTTTACAGCTGATAAAAACACGTTTACAGCCTGGTACAAACGATGGCTTTGGTGCATATAGCTATGATTACCCTTCATGACAACTCTGAGGGGGGTGAATTTTTTTATAACTCATCCGTTTCGTTTTTATTAGGTTATATTAAGTTTGCATAATTAAGGGCGTGGCCACTTGAGTGACAGCTAGATCTCGCTGGTCGCTGTCTCGTCACCTCAGCTGATTCTGGCTAATTAGCCGCTGAGCTCGGCATATACATCGTATTTTTGTTTTGTTTAATGTTTCTTTACACCGTCATTTGCCTTTTGGAATTATTTCCTGCAATTATCAGATGATATGGCATGCCGTGTGGACTTAATTGTGCTTACAAACCGTTCAAGTTGCCTCCATTTCACAGGTGAGGGAATTTATATGCTTATATACCATCTCTATAAATGTATTTGTTTTATTTAAGATCATTTATCATTTAAATGTTCTTTAGACCAGTATTGCACTCCAGAATCTGACAGATTGATTAGTTGTAGGCTATAAAACAGTCATCTGAAGCGTTGTCATACAGTGTTAGTGCTGGATTTTATAAACGGCCTTGCATTTACTAACACAGACTATATCTGAAGTGTTTGATAGTAATTCACGTTTTCCTCCTGTCGAAAAATGTCATAAGAACAATGTTTAGTGGCTCAATGTATTACAACAGTGTTTTTAAAAGTCTAAACACTTTATTGATATAGTGTACAACCAAGCACGTGTGGTCAGAACACAAACGAGTCACAGGTAATGAAGTATTAAGCGTTCTCCCAAAGTAATAAGTATGTTTTAAGCCAGCTCATGCGTCTGTAGCTCCGCTCACTCTCCGCCTCTTTGCCCTTATTTGGTATCCCGCGTTTGGTGCGATGACGCGCAGACAAAATGGCGACGGTTGGCCGCGCCTACTTGTAGCTTCTTTTGCAGTGTTCAGAAACCTATGGGTGACGTCACAGATACTACGTCCATATCTTTTACAGTCTATGTTTAGCATATGCTCCAATCAGCCGTTTTTGTTTCTGTCAGCTTTGCATTTTATTAAAGAATTAATTATGACTCAGAGCAATGTTTTGTCTAATTTGTATATTTTGTGGTAATAAGTCATGAAATAAGCAGGATAAAGTACATCCAGGCCTTATTGCTGAATAAGGCCTGACAAGCTTATCAACAGTCCGACGCGATAATGTCTGATTTATAATGCCTTAAATCTATTTTGATAGTTTTATCTATTTTCGTATCATTTGTTTTCTCCATCGCATCGGCCATTGTATCGCTCTTTCCCTCTGTATACTGCATTGTAGTAGAATACATTTTTTCTATCTTTCAATGTATCATTCTTTCTGTCTGCCGTTATATTGTTCATTTGTTCATTTTCTTTTTTAAACGTTTCCCACATTTCCAGTTGTCAACTAACACAAAATTTATGACAGTGTCACAGCTTTGTACTTGGATGCTCTTAGACAACCTGTTAGAGGGAGTAGCTGATTTGGCATGATTCCCACTCTGTAGTTGAGCAAAGAATGTTTGTGTATATTAAGTTTCGTATCTGAACATGTTGCTCAGTCTTCAACAATACAGAGCTTTGTACCCACATCGACAGGTGTTTAATAGTGTAAACTAAAAAGGGTCCGGTTTGAGTTTTTCATTTGATACTTCATTTTAATCCTCACTAATAGAGTGTTTAGTACATATAAAGTAACTGACCTGCAGTACATCATGTTATGAGGCCTTTAATTTACAGATGATTTTGTCATGTCACTTTATAATTAATTTGAAGTACATTGATTAAAATCCTTGGCTTGATTGATGTGCTTATTAATGCATTTATAACATAATATGTATTTTATGTATCATAATGCAGTAAAAAGCATGGACAAACAATTTAGGGGTCGGAATAAAGTAAAACATAACTGGTCCAATTTGTTCTTAACAGCTCTGATTAAATCAAGTTATTAGTATTTTTGTCTTGCATCTGGCCTTTTACTAATCTATTCTAGCACACCACAAGTGTTGTTTTCTCATTGGGCCAATTTACGCTCACTCTAAAGCTGACTGTTTTGCTAAATAGACCGTTTCACTTCAAGACATGACTTGCTCCAGCCAGGTCTTATTGTGCAGTGAGTATTAGCCAGAGCAGATGAATGAGCCTAAAGATTCAGAGGGCTTGAGCACATGCAGGGTTTAACCAGCCACATTGGTCAGCAATACTGGTCCGCTATGGGATGATCTGGTTTCTGATTGAAATTGTAATAAAGCATGCATTACATGGCAGTAATATTGACCCAATTCAATAGTGAGGTTTAACTACATGGCCACCATTATTAAAGTAAATTTAGTATCTTATCTTGGGTTTAATTGCCTTCAACAGACTGGTCTGGGACTGGTTAATGTTGTCTGTCCATTTGCTTGTTTGAAAGGATTTAAAGGGATTGAACACCAACAATGACATTTCTGTGGTCATGCTGCTCCACGCCTGTGTGACGTGACTTTTTTTTTGTTTGTTTGTTTTTTGACGTTCGAAGCACAAAAGAAGATATTTTCACGTCAGTGGAGGCCAATGTTGTTTTAGAATTGACAAAAAAAGCCTGAGGTAATTTTTCAAGCTTTCTTTGACTGTTATTACAATGAGGCCGGACATGTATTTTCATGTTGTATATCAACTGTGCTCTGTTAAACAAACTTTTAACTCAGTGGTTCAGTGTAGGGCTGCACGATATTGGAAAAATCTGACATTGCAGTATTTTATTTTGCTGCGATTAAATATTGCGATATGGAATATTGTCATAAGATAACTTGAATAGCACTATTTGATGGTTTTCTATGGAGTCTAACAGTATTCAGGTACTGAAACAGAACAATCGCAAAAAATGTTTTTTTTCTCTCGTTTCTAATCCAAATGTCAAAAAATTCTTAGCTCAAGTAAAAATATTGTTTTGTTCAACTATTCTTTCCTTTTCAAGTTTTTACTTAAAACAAACAAAACTATCTGTCAGTGAGGCAAGTAAAATAATCTTGTTTTTGCTTTAAAAAGTAGACATTTAGATTATAAACACAAAATTCTAAGTAAAAAAACTTTTTTTTGTTTGTTTGCATAAATCAGATAAATGCTGAATAAATACAGTAATTAAATACAAATCTGTAGCTCCTGGTCAACCATCATTCATACTTAACATTGCATATCTTTGCAATGTGACTTACAGATGCATACATTGCGATATCGATGCTAAAACTATATATTGTGCAGCCCTAGTTCAGTGCATGCTGTTTTAGCCAAAAGAAAACAGACTATTCAAATGCTTAGCAAACAGATGAGTGTGAACACATTTCAAAGCTCCAGAGAGATGGATCCCACTCACACATCTATTATTTTTACTGCTGTTTGCACTTTGAAGACAATCCCAGCTTCCTTTCCCCTCCCTCATCCCTCTTCCTCTGGGTGTCATTCTTCCTCTCTTTTATGGCACATATGGTTACTTTTCCCCCATCAGTTCAGTCAATATCAGTAAAAACAGATAAGGATTATATATAACTTATTAATTGTTTTGGAGTATGTGGATTTAATAATATCTAAAATTAGATTAAAGGTTAATTAGAATTACTGCAAGGCAGACAAATCTCAGTGTAGCTGTCTTGCACACTATAGGACACTAGGAACTGTCCTTTCTGTTAAAAAAATGAGTGTATGAGTATGTGCAATTAAATTTTTCTAGAGTTGGATGACAATTAAGAAAGTGAAAGATAAGTGAGACACTAACTTGACGTTAATTGTGACTGACTCATCTAAAATAATCCTAATTATTTGATATACTTTTTCTATTAGGCAAAATTGCATGCTTCAATAATGAATCAAAAAATATATAATTCTTATTTTTACTGTTGTGTCTGTATTTTTTTATTCTGGTCACATGTTCTTTAACAGCACTATTATTCTTGTTGGCTCTTTACGATTATGAATTATGACGGTTATTATTATCTATGATTTATTAAAGATATTATCTATTATAATATAAATAGTAATTTTAAAACATTTTAATAATAGTTGGTGTTGGTATACATAAATCCTGCTACTTTGTTGTAGATGTTATTGGCATATTTATGAATATACATTTTTTTTTAATGTAGTTCATTAATTATATTGTTGTTGCAACGTATTAATGTCAAGAATATTAATGTACATCAATATAAATATGACCACCCAAGTACTGTAAATCTCTCTACATATATATTTCATTGTATATCTTTACTATAATCACTCGCCTAATCTCAGTTGTAACTGGTTTAACTCTTCATTTGTATTTGAGCTGTAATCTTCACTCGCCATCTGTCGCTGCTACTGTACCTTCATTCTGGAAACTGTAATGTGGGTGTTCATTCATTACATATTCAAGACTTCTAAGGACAGCTGGCTAAGACCATTTAGTTTCTTCTTCCACTATTTGCTTTTATATACTAAGACATGGAATGCAATATTCATTTATTCATTTTCTTTTCAGCTTACTCCCTTTATTAATCTGGGGTTGCCATAGCGTATGTTTTACGCAGTGGATGCCCTTCCAGCTGCAACCCATCACTGGGAAACACTCATACACTCTCATTCACACACATACACTACGGACAATTTTAGCTTACCCAATTCACCTGAACCAAATGTCTTTGGACTTGTGGGGGAAACCGGAGCACCCACAGGAAACCCACGCGAACGCGGGGAGAATATGCTAACTCCACACAGACACGCCAACTGACCCAGCTGAGGCTCAAACCAGCGACCTTCTTGCTGTGAGGTGTGAGCGCTACCTACTGCGTCACCACGTTGCCCCTAGAATGCAATATATTTATAGTAAATATGAAAATTGTTGTTATGATATCTTTGACCGGCTCTGTCCTGTCACCATTCTGTGTGCTATCATTAAGAACCAAATGTCCTTGATTAGAAGCTCTTATGTCACACAGCCATAAAGGCAATCTGCACTGCGCACAGCAGCGTGTATCAGTGATAACGGAGCTGTGTTGGAGTGTGCTTCATGACCTCTGCTCCGGTACAGGTTTCCCTTTTTAACATGTCCTTGATAACCTAAATTGGCAACGCATCTAAACAGTGCATTTGCACAGCATGTCTTGTAGCTGCCTGCCTGTTCACTGTTGTGTTGCTCATATTTACTCCATGACTCATACTGCAGATCTCATAATGCAGAATGTATTTCATCTCTGACACTCTGCAAAGTGACAGTTACGCCCAGAATTCTGTGAATGATTGTGATTTATTCATTGTAGAATATTGAAGAAAAGGTTTTGAAGAATGTTCCTGCTGAAATATCGTCTTACAAATGCGATTTGGGTGGAGACCATGGGTAGGGATCTTAAAGTTCCTGAAAGTATTGTAAGAGGAGATAGGGGTTTTTATATAGAAAAGAAAATACAATGTTCAATTAGTTTGCCATATTAAAATCTGTAATAACTAACACTTTAGAGTATTTATTTAATTATTATTAATACCCTTTTGTACTTTAAGGTAGGGCTGGGCTGATAAACGATATTTTATCGAATCGCGATAAAATTTGTGTCAATAACAATGATAAGCTCTGGACTTTTTTTACTCTATTTTGATCTAAGAGCCAATCACACAGCAGAAATGTGCAACAATGGGAATCTTTAAGTGTGCTGATATTATAGATGTACCGAATTTTCGGCCACAAAATATTTATCGGCCCAAAATGTTATGCCATTTAATGGACCCTTTTGTGGCTTCAGTCATTGTTGGGGTACTCTTTTAAATCTGGAAGCATTAACAACTTATATCGAAATGTATATTGTTATCATTCAATATGGAAAGTGATTATTGAGATTGCATTTTTGCCATATTGCCCAGCTCTACACTCTCAGAAATAAACGTGAGCTGTCACTGGGGTGGTATCTTTTCAAAAGGTACACATTTGTACTTAAAGGGTTCATATTGGTACCTTAAAAGTATTGCACTGTATTATGAGGAAAAAGTCCAACTGTGAAAAAACTTTAAATTTTAAAATACCAACCGTTTCAAATGTTCAAAATGATCAGCTACATGTTATAACCTCCTGTTGTCTGTTAATCCTGTTTTCTGATTGCATTGATGTTCTTCTCTTTTGTGTCTTTCAGATTTGTGTGCTGCTTTTCATTTGCCTGTACATCTTGTCTCACTTCATTCTGACTCACTTTAAGAAGAGTGCTGAGTTTGTCACTGGTAAGTTTATCGTCGTTGTTTGGCTTCGTGTTATGCAGCTTTTCAAAACACACCTGTGATTTCGCTACAGCTGCACAGCATTTATACACCCTGACTATTTGTGGTCAGCTCGACCTGACACGGGTCATGCTCCTGCATTTTATAAAAGTGCTTCGTTCGGCTGCCAGATATGCACAGAGGGTTAATATTACTGTTGTTGATGAGTAGTGTTAGTTGTTTTCTAGCTGTGAAAATGAAATCTTTTTCATTTAATGAGTCAATAGTTCTGATTGCAGCTGACAGTGCTTATGTAACATTTAGGGAGGGCTGCAGTGTGGATGAGGAATGTTCCCGTGAGATAAACATAGGCCCCCTGCCCGAACATTGCCTGAGGTTTCATAAGAGAGCACTACCTCATGTTTTGGTCTACACCCCGTAATTGAGCTCTCCGCTCTCTCACACAGTTCTGCTGTACCTGCTGTCAGTGGAAAATCTGGGCAATGTGATTTATTTTTTTCTTCTTTTTTTTTTTTTTTTTTTTTTTTTGAGTATGACATCTTAAAAACACAGCAGGCTTGTTTAGACTGCGCTGAAAAAAATTATTCATTGGATTTACTTAATTTTAAGGTTACTTAGAATTTGTTGCAAAAGATTGATATGGGCTAAATTTAAACAAACACATTAAGTTTAACATAATTAAATTTAATTTGTTCGTTTCAATTCAGCCCATATAAATTGTTTGCAACCAGTTACCTTTAAAAAATGTTGTAAAATCAATGAATCGTATTTTTTAAGTGTGCTGAAGGATTGTTGAGGAGTTAATGGGAACATTGATGGAGCACAACTACTATTGTTACCAGGGTTTCACTAAAAAGTGTTAATTCTCTCTTTCACAATTTAAGACCTTAAAGGGAAAGTTCAGCCAATAATAAAACCAAATACTCATCATTTACTCACCCTCAAGTTTGTTTTTTCTGTTGAACACAAAAGAAGATATTTTAAAGATTGTTGAAAACAGTTTGGGACAAGAGAAGGATGAGTAAATGAAGGGAGAATTTGTATTTTTGTGTGAACTGCTCCTTTTAAAAAGGCCATAAATCAGAGCAGAATGTTTCAAATTTCTGAAGTTATGGCATAAAATGTATAGCTTCATCGCAATGTTTGTTTCCCCAATATGCACTGTAAAAAAAATGCAAAAAAAAATGTTCCACACAATTCCTTCATGTTGTCCAAACACAACTTGATTAAGTTTGTAAGTACTTCATTGTTTTTGCAAATTTAGGTTGATTTGAACTTAAAACAATTAAGTTGTCCTCTTCAAAAAAACAAGAATTGTGTTGATTCAGCTCATTATAAATAAGTATTTTGAACAAGCAGCAAAAATATTTTTTAAGTGTGTTTATCTAACATGATTAAATGATGCAAAATGTTGAAATTGCATCTTGTTTGCAGCAGATATTTATTCTAGTTTTAACCTTAACTCATTTTGACCAGTTGCACAGAAGGCCACTTTTGTTGGATCTTTATTTGCACTTGAACTCAAGACAAAGAAATACTGCTAAAAAAAACTGTGTAACAATGAGGATATACAGTGAAATTTATTTCCATATTCTAGTGTTTGATGTGGAATGAAGTGCCAGTACAACTCATTGTGCATTTACATTTAAAGAACATTAATATAATGCACTCTCAATGGTTAACTTAAAATGATTAAGTATTTATTTATTTGTATTGATTTTAATTTCCTGACTTAATTGATTTAGGGCTGCTCGATATTGGAAAAATCTTACATTGCAATATTTTGCTTTTCTGCGATACATATTGCGATATACTTTGTTATACTTGGAAAGAATGTTTGGTCACACTTTATTTTAAGGTTCAGTTCCCGCTCTTAGCAAATCATTTTGACTTTTGCTTCAATAAACTCCTAATTTGCTTCCTATTAATAGTTATTAAGGTAGTTTAGCTATTGGAGAGATTAGATTAAGGATGTAGAATAAGATCGTATAGAACATGTGCTTTATAAGTACAAATAAGCAGCCAATATCCCAATAACATGCATGCTAATAAGCAACTAGTTAATAGTGAGGATTGGTTTCTAAAGTGTTACCAAATCTATTAACTCACTGGGATGATTCTGTAGGGAGGTGAATCATGCAAAATGTGTAATAGACAAACTACAAGCACAGATAAATACAACAAAGCAAAGATAAAAGTGAAATAAGCAGTGCATGCATTATGGTTTTGTATATGTAAATGTGAAAATTACACTGCAAAGTCAACTCAACGTTGCATATCTTTGCGACGGGACTATTGCGGATGCACACATTGTGATATCGATGCTGAAACTATATATTATGCAGGCCAAAATTTATCTTAATTTAACTTCTGAAAGCCCTCAGAAACATCTGTCTATTGGTTTACATGAACAAAAAATCTCTAAATTTAGTGCTAAGAGAAGAATGTTTTCTGCACTAGACATGTGAGAAACATTCCAGCCAAACTATTGTCATTCATTTAGACACAGACAGTCATGTTTGTTAGAAGTCATTATCAGGATCCATTATGTATTTAACAAGTAGGAAAAACAGAACAAAAAAAATCACAAATATTATTTTTTACATTTATATTTTGCAGATAATTTAGAGTGAATTATATTACTATTAATTTAAATAAGAGTATGCAATTAATCTCTTGATGTGTTATTTTTGTTGATTCATTTTTTACTGCCGTTTTACCCTGACCTACATAAATATAAAGTTAAAGAGACACAGGAGAAATTGGTTTACACTTAAAGCTGGGTCCCTGTGAGCACAGCTGCTGCTCAGATCATCACAACCTTTACCAAACATCCATGTAGCACATTTACATGATCAAATTCTAAATCAGTGCGGGGGAACATTCTGTGTTAGACTGACTTAAGCAACATTGTGTACGTAACATCTAGCCAAACCACCACCGTTATGAAAATGATACATATTCTAATTAGTAGCACAAACAGAATCACTACACAAGACTTTTTTGTCTTTTATGTCAACAAGGCTTTGTTGCTGCCTAAAATGTGCAGTAGTCCTGCAGGGTTGCAGCTGTTTCTATAGCTGCATATTGGTTGTTTTGAAGGATATGTGCTGAAAACCTGTTTTGCATTAAGTTTGGAGCATTCCCAGGAAATGTCACACATTTCTACCCTGCAGCTCTGTCACACTAGGCATGTTTTGCTCTTCTCACTTGAGAATATTTGAGGCTTATTTTACAGTTTCTCTGCCTCATGTTCTCAATCCATTTCTATTAGTGTCACAAAATCCTCTTCAAAAAGATATTGTTGTCCTGTATGTGTAAAAACAAACCAGCGATCTGATACATTCTGCTAGAAAACATATGTTTACTTCACAGAATTGCTTCTAAGTAAATCCAGGTCACTGTAAATGCTTGTTTTCTTGTTTGGTTTAGTTTCAAGGCTGAACTGTGAGTCTAGACATGATAATGTCTACATCAGAATAGTGTTATAATGTAACTCGTATATTATAACTCATTTTTTTTTCTTTTTCACTCACAGATGACATTGAGGATGCCACTGTCAACAAAATTGCGTAAGTTGTCTTTACCTAAATTCAGTGCTTGCTAGGGCTGCACAATATATTGTTTCAGCATCGATATTGCAATGTGATCCCTTTCAATAGTCACATCGCAGAATTTGCAATGTTGTGTTTGTATTATAATTTATCATTTGCATGTGTTTTTGATGCCTGTGATTCTATAATGATTTTAAAAACAGTTCGGTATAAGAAATTGTACCATGTGTAACCTTAACTACAATTAATATTATTGAATTATTTTTATTTTTATCATTCAATTGCTGTACTTCAATACTGTTAGGCTCGAGACATGATAAAACACTTTTTTTTAAAAATCTTTTTCTTGATTATATTTCTAGATTGTTATGCATGAAAATACTCAAATACAACACATGAAAATACAGAAATGCACTGCAAATAGCACAGACCACAAGAAAATGTGTCTGGGAACCCTAAAAAGTTTATAGATTTTTTATTAGATTTTATGGAGATGCAAATAGTAAACATTAACTCATCAATCTCTGACTAAACACATGCATGAAAATACTCACAACACATGCAAATACAGAAAAGCACTGGAAATAGCACAGACCACAACGGAAATCTGTTGGGGACCCCAACAATTTTATAGATTGTTTATTAGATTTTATGGAGATGCACTCCCACTGCAGAATCATCCCAATCAATCTAACATTATAAGTTCTTTCCAAAAAGAGATATTAGGTCATCTGGTGAAATTGTATTCATATTGAATAAATATCACAAAACTAAAAAAATATTGCAATGCTAGATTTTTCCAATATCGTGCAGCCCAAGTGTTTACCTTTTTTTACATCAAAATTGTAAAAAAAATTGGCTTTTGGTCCACTTCTAAACCAACCGAGTGGTTCGAATTAAATGTGAACGCAATACAGACCAAAGAACTCTAAACAAACCAAAAACAAGACGTAATGTCAGAAGTTGAGACAATGAAGCAGATAGAATTTTTTTTTTTATAGTTGCATTGTTTCACATTAGTTTAAAGGGATAGTTCACCCAAAAATAAAAATTCTGCAATCACATAAGATCAGAAGGTTCTGTCATAAAAATATTTTTTTGTTCTGCATGTTTGGATTTAGGCATGGGCCGGTATAAGATTCTGACAATATGATAACCCTGGATAAAAATATCACCGTATCACCGTATTATGATTACTGCTCTAAAATAAATTCTTTTTAAATGTCTGAGTAGAAAACAACAACCTTTTCCCCTATTGAACACAATATATTTTATTTAAAGAAACATTTAAAAATATTTTGGATCAGTAGCTTTTGATGTTGAGGTTCCTTTTCTGCTGGAGATACTGTTACCCATAAAAAACTAAATAAAATAGTATTGAAAAACTTACTCATACCTTAGGGAAGGAGAAAAGTTTGGTTTTAAAACCTTGACTTTCCATACCGAGGTAAACCTTAAAACCGGTCTGAACGATGTAAAAATGCTGCGCTGAATTATAAACCATAGCTAAAAGTATCAATTTAATTAAATAACATTTTTATGGATCAAACCATAAGAACTAAGATAACTAAACTACAAATATGCACATCACACACCCTAAATCTAGGCAGCAAGATAAAATGGATGAAACAGATCTTTTAAAGCATTACTTTTGGCAAGATCAATCTGGCTTCATTCTGGTGTTTAACATTCCTTTTTTTCTGTCCAATAAATTCCAGATGCATAAAATCAGCTCCCACCCTACTCTAGCACTTGACTATCTCATTCCACTCACAAACATCTCATTACAGCAGTCAAATGGTGCATTTCACACTAAAACTAAACCGCTAAGGACACCTAGCTGCTTACTATCAAGTGTTTTTAAAAAAAAATTTTATTAGTTTGCCCTGAATGTTTGTAATTGGACAGTTTGCCCTTTGCTCTCCAGCGTGGCGTTTAACAGCTCCCTCCCTTCACAGCTGGCACTCTGTCAAAGTAAAAGGCTGCAAAAACACCTCCTCAGCCTTCTTTGTCTGTTTTTCCTCTCTCCGCAGGCTTTGGCTGTGCACATTCACACTCTCAGTGGCCGTGTGTGCAGTTCTGCTGCTGCCCATGTCCATCCTGTCCAATGAAGTCCTGCTCACATTCCCTCACAGTTACTACATGCAGTGGCTCAATGGCTCGCTCATCCGTGGTAAATGCACACATGCGCAAATAAATAATGAACATGTGGATTTGTGACTGTGACAAAGAGGTTTTCAATGAGAATCAATATAGTTATCTGTCTGATCAATTACATCTTTGTGGGGTACTCAGTATTTTGTTGCCTAATCTGTACTGAAATTTTAATGTTTTTATTCCCGCAAGGACTTAGTGTGGGATCACATTGTGCGATCACATGTTTGGCATGGCAGCAAGTCTGGCAAAAGTGAATAAAATGCTGTAAATCCAAGACAATGATTTGATACTTTTGGTATTTAGTTTGTTGGCATATAGTGAAATGCTTTTCCTAATGATTTACACTGGACGCAAACACCAGGCCATGTAAGCTGTTATTATACCAGATCACAATAGAGTTAGCCAGGAAATCTCAGACCTGAGAAATAAACGGAAAAGCTTCAAGGCAGTACTCTGATGTAGTTGAATTTAGTGTGACACATGATCGCCCCCTTGTGGTCAATGAGTTTGATATTCTTTGTATTCCAACAATTTTCCTGAAATTTTCATTGAATACACAACATATGGAATATTATAATATAGAACATTAATATGGTGAAATATGTACAGTTTAAAATGCCTGTTTTTCTATTTACATTATTTTAAAATGCAATTTATGCCTATGATTTCAAAGCTATATTTTCATCAGCATTTATTCCAGTCTTCAGTGTCATATAATCCTACAGAAATCAATTTCAGTCTTAAAATTTGTCAAAATTTTGACGGCCTTTTTTTCTTATGTTAAAACTTTCCAGCTGGATCTAGACTGATCACCCTTGCTAGCCTTTGACAATAATAATACATCAGTTTGCAATCTTTCATTACTTGAATTGTACCATTGAGATTGTTGCATAAATGTAGACATTGTGTAATTTGGTTTTATTTTATTATTATTTTCATTTATTTATTATTTTTTTTGTATTTATAATTTTTCCTATCATTATTTCTATAAGGGTTGTTTGATATGTTTGTAAATAGGTTAAATAAATAAAAAATAAATCAATTGCTTTTTTATTATACATAGTATTTTTGTAGAAAGCACAAAATGATTCTTTGTTTAAACTCAAACCACATTTAAGAGAGATTCAAATTTTTGTTGAAGTGTGTTATTTCGGTTTTTTGTTCTGTCAATTGATCAGTTGAATGTAAACACACACACACACACACACACACACACACACTTCTCTGTCATCATGCAGGTTTAAAACATTTGCTTTTTACTATGGCTTATGTGCAACATAAGCTTTCATTTACTCATTCATGATGTGTCTGTGTTTGTTTTAGGCTTGTGGAACCTAGTCTTCTTATTCTCCAATCTCTCCCTGGTGTTCCTCATGCCTTTTGCCTACTTTTTCACTGAATCTGAAGGATTTGCTGGGTCCAAAAAGGTAAATTTATATCATTATTTTAACCGTGAACACATCTCTATGCAATCGGAGTTCAATGAGTGCTTGACATGCATTTGATTTGTGTGTTTTCCTCTGAAAGGGTGTGATGGCACGGGTGTACGAGACTGCTGTGATGCTGCTGCTTCTTAGTCTGTTGGTGCTGGGCATTGTGTGGGTGGCATCAGCCCTTCTCCATCATAACACCGCCCGAGAGAGTCTTTACGGTGAGGGCTGCAATGGAATATTTAGATACTCCTGTATATCCTGACAAGTTCAAATTAAATCTACGGGTTTGTAACATTCGGCTGCTTTCCTGTTTTTTTTTTCAGACCTGTGGGAATATTATCTGCCCTATCTTTATTCTGGAATCTCCCTTTTTGGAGTTCTGCTGCTCTTGTGTAAGTGTGTATTTGTTCGTATATTGGTTTTGGATTGAAGTGTTTAACTCATTTGACGTTTAATGTTCAGTCTGGTATTTTATTGCATTTGACTTCCTGTTCATGTTGATTTGTTGCATCTCATTTGCTTTTTTTTTTTTTGTTTTGTAACAGTGTGCACACCCTTTGGGCTATCACGCATGTTTAGTGTCACTGGGAGCTTATTGGTCAAACCTCGGGTAGGTGGATTCTAGTCAGAAGTAAATGCATCACAATCAAAGATGCAAAAACCTGTAAGTGCCTTTGAAATTTTCTCCTAAAATTAGCATTTTCTCAGGCTCCTGCTGAGTAATTTCTCTTTTATGGCAGTTAATTCGTTATTTTTATTGCCTTTAATGCTAAATAAGTAAACATAAATATAGGAGTCTGAGAAAAATGCTCATTTTAGAAGAGATGTTCAGATGGCACTTAAAGGTCTTTGCATCTGAACGCTTCATATATGTTGGAGGTATATGTTTTTGGCAATATGGGTCAAAATGATCAAAATTATTTTTATTGTGCCATGAATCATATTAATATGTAAAGTACGTTTTACACGAAGATATTTAGTAAATTTCCTACTGTAAATATATCAAAACCTTTGTTTAGTAATGTACATTGCAAAGCAATTCATTTAGATAACTTTAACCTTTTAACCCTCCCTTTTGGATTGCTTTTCTTACTTTCTAATGTCGCTAGTTAACACACTCAATGCATTTGTTTTCAACACATCCCATAATTTCTAAAATATCAACCTCTACCAAATGGTAGATATGTCGGTACCGGAATTAATACATGTACTATTAAAAATCAGAAAATATGAAGTGTAAGACCAATTTATTTAAAAATGTAAGCAAAATAAAACTTTTTAAAATACTTTTATTGTTTCAGAAAAATGTGATGCATACATACTGTACTAGCAACCAAATAGCAATCAAAGAACACCCATCCCATCTTGACAAAGCCATAAAAAATATATACACATGAAAAAAAATTAATTAATTATTATTAATAATTATTTTTTATTAATAAAACAATAAATAAATAATAAAATAATAAAAAAAACTAAACAAAATAAACATTAAGACAATGACAGTTCAACACATATACATTCCAGTGAAGGTGAAAAATATATTAAAGTTAGTCATAACAAACACGGTGCACATTAACACAATCACATTGTTTGGGATTACTAAACGGTCAGTCCATTCTTATCTACAAATTGAAGGAAGAAGTCCCAAATCTTGTAATATATGTGCATTTTGTGTTTGATTGAGTCAGTCAGTCTTTCCATTGCTATACAAGAAGACATTTCCTTAATCCAGAGTGAAAATAAAACATTTTGAACACTAAATCATCTTTATTTTTTTGAAGTATGCCATATAATATTTCAGAATATTTTATTAAAATATTTCTTTTTTTACAGTAAAACCAAAATCAAGTGTAGTAGTGCAACATGATTATGTTTGTTTTATTTGTTTTGTAAACCAACAATGCTGTGTAGTGTAAACCATTATTTAAAACAGTCATTCTTATGTCAAAATATGGTTTAGATTTTTTTTACCCCTCAAATTTCAATAGTTGTATCTCAGTCAAATATTGCTCTTTCATAACAAACCATACATTAATGGAAATCTTATTTGTTAACAAAATTTCACATACAGTATGACTTGTCCAGGGTCATATTTCAATGTAAATACTTTTTTATGATTACCTATACATTATAGCATCATTATAACATTCTTGCATGTCACATGGCCCTTCAGAAATGAATCTAATATGCTGATTTGTTCACAAAGAATCATTTGAGATGCTTCAAATTGTTTGTGTATACTGTGATTCGTAATTTGCATTTAGGATTATTGATGAAAATAAAGTTGAAATCATAAATATAAAAAAAATTATTTAATATTTTGATCCACATTTGTTGTATAAAAGCATTCATATTTTTTTTTTTTGCAGTTGTTGGAGAACTTGGAAGAGACCATGAACTGTGCAGTGTTTGAAGAGGCCTCTTTGTCCAGGAAGTTGAAAAGTGAGTGTCAGGAAATGAGAAAATCATGCTTGCTGCTTTTAAGGAAGTGGCACCACATTATAAGGATTTATAGCTGTCATTTTCCAATGAATTTTTACCAACAAACTTGCTAAAACATGGATTCCTAAACTCTAATACACTCTCTCTATTACACACCTCCAGGTACCAACACCTGCTGGATCAGTGCGCATTTAGAGGCCCTCAACAAAGAGT
Organism: Danio kyathit; assembly: GCA_903798195.1. NCBI lineage: Eukaryota > Metazoa > Chordata > Actinopteri > Cypriniformes > Danionidae > Danio > Danio kyathit. The sequence goes on from LR812541.1 coordinate 31,171,102, forward strand.
TTTTGAGTGTCCAATCCAAGCGCATTGCTTTGGGTATGAACATGCCTTTCAAACACATCTGTGTAACTATCTGGAAACTCGCTCTTCATTCTTTTTATTCCTGAATTCTAGAGTTGCGGAAAAGAGCATCTCCTTGGCAGAGAAACCTAGTATACCCAGTGGCCATGCTGCTGCTTTTAGCTTTAACTGTAAGTACAAAACCAGCTAAATGTGAAAAATACACTGTCTGCAGTAAAACAGTTGTTCTAAATGGGGGAAAATGGTCTTTCTTAGGCGGTGAGTGTGCTGATGGTGTGTTTCCATGTGCTCGAACTGCTCTTCGATGAGTCTGCTATGCCTAGAGGGATGGAGGTACGTGAGTCGATATATATTATCACATAACATTCAAACATAGACCTGTAAATGTAAATCCAAACATTTGATCAGAAACATATCCTGTTTTTTTTTTTAATTCTCAGTTTTTATTCTGATTATGTAGCTCTTTTGCAGTAATATTTTTAATATTTAATTTCAGTCACACTTTATTTTAAGGTACAATTAACAAATTGTTAATTAATAAACCATTAACTTAGACTTTTAGCTCAATTAAGTAAAAACATTTGCTGCGTATTAATGTTCGTTAGGTAGTAGTTGGGTTTTAGGCATTGGGTAGAATTAGGGATGTAGAATAAGATCATACTTTAGCTACTAATATAAAGAGCCAATATCTTAATAAGCAGTTTATAAGCCGGTAGTTAATAGTGAAAATTGGTGCTTAAAATAAATTACCAAAAATTTATAATGGCTGATTTCTTCTGTCTTAGGACCCTCATTTGGGCCTTGCCTCCTTTTCAATGCTGGGTTCTCTGGGAGCCGCGGTGCAGGTTGTCATTATCCTGTATCTCATGGTGTCTTCAGTCGTGGGCTTCTACAGTTCTCCACTCTTCACCGGTTTACTGCCACGTGCACAGGACACAACCCTCACACAGGTACAGATCTATCAAATCACTCAGAAAACTGCTGTTGAGACCGCTGCATTCCCCATGTTCAGACAAATTAAGTTTATTTTTTTACTGCTCAGCACTTTATGCTCTGTTTTTAATGTGCTATTGAAAATAATAAATGTTTATGTCTCTTCACAGATAATTGGGAACTGTGTTTCACTTTTAATACTCAGTTCTGCACTGCCTGTTTTCTCTCGCACATTGGGTAAGTCCGTTTTTGGTCCGTGTTAAAAAGCTTTTAGAATTTAATTGTATGTGTTTGTAATAATGGCCTAATTTGTTTGATTTATACTAAGATTTTATACCAAAAATATATTTTCTGTACTAATTTTAGGGGAAAATGTTGCTTAGCATACAGCATTTTTATTAGTGGTTGAAAAAGTATTATATGTTTTGTTTTTATAAACTGCTTACATGACTATTTAAATTATTTTGTCTGTCCACAAGGGGGCACTAGGTAGTAATAGGTGCCACTGTTAATGGTAGTTTTAAAACGAACTCTCTTTTTAAATGCAATTACATGTAGGAATCACAAAGTTTGATCTACTTGGAGATTTTGGGCGGCATGACTGGCTTGGCAGTTTCCACATTGTGTTCCTCTACAATATGCTTTTTGCTGGACTTACATCTGCCTGCCTCATCAACACAGTCACATGGGCCTTGCAAAGAGAGCTCATCCGTGCCTTTGGTAAGTTGCTTATTTTTATTTTATTATTTTTTTTGTGTTTTATGTATATAATAAATTAATTTCGTATTTCTACATAATAAATTCATTCAGATGTATGTAGTCATGCAGATTTGTGTTTGTGTGTGTTAAGTTTTTGGTCACACTTTATTTTGATGGTCCATTTGTTGAAATTAAGTTACATTGCATCTACATGCAAACTAATTCTCATTAGATTATAACTAGACTGTTAGGTTAGGGTTTGTGTAAGTTGACGTACTTGCAAAGTTTCTTATAGTCTGTTAAATGTCTGTTGAAGAAGCAGTATCAACAGATATTAAGCAGACAGTCTACTAATAATCAAGTGGACCATCAAAATAAAGTGTTACCAACTTTTCCATAGCTCTATATACACAGAAAGAGAGGTTCACAGATATAATATATACATGATGCATGTAGTAATATCAGGTATTGATTATATACAAAAATATACACATTTATATACAGTTAAAATACATGTATTAAATACAGATCTATATTTATTTATTTTAATCAGTGGCATATAAATAGATTTAAATATGTAAATATACATATTTTTTGTTCTATGCACTTAAACAATAGTGTAAAATATTTATATATAAAGATGTTAACAAAATTGAAGATACTCTTTGCTTTTGTCCAGGCCAGTTTCATTAGTTTGTCTTTTTTAATGCTTCTGTTTAACCATAATTCAAAAGCAATTTCTGTTTTTTTTTTTGTTTTTTTTTCCCTAGTATTTTTTTATTTATCATTGTATCTGAAAAGCAATGCTTAAGTCAGGTATTCTGCTTTGAAAATGTGTTTTCCGTGCCAGAACGCTGTCTTTTTTCATTTTAACCCACCCACTGCCTCTTTAGCCAATTATATTTCGGCACCCCGTGTTGCCTTGCTGGTAAACGGCGTATTTTGTTCATTCATTCAAAAGGCTCTCAAAGCATGTGTCCGTGACCGAAATGCAACCTCAGGTGGACAGTAGCAAACTCCGAAATTAGAAGCTTTAGAGTTCCACATGAGGTTATTAATTTGCAAATAATATAAATATTACAAGCATAAACATTAGGTGGGCAGGTTACATTGTAGTGCAGGGGTGCTCAACCCTGTTCCTGGCGATCGACCTTCCAGCTGATTTCAGCTCCAACCCTGATCAAACACACCTGAACCAATTATTTAGAACGTGAGGAGCACTTGATAATTACAGGCAGGTGTGTTTGATAAGGGCTGCAACTGAAAACTGCAGGAAGGTCGATCGCCAGGAATAGGGTTGAACACCCCTGTTGTAGTGTAAAGCAGTTTGGCTGTTTGCACCAGACGAAACACGGAAGAAATTTAAATACAGCCATTCAGAGGCACAGAATATGCACTCACTCACAAAATGGTAAGGTTTATTATCTAATTAATACATCTTAAACCTCTTTAACATTATTAAATGTAGATGCTGAATCGCTGATATGTGTTGGTTTTGAGTCTAAAGTTCAATTTCAGACGGTTTGTTTTATTTTTAAGATCTGAGGTAATCTATCTCCTGCTGCTTCCAGTAGTATGGCAATAAGTGTCATGTAAAATGGCATCTAAACTTACATTGTTAGCATTTAACGCTGAATAAAGCATGAGGTGTACCTGAGGGGATTATTGTCAGTTTTCTGTTGTTCAGCTGCAAGAAATAAAAGCCGTTTTTAATATCAATTTGAGGTGTTGGTTAGAACAAAAACTCCTTTTAATATGGAAAATATTAACTCTATCGCATGCCGTTGCTTTTATTTAGAACATGACTTGAGTCAGACTCACTCCTCAATCTGGCAACCTGCACTTGCATTTGTTTTGATCCAGGAATGTAATACCTAGTTCAACCACTGGGTGTCAAACTTACATGCTGCACCTTTAGGTTATTTCAGTGACCACTGTAGTTTTTCTTTCTTTAGTGGAACACTACCAACAATTTGGTATATACATCAGATTTGTATATTTGTGTGTGTGTGTATTCACATTCACAATACTAATTAAAATGTCTTACAGATGTACTTTAAGTCCTTTATTTTCAACATTAAACCACAAACTATACTGAGCCCAGAACATTCCTTTTGTAATGGTCAATTCTGACATTTATCTAAAGGAAAGCGTGTGAGGAGACAGATTTGTGCGTGTACGCATTGTATCTGGAAAGGACAGGCGTGTGCGCTGTGCTGCTATTTGCCAGTGTTTGTAGTGGGTCTTTGGGTGAGGTGTTTCTCGCACAGGCCATGTTTCTCTATGGGTAGGTCTCTTTCCTCAGATAGAAAAAGCACAATTCTCTCAGGAAAGCGAGAGGGGACAGAAGGGGAGAAGGGGGTTCCTTGGGGACCTCAGGGCGTCAAACTCCTCCTGGAAGACACACACCCATCGCCCTCCGCCAAACACAAACAGCACTTTCTAACACACACACACACACACTCGCTCGCACAGACCATCTTCAGATAGCATGTCTTTTTCTGTGCCTTTTGTTCTGTGATTGATTGGTTTGGTTTAACCCAAACATGGCCTGCCAAAATTGCCTTTTCTGCCGCTTAGATCAAGGTTATCCCTGTTGTTTACTCTATTTTTTTTCCTTTTCTCTAGGTCTCCACAGACTCCCTCTGACTGTGTCACGCTCAACAATCCCTCTCAAACTGCTCCTAGCCAACGGGCTCTCAAAGATTCATTGAAGAGCTAAAATCATTGGCTAATAAAGCCCTTTTCTGTCTGGAGAAAGATTAGGATCCCAGTCTGTGGCTTACTATTGGACCAGAGCATCCATTATTGGTAAATGCTCACCAAAGCTGTTTACAACGGTTACCTGACTGATTTATATTGATGGATTCTGCAGCGACAGTTTTATGCGTTGTTTACTGCGATAATATTTATGCATATTACCGCTTTTTTAATAAAAAAAAGGGATGTCAAATCACTGGACGCCTCAAACAACCGCCTTATAAAAAAATGAACAATGGTTTCAGAGGACTTTGACATGCGTCCAGACAGGAGAGCTATTTCAGAGGATGACATCACAGCCATGAGCGCGTTTCCTTTTCCTGGTGGTGGAATGAGAGTGTTGAGTTCTGTCCTGGTGGCCCCCCTACGCTTTCCCCTGGTATACCACTATTTTTAGTGTCATCCAACAAACTCTTATGTTGTGGGTGCTCATTGCACTGGCAGAGGAAATCCAGTCTGGCTGGCTTCTTACTGAAGAACCTGAGAAAAGGGATGAAAGTGATGTTGGAGATAAATAGTTCAACGGAACTACTTTTTTTAAATGTATGTTTTAAAAAAAAGTCTGACAATGATTTCAAGCTTTAGGCCAAGAAAACTGTGAATGTGTTTAGGGATTTTTGTTCCCATTTTTTTCACATGTGAATGTTTAATGTGCAATATTATATTGTGAACGTTTTATGTACAGTTATGCAAATCTAACTTGACTGCCTTCCAAAAATGGACCCTGCAGCCTTCCAGATCTATCATCTAGATCATAGGTCTCAAACTCAATTCCTATAGGGCCGCAGCTCTGCACAGTTTTACTCCAACCCTGATCAAACACAGCTGATCCAACTAATGAAGATGTTCATGACTTTTCAACACCTCCATTAGTTGGATCAACTGTGTTTGATTAGGGTTGGAGCAAAACTGCAGAGCTGCGGCTCTCCAGGAATCCAGTTTGAGATCTATGATCTAGACGGAGCAATAAGGTCAGAATTGGTTAGTTCTTATGTTTTAGGTTGAACTCTGTGAATAGACAATCAACGCACATAATTTCCTGTTTCACAGAGACCACAGGGCTGTAGTTGATATATGTGGATTTTTTAAAAGTCTGATAATCACTCGTTTTATATCAGGGGTGTCCAAACTCGGTCATTGAGGGCCAGTGTCCCACAGATTTTAGCTTTAACACACCTGCACATGTTTCTAAAGCCTAGTGAACCTGAGGTGACACTGCACTTTTCTCCCCATAGACTTCCATTCATACGCACGCAAATGCATCAGACCGGAAACACAAGGTCTTGCGTCAAGTTTCGCAGTTCGCTGCGTTGGAAAGTTCAAGCTTGGTGAACTCTGACCTTAGGAATCGCATCACATGATTGCGTGAGACCAATCGAAGATCAAAACATGACCTCTTTGTACAGAAATTTAAAACATGGACAGATCGCTCGCCTTTTTAATCATCTTGTTTAATCCCGCCCCTTTTCGCAGCACCATACGACAGAATTTCGCAAGCTCAAACTCTAGTGTGACCGTAGCTTTAGAGCTTGATTAGCTAGCCCAGGTTTGTCTGATTGGGGTTGGAACTAAACTTTGCAGGACACTGGCCCTCCAGGACTGAGTTTGGACACCCCTGTTTTATATGGTGCAGTATTTATGATGTACTTTTTTTTTTTTTTTTGATGATGATGACACTGTTTATTCTTTTATATGATTCCGTTATTTATACATTTGAGGTGTATGTCCTTCATGTGGTGGCCAGTAGAGGACAGTGTGCCACAAATCCCTCATTACAAAGGTTATTGCTCTACCATATTTTGTGAGCAATGGCAACCAAAATCCAGTTATCTAGCTTTATGTCAAATATGGATGTAATTCATTGCTTAAAATGCAAAAATTCTGCCCTCATGTCATTCCAAACCTCTACGATTTCCTTATGTGTAGGCTAATACAAAGGAAGATAGTCTAAGGAATGTTTTATATGCTTTGGGGTCAGAACCAACGTTCATAAAGGTTTGGTACAACATAAGAATTATAGTGAGGTATCCTGTGTTTTTTTTCCATGCTCACAAAATGCATTTGCATAGCTCTGAAAAATTGATGATCGATTATACCATGATTGTGGATAATGTATGGATGTTTTTTACTACATTGTTAATGGAAAACTCTTTTGGGGAACAAAGAAAATAGCGAACGACTAATGTTTAGAAACAGAAATTGTTGACATTTTAATTGTTTGTATTCCTTAAAGCAAAAATAGCAAATCTGTGACAATCTGTTCCTCCTCACTTCCTTGATTTGAGGTAAAAAGGACAATAAATGTGTTTACGCTTGTTTTTCCAACCAGTGCGTCATTTGTGATTCATTTAAACCCCATTTTTGGTCCTGGATCTGCTAAGGACCTTTCCGTGGAGGTCAGCACACATTTCTTGGTGTCTGAGCACCTGACCACTGCTTTAATGGTGCCGTGGTGGTTATGTTTAGCTCTGGTGTTAGTGTGCTAGTCTGTGTCCATACATCTTCCCCCAGCTGTCCCTCCGCTTGTAGCTGTCCGGCTTTAATCAGGGTCTTTATTTTGCCCCGGGTCTGTCAGCAAGCCCATAGAGACGCCGCTGCTCACCCGTCCTGTGCTTTCCCTTCACGGATGCCCATGGCAGATAAAAGACCTTAATCATCTGGAGACTGCAAGCTTCTCGCTTTCTCTCTTTCACCCCCCTCCCGCCTCTATATCGTCCTTCCTTTTTCCTTGTTGAGTGTTCATTTCCCTTTCCTTTTTTCTTTTCTCCTAAAGCAGAAAAAGAAATCCCGGCCTCTGATTATGATTTGTCTGTCTTGATTTTTTTGTTTTTTCTCCATTTCTTGTTCTCTTTGTTCAATGTGCTGATAGACCTAAATTAAGGGATTTGTTTATCCTTGAATTTCCTTTGCTAAAACAGCAGCGTTTTAATTGGATATTTAGACAGCAGTTTTGTTTAGCTTGATTAGTTAAGAAGCAAATGTTAAAATAATATTTTTAAATTATTTATGATAATATATGTTCCATGATATTTAAAGTCAGTGTTGAAGGTTATATGCACAAGCAACTGTTTTCTTTATTTTCTCCCATGTATTCATATCAGTTAAGGATGAATCTATTTAAAGCATGCCAAACTTCCTTTCATCTTTTTAACTTAAGTGCTGGAGATTTATGTAACCTACATGAAGTAAGTTATCCAATATAAACCCATCAGAGTAACCTATTTTGCTCATGAGCTGTGTTGTGGATAATGTAGGCAAAATTACAATTAAACTTGACCGACAGAGATGTATTGTTTTGTATTTTGATGCTGTGATGTAAATGAAAACACAGCCAGGAATTCATATCAACCTCTGCATAACACAAAGTTTAATTGTCAGATCGTTTAAAGTGTTTTTTCTGTTCTTTCACTTCAGAAAAATGATAATATGAGCTGAGTTATATGACACCATTATTAAATGTTCATTTTATACGCTTTAGTCTATGTGTTTGTTGATTTATTACAAACATATGCAGCAAATTTCACAATAAACATGATAAAAATACAATTACACATTCCTTATATCTCTTCTGGGTGGTGCTGAATTAATTTACAATCTGTATATCCTGCATTTTGCATCCTGGTCATGATGTGCATGAACAGATGGCTCATGGAGTTGTAACCAGGGTGCGACTTACAGGTGGGTTTGGAGGGATAGACCCCCCTAATTAACGCTTAATCCCCTCTGAAGAACATCAAAACAAGATGTATGGGGGATCAGCTCTTTAATAGTAAGAAATAGCTTTCTCTGATCTTTGATCTATATCTTAAATGTTTATAATTAAAAATGTATAATATAAATACATTTGACTCCCCCTATAATGGTTTATACCATTGTGAATGCATAATCGCTCCAGTCTGAAACTGGCAGTTCTAGTTATTACCAAACTACTACCGAAAAAAGTTGACCCCCGATCGTCAATGTATAATTCGTAAACTGGTCGTAACGCCTAAATACAATCTAGTATGACCATGCTGTCTATTTTTATTTTTATTTTTCAAAATAAAAGTCCCACGTACATAGTAAGTTAACACAGCCTGTTGTGTGCATATTAATGGTCTCTTGTTCAACATATCAACGGCTGCTCGTCAGGTCCGAATGACAAAGAATGTGACCTACATAAGGTAGCTACATCCAAATGCTGGGGCTGTGTCATGAACAACGCAACAGTTTGTATTGTGTTCTGATTGGCCTGATGTCCACCGAGGCTCGTAATTTACATGAGAACAAGGAAACAAGGGTGTTTGAGGCATTTCCATTTCTATATACCACAGGTGTCAAACTCAGTTCCTAAAGGGCTGCAGCTCTGAACAGTTTAATTCCAACCCTAAACACACCTAATTAAACTAATTAAGTTCTTCAAAGTCCTTCAGGCTTGTTTGAAACCTACAGATAAGGGTGTTGGAGCAGGGTTGGAACTAAACTGCAGGGCTGCAGCCCTCCAGGAACTGAGACCCCATACTGATCACTTATTATTCGACTATGTCTAGGTATACCTTAATTTTCTCTATAGGGCACCTTTAAATAAATTTGGGTGGAGGTCTGTCACTCATGTTGATCAGCAGAGAGCATTTGACTGGTTCACTTACTCCATCATATTGGACAAGAGGAAGACGGGCAGTCTTTCACAGGTTGCGATAGGCTATCAATATTGTCAAAACACAAGAATGAAGGGGGGAAATAAGCAGATTAGCTTTCCTGTCGGTTGTTTGAAGTGTGCGCCAAAGTGCATTAGAAGATATTATTCCTTGTGGAAAATAAAAAACTCGCGGCCGGAAAAGACTTCCTAATCAACTGATAATGGGCCGCGCTGCCCGCCTGCAAAGGCACATCCACACCCACCTCACACACTCACGACACACTCCTTTCACACACACTCAAGAGTCTCTCACACACCTCAAAACACTTCATCATACAACCATTTCTTAAAGGAATAATTTCTTATCATTTCACATAGAATTTCTTTCTTATACAAGTAAATACAGAGGCTCAATAGTTTATAATAATAATGCAGTGAATAAAAAGAACGCTCTAATCGCTTTTAAACCACGTGACCACTTGTCGGGACCACTGTTTCAGTGTTTGATTCCCATGAGCTTGGTTTCCATACTCGAATAAACTGAGAGATGTGTAAACACTAGTTGTAACAGCTCTTTGGTGAGTTAATGCTAATCATATTGCATGTTGACAATTATAATGACCCTTTCACGATACACAAAACACCAAAAAGCTTCAGTGGGCTATTTCGCAAGGCTTTGTTCAGATGTTGCAAATACGGAATTACTTACATTTTGATACTTTTTTTTTTACCATTTGCTTTAGACAGTTTGCCAATAACATCAACATTTTAGCTTCGGCTACAAAAACAGCTCAAAACAAATTGGATCCAATATGCAATGTGATGTGGGAGGTTTTACAGTTGGTCAATATTTGATCAGTTACCCATATGTGTGGTCATAATAGTGAAACTCTGATGTAAACAACAAATATGGATGCACAGTAATGCACTAATCAATATGTGTTCTTTCTATTTATCCTGTCTAAACCACAGGAAGAAACGTGGGGCAAATCCCATAGCACTTAGTAAAAAGGAAAGGGTGAAATACTTTGACACACTGAATTTAATTGGTGGCAAAAATATGTACTGTAAAACCCAACAATCAACTTTATCAAATGAAATGAGCGTAGTTAACTCAAAATTTACTGAAAGTTATTTCTACTCATTTGAAAAGAGTTTTAAACTCAGTGTTGAAGGTAATGAGTTAATTAAATACCTCATTACTTCAACTTAAATGGAGTAAGTTCACAGCACTCATATAGATTAGCTTTTAACCCAAATGGTTTGTAGCAATCGGTTTCCCCAAACGGTTTAAGTTGCCTTAACTTTTTGGGTTTTACAGTACTCAGTTGATTCAAGTTCTCTGCATGTATTGGGTTTTACTGTGCTCAGATTGCTTCCTTTACTTAAATGGATTAGGTTGACAGTACTCATTAGCATTAGTTTTTTTACTTAAATGGTTTGTTGCAATCGGTTTCCTCAAACTGTTTGAGTTACCTTAACTTATTGGGTTTTACAGTGTAAGAACAGTAGACATTAGGATATTATCCTAATATTTCACTCACTTGACCAGAAATGATAAGAATAAACACAAATGTTGTTAAGATTCTTACCCTTGACATCCTGGTTCAGTTTGTTCAACCACAAGCTACTTTTGTTCCTCAGCTCTTTCTGCTTTGTTATAACTTTTGCGTGTGTAGTGCTCTTATCTTTTTTCCAGTCTGACCAATTAGATCAACCCAAAACATGACAATAACTTTATCATCAGCAGCAATAAGCTGCAAAATATGGGAGTTTGGTTCAATTCAGTGGCATTTTGTATGTTCTGTGTCTCCAATTTGGCCAATTTATGTCATGAAAACACCTTTTTTAGCCATTAGACTGGTACAGTCTGCACTTCAAATTGTTACTAGAAACAGTAGACCAACTTTTGATTAATATTTACTCATATTTTTCATGGGTAATATGTGCACTGGGATGCAGTGATAGTGGATGTCATCGAGTACACCCATTCAATCCCACAATGCACTGTTAATCTTACAAATGAAAGCTGCCTTTGCAGGGTATCTTGTGTCTTCCTGCTCGAGCGCTTGCTGTACAAACATGTTTCTAAATCTGGTCAGCGTGATAGCAGGTACAGTACATTATCTGTAAAATATTCTCTTCTCTTGACTTTTAACCTGTTTGTTTTGCGTCAGGAAGTTCCACCCTGATCTTCTATTGTTCTGTAAAGGTTCGAGCATTGCAAGGATTACTATATAGGCAAATCTCAATCTCTTACAAAAGCAATGAATATATAGACGGTGCATGACGTGACACCCAAACTAGGCCGCAAAATATCCATGCACACTGATCATCCCGTTTATCCATGATCCCTTGTCACATTGCTCTGGACTGTGATAAGCATGTTATTTAAGGTAAGGGGCAGCCTACGAAGCTGTACATTGGCGCTGAATCCAGGAATCATGTGCTTTTAGCTTAGCACAATCCACCCTGCCTCTTCCTGCACTGATAGCAGGGTGAGGGACGATAGAATTGACCGATGGTGGTGGGTCATAATGGATGTCAGCTCCTTGACTCTTCTCGACGACCCCCCCGACAGCTTTTGTCTCAGGAAACGTGCATCTAGTCAGCGTTTTCCTGCTAAATCTAAGCCTGAGTTACATGAACGTGCTTCTCTGTAACATCTGACATGATTGATTGAACACCATCACCCCTGAAGATCAGCTGACTATTCAAGGCAGTTTTGGAATCAGAGGGCTTTGCGAATGACGCAGCATCTAATTTTGCTGAGGCCCAGTAAAGTAGCATGAGCTCAACGGCACTTCACTATTATAAGGCCAGGTGTAGTCACGATTGGTCTGTAAAGGGGAAAATGAGGGCAGGAAAGATCTGATTTTCTGTGCTGTGGCTGCTCAGGAAACTCAGCCATTCACTGTTCTATATACTCCCATCCTGAAGTTGAGGAGTGAGGTCACTTACGAGGCGAGCGGGTGGAGGGATGCAGAAATACTAATAACAATTACACCGTTTCCATTTTCAAGCTGGTGTGTTTATTTTCGTTGTCTTCTCCTCCCCTTTAATGTTTAATGGGAGCTATTTTCTCTATTTCCCCTCAGCAGAATGTCAGTATCGCTGATTGTGCTCTTGAAAGCGTTTGGGCTCGTGATTAAGGTTTTCCTCACGTATGCTGTTGTTTGTGGTGTCTGGGATGTGTGATTGAACCACAGATCCTTTTGTCAGCCTTTTGGAAGTACGTAAAAAACATCTACTGCATGATCAGGATTGAAGTGTTGTAGGAACTATGGCTTACTTTATGGGTATTTTTGGTTATATAGTACAGAGTGATTCAAAAAGAATACCACAACTTTCGGGTTGATGTCACTCGAGTGTCTGGACGGGGTCATATTGAACATCTATAAACTTGTATCTACTGGAAAAGTTTTTGTTAAGTAATCTTCACATTGATTAATTAGCCAAGGTTCCATCATGTTTCTTTGATTACAGATTTTCAAAGTTGTGGTATTCTTTTTGAATCACCCTGTATAATAAGTAGGATATGCTTTTGTGTTAAAGTATATACAATGTTTAATAAATTTAAAATTTTATATGATTTTTGTTTTAAAAAATGTGAATGTTTCTAACTTTACATAATATCTTGTTTTAAATATTTATATTTTCCTTCCTAATCTTAACTTCTAGAAAATGTTTTCATGCATTTTATTAGATCTTTAAATGGACGATTTTCATTGAAGTTGTTTAGTTTTGCATAACTAAACTACCTAAATACAAAATAATGTCTTTATAGGCATTTTATGTCTGAGATTGATGCAAAAATAAATTTAAATGTGTAAAAAGTTTATGTTATTTATGTAAAAATATTATTTTAAAGTGTAATGCTATTTTATATTAATTTTTGTGCTGGGCAAAATTAATTGTGATCAATAAAGGAAGATTTATCCTGGACAATAAATCAATGTATCATATAACACACTTACGATCCTTATGTACAATGCAGAAAAAGTAATTAGACTGATGTGGGGTATTTGGAGCATAAAAATCCTTTATTTTTTAAAGTGAAGATACTTAAGTTCAATGATTTGGTTAAATTTAAAACAGCACAATTTATGTTTAAAGCTAGGAATAAATTATCTCCGAAATGCATACAAAAGATTTTTGAAAAAAGACAAGGGGGATGCAATCTGAGAGAAGAACAAAATTTTAGGAGGTCGAAAATCAAGGACAACTTTTAAAAGTTTGTGTATGTCTGTATGTGGTGTGAAATTATTAAAGAATAAAATGTGTCTCATGCAAAGCTCATATATAAAAACTAGAGGAGATAAGTAAAAGAAGAGATAAGTTTAAGCAATAGACAAATGACGTGTGTGGTAATGGCATGGGAAAATAATAAGCCTGTGTTTCATCCCTCTCCCTTTCGACCATGTTGAAATGTATTTTTTGTTAAAGAATTTTTATGTATAATATTTCTGTTCGAAAATAAATAAATCAAATCACATAATATTCACATCACATAGTGTTCAATAAAAAAGGTCAGAAGAGGTTTTTATTCAAGGTTTAACATATTAGTAAATTATTGGATTGGAACTTAGGCAGCTGATATTAACAGGTGGAGTTTAGTGAAATTCGTCATTTGTCAATCATTGTCCATTCCTCCATTGGCTGCACCCATCCATACATACTATTTCTCTATGAATTCTCTGCACAACATTAAAAGCCTAAGACTTTCTGTGTCCTGTGTTCAGTTTTAACACCTTTCTTCTGAAAGGAAGTTTCTGCAGAGCTGAATTTAATTTTGGACCAGCATTTATCTACTTCTGCAAAAATGCTTCATTAATATGCAAAACACATCAGACTCGAGAAACACTTCAGTTAATATATGACATTTAAATGACCGATAAAAATAATTGTTTAATGAAAAGAAAAGAGACAAAAATAATAAAAAAATATATTCCTTTTTCTCAACATAACTAATTTCTAATAACTGATTTCTTTTATCTTTGCCATGATGACAGTAAATAATATTTGACTAGATACTTTTCAAGACACTTCTATACAGCTTAAAGTGACATTTAAAGGCTTAACTAGGTTAATTAGGTTAACTAGGCAGGTTAGGGTAATTAGGCAAGTTATTGTATAACAATGGTTTGTTCTGTAGACAATCGAAAAAAAAAAATGCTTAAAGGGGCTAATAATATTGACCTTAAAATGTTTATTAAAAAAATTAAAACTCCTTTTATTCTAGCCAAAATAAAACAAATAAGACTTTCTCCAGAAGAAAAAATATTATCAGACATACTGTGAAAATGTCCTTGCTCTGTTAAACATCATTTGGCAAATATATATACAATTAAAAATATATACAAATAAACATTTTCTCAAACATATGCATGCATGTGTGTATTTATATATACATAATAAATATACAGATCACATACACATATAGTATGTCAAAACAAACTTTTATTTTAAATGTGATTAATCCAGTATAATCTTTATAAAATAAATTTTATTATTATTATCATATATTTATCAATAATTATTTTAAAGTTGCTCATTTAACACAAATGGATGTTGCTTCATAATTGTTAAATTAGTAATTTCAAAATGTAATTTATAAGTTTACAAAGTTCCAGACACATTGCATAAACTAAACTACACCAAACACCTTCAGACCCGAATTATGTTCCAAGTTTCTGAAAAATGTAAAAGTATATTTCCACAGTTTTTGATGCTCCTATAAATGAGACCAAATTAAATAATACAAATTCAACACCCTTTAAGTATATACAGTTGAAGTCAGAATTATTAGCCCCTCTTAATTATTAGCTCCCGTTTATTTTTTCCCCCCAATTTCTGTTTAACAGAGAGAAGATTTTTTCATCACATTTCTAAACATAATAGTTTTAATAATTCATTTCTAATAACTGATTTATTTTATCTTTGCCATGATGACAGTAAATATTTGACTAGATACTTTTCAAGACACTTCTATACAGCTTAAAGTGACATTTAAAGGCTTAACTAGGTTAATTAGGTTAACTAGGCAGGTTAGGATAATTAAGCAAGTTATTGTATAACGATGGTTTGTTCTGTAGACTATCAAAAAAAAATATAGCTTAAAGGGGCTAATAATTTTGACCTTAAAATGGTTCATAAAAAATGTAAAACTGCTTTTATTCTAGCTGAAATAAAACAATTAAGACTTTCTCCAGAAGAAAAAATATTATCCGAAATACTGTGAAAAGTTCCTTGCTCTGTTAAACATAATTTGGAAAATATTTAAAAAAAAAACTAATTCAAAGGGGGGCTAATAATTCTGATTTCAACTGTATATTTTTGTCCATTTCAATGGACATCAGGTCAGAACAGTTGTACCTCCCTAACATTATACCAACATAAATACAAAAAAAGCATACATGATTGTTGTGTACATGTGTCTGGAGTGAAGTGATGCCATGCTGCTTTTCAGTGTAGTGGATTGTTTTCAAATTACAACATGCTGAGCCTTACTGCCATTTGAATGAATGAAAATCATCCACTCTCATGGACTGCAGGCTTTAAATTAGATGAAATGCTCAGGAACCTCAAAAAACATGGGCTGACATGTGATGTCCATTGTAATGGACACAGGGTCTGAAGGGGTTTATGGTTTTGTCCAGTAGTATGAAAACATTTGTGATGTCAATTTAATTTAAACCTGATAATGAAATAAAGAAACAATATCTAGCAAATAAAATATAAATCTTGATCTGAAAGACTGATACATTTCCTAAATGTTTTATGTGTGTGAATTAATTGTCTATACTAGCAAAGGTCTGTATACGTATCACAGGTCAGTAGAAATAATTTTAATATTTTACTGCTCTTTATTTTTCTTCCTCTTGCTTGTGTTGCCATACATTAACTTGAGATATTTGTATTGTCTTCTAATTTTGAGCCATTGTTCTGAGGTGGTTTAAATTTATGAAGCTGATAAAACATGGGTGTTAACAGCCCAGAGGTCCTCTTGGCTCAGGGCACAGCGTGTGTCAGCCACTGTCTTCTGTTTCAGGAGAAAAACAAAGAGAGAAATTAATGAGTCATAGAAATGTTGGAATGACTGTGTTATCTCTCAGCAGGAAACTGTCAGTGAAGCCCAGATTCATGTCAGTGACCCTCACCTGCATGTAAAGACACCACAAGCGGATGGGTTGAGGGTAAATGGGAGCTTTTATGCACTTCTAGGAGAAAGAGACTGGCGCTCAAGGCTTTGTCTGATTGTTGTTTCACAAGTCCAGTTACATAGTTTAACCAGCTTAAGAAAAAAATGTTACAAATAATGAGAAAATATTTTTTAAATACTATGTGCAGGCCTATAGGCAGGGGGGGCTTCGGTGGTTTGAAAGACTCACCCCTCACTAACAAAAGTCCAGAATTTGTCCCATATATGAGCTCATTTGTCCTATTTTGACTGCTAAGCCATCATAAATTGTGAAAATAACCCATCAAAGGCATTTAGACCAAGCGGAATCTAAAGTCATCTTTCACCACTGACCTACTGTATTGTTGGTAAATAGAGAAAACATTTTAACTTATTCAAAATCTTGGACCTTTTCTTGGAACAAGCTCTACATTGCTATTATTATTATTATTATTATTATTATTATTATTATTATTATTATTATTATTATTATTATTATTATTATTATCATTATTATTATGTTTTAATTGTTCAATATTCAAATGACCAGAATCTGAGGAAAATTGATTGTGCTGCTCGGTTTGTTATTTGCCTAATAGGCTAAATGACAATAGGCTACAGTTTTTAATTTAAAACCTTGATTATTTTTCTCCTAATTATATATTATGTAATACATTTGTAATTCATATTATTATTAAGTTACATTATTAAAATATTAAATTATTAAATATTTTATAAATATTTTTTCTTAAAATTTCTTTATTTTAAATCTTTAGGAAATATTTTTAGTACATCAAAAAGTGTGGTTATGATGACCATCTGACAAGATAATGCAGCTAAAAATAATGCTTAAAATGTCACTAAATACAGTATTTAAACCTCATATTTAAATAGAAAATGAAGTGAATAACTGTAAAAAGGTCAATTTTTTGAGAAAAAAAGAACCACCCCTTTTTCTGGATACAGGCCTGACATTTACTTCAATGTACTTTAGTTAGCTGTTGTAATCCAAACATCTATAAGCCGCATTGGAAATTGTTCATTAAGTTTATATTTTAACAATAAAGGTGACATATTTCAATCCATTTATGAAATGTACTCTGCTTAAAAATACTCTGTTACTGCCAAATAGATTATTTTTCCTGTAAGTATATTTATTATCTGGTTTAAATGTGCATTTGTTTAATTTAATATAAAACCTTTTTTTATCACCCAATGATTCATAAAAAGCAAAAAGATTAATTATGATAAAGACCATTCCATTTTAACCAGTACATATTTTTAAATCATGTTAGTGTGGGGCATCACGGTGGCGCAGTGGGTAGCACAATCGCCTCACAGCAAGAAGGTCGATTGTTTGACCTTGGCATTTCTGTGTGGAGTTTGCATGTTCTCCCTGTGTTAGCGTGTGTTTCCTCAGGGTGTTTCAGTTTCTCCCACAGTTCAAAGACATGCGGTACAGGTGAATTAGGTAAGCTAAATTGGCCGTAGTGTTTGTGTGTGAATGCAAGAGTTTATGGGTGTTTCCCAGTGTTGGGTTGGGGCTGAAAAAGCATCCGCTGCATAAAACATGTGCTGGATAAGTTGGCGGTTCATTCCGCTGTGGCAACCCCTGATTAATAAAGGGACTAAGCCAAAAAGAAAATTAATGAATGAATGTTATTTAATGTAGGGTTTTTTTTTTTGTTTTTTACAGATAATTTCATATGATAAATGATTTTATCATGAACAAAAGCTCAGTTATATAAATATAATTATTAACGAAGATTTAGACTTTTTCCATGTTAATTTAGATTGTAAATAAATAACAAAAATCAATAAAACACTTTTCACGCTAAATTTCTAAAGCCATAAAGTTAGGCAACAAAGTGTTTTCAAGCGAAAATATTTAAACAAAACGACTTGTTCTGTTTTTCTTTCTTTTTAGGGTGTATTATTTGCTTTTAGTCAAGCCAAACAAACCAGAACAGTCAAGTCATCTTTATTTCTGTAGCGCTTATAAGCACAATGTAGTTTGTATCAAAGCCAATGCTTTTCAGATAGACATTATAATAATGTATATTAAATTAATGGTATGCTCACTCTTTTTTTAGAGTGTGTTTAATTACATTGAGGAGTTTGACAGCTAATTCCTATTTAAACTATTTCTTGCTGATATGTTGTCCAGTGGACCAAACTGTAGCCTATATACTGACTAAATAGTCTCATTCAAAGGAGAGAAAAAACATATCTATCACATTAAAGAAAAACTTACTGAAAGTATTCCCCTCTCTTTCCAATACACTAGCTGCAATATGACTTCACAGCTGCATGACTGGAAACGCGCGCGAGCAGGAGGCGTGTGCGCCACTGTCCCGGAGCGCGCGCAGGAAGGGAGGGCAATTTCTGTCCGGTCACAAATACTTAATGGTCCGAGCGCTGTGGTTAAAAGCGGGAGCAAACACGCGTTGAAACAGAGTCCGAGCTCTCAGACATTAAAGGAATGAAATTATGTTTGAGAGCGACTGTCAGGCAGGACAAAAAGAGACGCGCGCCCTGAACCCAATTCCAGAGGAGGCTGTTTCGCGCGGAGCTGTCCAAGGTGCGGTAGGATGATGGGATGAAGCACCTGTTGCTATCCCAGTATCTATAAACGAGGATGCCATCAATCCATCTCTGCTTGGAATACTGAAATATGACTATATGAATGGATTGACGTAGATATTTCATGGTAGTTATGATATGGATTTATTTTCACTCACCACACCTGCCTGGATGCTTTGCTAAATAATCAGGAAACCAGCACACTTTGGTCAATGATTCACGAAATCATTCCCCACTTTAATTCAACACCGTGATATGGACATGGAAAAAGTCAGTTGTGTCAGAGAGATGTCACGGGGTGTTTGGAGAGACGCTCGCGCTGCAGGACTCGCGGCTCGCTGATCTCCTGGCAAACTCCACGCGCGTCAATGACGTTGGCTCCTTGGTTAAGGCTGGCACGGCTTGGCCTGCTGACTGCGTGTCTTTATTCATGGCTGGCGGTTGACGGATGCGGCCCGGGTCCCGGTTACGGCGGTCGCCACAGGCAGCGCAAGTTGACTCCGATGTCCTATAAGCAGTACGTGCCCGGCGTCTCCGAGAACAACCTGGGCGCTAGCGGAAGAGCAGAGGGCAGGATCACGCGCAGCTCGGAGCGCTTCAACGAGCTCGTGTGCAACTACAACACTGACATTGACTTCAAAGACGAGGAACGCTCCAATGCTGACCGCTTCATGACCAAGGTAAAGGAAACCTGCATGTCCAGGCTAATGGTTCACAGAGTTGACGGTGTTGCAGATGGGTCACCTCAGTGCTTTTGCTGTCTCTGAACATGTCAACAATATCATGTGAACATTGTAAATTGAATTTTCAGCATCATTGCTTTCGTCCTCGTCGATGTCTCATAAGTCTTCAGAAGTCATTATAGTTTGATTTAATGCTCAAGAATCATTTCTGATTATTATTGTTGTTGAAAAAGTGCTGCTTAATTTTTTTGTGGAGGCCTTGATTAATTAATTATTAAATTACAAATATGTATGCATGTAAATATATATAATATAATTTATTAACCCTCCTGTTAAATTTTTATTCTTTTTTCACATATTTCCCAGCATGTGATATTTGTCTGAGCAAGGAAAATGTCATAGTATTTCCTATAATGTTTTTTATTTCTTCTGGGGAAAGTTTTATTTTATATTTTGGAATAAAATCAGTTTTTACATTAAAAAAACAGTTTTAAGGTCAATATTATTAGCCCCCTTAAAACATATATTTATAATTTTTATTGGCTATTAAACAGACCATTGTCATCCAATAACTTACCTAACTTGCCTAGTTAATATAATAACCAAGTTACATATTTACAGCTGAATACTAGTATCTTATAAAAGAATAATACAACTATTATGCAGTTGCAAGACAAAATATATTAGTTATTAGAAACTAGTTATTAAATGAAAAAAATCTCTGTTAAACAACACTTGGGAAATGTTTATAACACACACACACACACACACACACACACACACACACACACACACACACACACACACACACACACACACACACACACACACACACACACACACACACAAAGTATACTATAATAAATATTTCTTTAAATACAGTTGAAGTCAGAATTATTAGCCCCCCTGAATTATTAGCCCCCCTGTTTATTTTCCCCCCAATTTTTAACGGAGAGCAGATTTTCTCCACACATTTCTAAACATAATAGTTTTAATAACTCATTTCTAATCCTTGATTTATTTGATCTTTTCCATGATGACAGCACATGATCTTTTACTAGATATTTTTCAAGACACTTCTATACAGCTTAAAGTGACATTTAAAGGCTTAACTAGGTTAATTAGGTTAACTAGGCAGGTTAGGGTAATTAGGTAAGTTATTGTTTAACGATGGTTTGTTCTGTAGACAATCAAAAAATATAGCTTCTAGCCAAAATAAAACAAATAAGACTTTCTCCAGAAGAAAAAATATTATCAGAAAAATTTCCTTGCTCTGTTAAACATAATTTGGGAAATATTCAAAAAAGAAAAAAATGGGGGCTAATAATTCTAATAATTCTGATTTCAGCTGTATATTATTAGTTGTTATACCAGTGTACAGTTTAAATCATCTTATATATATATAGACATTCATAATCTTTAGTACAGTTAATCACTAAATTAACTATTAACCTGGTTACTGTCAACCATATTACTTTTTTTTTTTAAATAATTATTTATTGAGTTTTTGCATTTACAATTTAAAGCAGTACAATAACCCTCTCCTACCGCAACCACGGCATTAACAGAAAAAAAAATTGAACATAAAAATAAAATATATATCGTTCCAGACTTTCTGAGTTTACAGTGTTTAGTCCATATGTTATCATTTAACATAAGAGGCTTGGCAACATCTAAAAGAAGGAATATACAAAAGAGGTGCATCTTAATACAAACAAAACAAAACAGGTGATATCATCTTGAATCACAAAACCTTCCAGATATATCAAAGTTAGCAGTGAGGGAATACATTGTCATTTTTTTAGTCAATATGTTATCATTTGAGGAGTCACGGTGGCACAGTGGGTAGCACGGTCGCCTCACAGCAAGAAGATCGCTGGTTCGAGCCCCGGCTGGGTCAGTTGGCATTTCTGTGTGGAGTTAGCATGTTCTCCCCGTGTTCGCATGGGTTTCCTCCGGGTGCTCCGGTTTCCCCCACAGTCCAAAGACATGTGGTACAGGTGAATTGAATAAACTAAATTGGCCGTAGTGGGTAGCACAATCGCCTCACAGCAAGAAGGTCGATTGTTTGACCTTGGCATTTCTGTGTGGAGTTTGCATGTTCTCCCTGTGTTAGCGTGTGTTTCATTCGGGTGTTTCAGTTTCCTCCACAGTTCAAAGACATGCGGTACAGGTGAATTAGGTAAGCTATTTGGCCGTAGTGTATGTGTGTGAATGCAAGAGTGTATGAGTGTTTCCCAGTGTTGGGTTGCGGCTGGAAGGGCATCCGCTGCCTAAAACATATGCTGGATAAGTTGGCGGTTCATTCCGCTGTGGCGACCCCTGATTAATAAAGTGACTAAGCCAAAAAGAAAATGAATAAATTAATGTTATCATTTAACATGAAGGGCTTGCTAACATTCAAAGAGTACAAAATAAAAATAACGTAGAAAAAATAAGTAAATAAATAAATAAATTTATTCTAAAGGCCAGGGAGTTCTTCAAAATATTTAATAAAGGGGGACCATTTGTCCAGAAACTTGCATTTTGAGCCTCGAATCATGTATTTAATCTTTTCCAATTGAATGTAAGACATCACTTCACCATATTACTTTTTGTTAAATGTACAGCTGTAAAACCACATATGAATTACAGCAATTTGAGAATTTCTACAGTAAAATAGCTCTGTATAATTTATTAACACTTGAAGATTCTTTGTTTCATATTGCATTTTAAATCTAATTCAAAAATGGAAAAAGATTATATGGCATGAACCAGACGCATCAGAGGCCCTTTCAAGTTCCTCAGCCATCCATGACATACTTCATGCACAGTTAAACAGTACTTGAAAAAAAACAAAAGGGTTTTGTTGTTCCTGTAATTCACCTGATTCATTGTCAAGAACTGAATCTATGAAATATGAAATATTATGATGATTAAAAACAATGACAGAACATGATTCTTTCCTGCAAAACTAAAGATTCATATATTAATAAATAACCTTTTAGAAATGTTTACATGTGTAGAGCTGAAACTATAGGAACAAACTAGTCAAAGCACAGCAACTCTGACAGTCAAAATCCCATGATGTTGATAGAATGTTTACCCATGTTGCCATGTTCCCAAGCAAATGTTAAAAACGTGACATTAGGACTGTCTGGACTTCCACTGCTCCATTTAATCTTTAACCAACTTCTTTGTTGGTGAGCTTTAAAATGATCACTACACCTCTACTTCCTTAGCCAAGAAGTGAGTGTGTTTTTCCTTGTTTAAACATGATAAACATCCAGCAGGTAAGACATTATGAAGAGAGCACACTTAATATAAATTTTTTTTGTCAAATAAAAATCTCATGGGAATATGATGAATTTTTCAGGTAAATGACTTCGCCAAGGCCTAATCTGTCATAGTATCATAGGTCGTTTTGAGATATTACTGATAAGTGTGATATGGCTGATAAGTCAGCACCCTAATGAAAGTGCTTGGAGTTGGTGTATGTGTACGTAAGCATGTGCCCTCTCATTGCGCAACTCTGAAAGCTATCCTTTGTGCATCTTTTCAAGCCTCTGCGGGGTCGCCTGTGCAGAATTCTCGCCTGTTGAAGTAATGGCACCATCGGAAAAGCCTCTATTGTAGTTTTCACAATGAATCGCCTCTGTCCAACAGCATTGCGAGAAAAATCTCCCCGGTTTGTTTTCTTCCCCTCTTGATTTCTCACTCTTGCTGTCACATTCCCAAGAACATTTCTAAACATTCCATCCCGCAGCCCTCTCGCTCAGACTGGTCCTTGCTTTCTTCTCACTCTTCTCGGCTTTTCGACCCTGTCTTGCTCTCTCGCCTTTTCCCATACCCTCTCTATAGCACCCTGGGTCACATAATATTAGTTTCACAGACAAATGATACTACTTTTTTTCACAGATTCTCCATTATGTGAGGTGTAGAAGGACCTAACAATTTGAGAAAGACTAAATGCTGTATTATAAAGTCTCAAGGCTTTCAGCGGGGTCATTGACAAGACTGTGTGAAAATGTTCCCATCGTGTGAAGAAAAATGACCTTGACTGTACTCTGTGACCATGCTGAAGTGTCTGAAGAATGCTGGAAATGAGTTAAAGTAGCTTTGTTCTTATTGTTAGATGTTAAGGGGGGTGGAAATGGCCTTTTGCAGAGCTGAATAAGCTGGTCAAGACAATTCTGATGTCTACCAGTGCTAAAATCTACCATGGAATTGTGGAAACCATTAAAATGCTATGGGATTTGCTATGCTTCCAGCCTTTGCTCACCTCCGGTTTTTAATCATTTATAAAAAGGAGGAATTTTGACAGACTGATAAAAAGTCAAAGTCAAAGGGGTCTGCTGAGATTTATGGACAATCTTCAAAATATTGTTCTACACAAAAACAAAAGACACATATAGTAGTTTTAGACACACATGATTTAAAATAAAGGTTATTTATTGGCATCAACGGTTCTAAAAATAACTTTTAACATTAATAGTACATTTTCTATTGCACAAAATGTTGTTCATGGTGTTTATTAGATTATTATAATGTTCTTGACACAAAGAAAATGGTTCAAAGTGAAGGGGATACTACACTGTCAGTGGGCGCCGTCTTTTGAATGAGACGCTAAACCGAGGTCCTGACTCTCTGTGGTCATTAAAAATTCCATGGCACTTCTCGTAAAGAGTAGGGGTGTAACCATGGTGTCCTGGCCAAAGTCCCTCAATCGGCACTTTCCCATCATGGCCTCCTAATCATCCCCATCTACCGAAATGGCTCTATCACTGTCTCTTCACTCCACCAATAGCTGGTATGTGGTGAGCGCACTGGCGCCGTTGTCCTGTGGCTGCCGTCACATCATCCAAGTGGATGCTACACACTGGTGGTGGTGTGGAGAGACTCCCCTTATGATTGTGAAGCGCTTTTTGTGTATGGCCATACATAATAAAAGTGCTATATAAATACACATTACATTACATTCTCTTAAGAACTATTCTCTGCAAGGCTCTTTGGAGAACCAAAAGATTCTACCAAAGTGTTCATCTATGGCACAGTTGTCAAACTCAGTTCCTGGAGGACCACAGCTCTGCCCTAATTAAACACACCTGATCAAACTAATTGAGTTTGTCAGACTTGTTTAAAAACTCCAGGTAAGTGTGTGGAAGCAGGGCTGAAACTAAACTGTGCAGGGCTGCGGCTCTCCAGGAAGTCTGACACCGCTGATCTATGGCATTGGTTTTAAAAACAGCCTTTTAAAGCCTTTATTTTTAAGAGTGTATATGGAGATTATTAAAAAAATCACCTTAGTACATTTGTATAACCTATGTGAAATGATATGTTTTATTTTCAGCGCTGTAAGGACTGTCTTAATAAACTAGCAATAGCAGTAATGAACCAGTGGCCGGGGGTTCGACTGCGGGTGACAGAGGCCTGGGATGAGGATGGCCATCACCCTCCTGGTTCTTTACATTACGAGGGCCGTGCAGTCGACATCACCACCTCAGATCGGGACACAAAAAAATACGGCCTACTTGCACAGCTGGCAGTCGAGGCTGGATTTGACTGGGTGCACTATGAATCCAAGTATCACGTGCACTGCTCTGTCAAAGCAGGTAAGCTTTCTTTCATTACGATTTCTTATTCAAATATTTTCACCCAAATAGTTCACCCAAAAATGCAAACAGCTAAGAAAGCACTACAGTTGGAGATCACAGAATGTAAAATTCCTGTGTCTGATGTTAAACCTGTTTTAATTCTGTATATTAATGAGAAATGGCAAATGGAATGGGATGAATGTAGAAACAACAAATTGTATGAAGTGAATCCATTTGTAAATGAAAGAAATAATAAACATTTTGATATACAGTTGAAGTCAGAATTATTAACCCCCCTTTGAATTTTTTTCTCTTTTTTAAATATTTCCCAAATGATGTTTAACAGAGCAAGGAAATTTTCACAGTTTGTCTGATAATATTTTTTCTTCTGGAGAAAGTCTTTTTTGTTTTATTTTGACCAGAATAAAAGCAGTTTTAAATTTTTTAAACACCTTTAAGGACAAAATTATTAGCCCCTTTAGGCAAATTTTTTTTTCGATAGTCTACAGAACAAACCATCATTATACAATAACTTGCCTAATTACCCTAACCTGCCTAGTTAACCTAATTAATCTAGTTAAGCCTTTAAATGTCACTTTAAGCTGTATAGAAGTATCTTGAAAAATATCTAGTCAAATATTATTTACTGTCATCATGGCAAAGATAAAATAAATCAGTTATTAGAAATGAGTTATTAAAACTATCATGTTTAGAAATGCGTTGAAAAAATCTTCTCTCCGTTAAACAGAAAATGGGGAAAAAAATAAACAGGGGGCTAATAATTCAGGGGGGCAAATAATTCTGACTTCAACTATACATGATCAGGTTGTACATACAAGATGCAGAATCAAACACTCAAGACTCACACACTCATATTTATTGAAAGGGGAAGAAAACCCTATCTGTGACTTGTGCAAGAATATTTTGACAATACAATATATTTTAATAGAATGTGTATTTTTAAATGATATTAGAGAATGTTTTTATTCAGGAGATAATTTAAGGGAAATGTTTGAAAATGTGTCTTCTAGAACAATTTTAGAATATTAATCTTTAATCAAACTAAAAGATTATATGTGATTCTTTCAATGTTTTTTTTTTTTGTATATGTATGTTTGTTAATAAACTGATATGATTGTTATATAGTGTTTATTTAGTATAGGTTTTGATATGAATATAGCCAATGCTGCTGATATGGCATTAAAATATAAATAAATAAATAAATTACCCAAAAATGAAAATTTTTATCTTCATTTACTTACTCTTCAACTGTTCCAAACTTCTTTGAACACAAAAATACAAACGTTTGAAGTGATATTTTTTCCCAAATATGGAAGGCAGTGACTATCGGTTACCAACATTCTTTAGAATATCTTCTTTTATGTTAGAAAAGAAATTCAGATAGTTTTGGAAGCCCTTAATTTTTGGCTGAGCTATCTCTTTAAGACTCTGCTATATTCTCAAACTGTTCAGCAACCATTAGTTCATGATGATTACATACAGTAAAAGGTGTGTGTGGTTCTGGGGCTTCACCATATTTGACTTTGAATTCATTCATTAATTTAATTTTCACTCCATTAAAGGAATAATTTACTCATAAATCATAATTTAATCACCCTCACACCATTTCCAGACATGTCACAAGTGGCCTGATGCTAGTGTAGCACATAACACCAGATGCTACCTGAAAGAAACATTTAAATACCACAGCCCAAAGGCGTAGAATTGGCATGGACGGAGTGGACGTGTCCCCACCAATTACTGAAATGTCCCTACCAATAATTTAATTGACTTGAAAAAAGTAATGCTCCGTCAACTCTTAACCTACACGTGCACCAAGTTAAGTTCGCTACTAGTTCACCGTAATACTATTAACCAATGCAGTGCAATTAATTAAAATTCAGTTTTGATGATTTCATGATTATAAAAAACAACAATCGGGATAAAACAGTTAAATTGCATCACACACCTCACTAAATTTCTCTACATTTATGCCTCCTCAAAGCCCGACTGCAGTAAAATCATGTAAATTGACATTTTCAGCATAGGATAGGGTTGTTATTTGTATTATTAAGTGTTTACTTTATATTATTAAGTATTTTATTTGTACAGAATTTGTGCTGTTTAATGCATGCGCTCTAGGGATGTATGTCCCCACCAATGTCAAGAGCGAATCTACGCCCTTGCCAAAGCCATAGAGAAATGCAGAAACAGACCAGTTTATAATCTAATTAATAAACATTAAACCTCTTTAATATTATTATATTAAATTATTAAATTATTATTATATTATTATTATTTAATAATATTATATTGTTGGCTTGCAGTAAGTTCACAGTTCACAGCCTTTATTCTGTCAGATGAACACAGTTTACATATAAAATAATAGCTTGGCTCTTCCCAGCACTGTAATGGTTGTGAATGGTGCTAGATTTATAAATGTGTAGCTAGCAGATTAATGAACGGCGGTAGATGTTAAAGTAATTCAAGCTTATTTTTACATCTAAATAAAAAAATTCTTTATTGTGAGTATATTGGGCCTAAACGGATAGTTCACTGAAAAAAAAAAATCTGTCATATGAGAGACTCATCTTTGAGGGTTAGTGTTGTTTTAATGAGGGTCAGTAAATGATAACTGCATTGGATTGGATTGATTGATTGATTGATAATAAATCATTCCCCTCTACATTACAGATCACTCTGTAGCTGTGGAGAAAGGTGGCTGCTTTTCAGCATCTGGACTTGTGACAATGGCTGATGGTGTACAAAAGCCAATGTCATGTTTGCGGCCTGGCGAGAAGGTGCTTTCTGTGTCCGGGTCAGGTGAAGTTGTTTTTAGTTGGGTACTTCTCTTCCTTCATCTGGACAGAGAGAGCAGAACCAGTTTCTTTATTTTTACTACTGAAAATGCGAAACGAATAGCACTTACTCCCAATCACCTCATCTATGTGGCTCACAATCTCAAACTGCACCATCATGACTACGTAACTGCATTTGCAAGAAATGTTAGGATTGGGGACTATATACTTACCACTGGTGCCGATAGTGGAATCCAGCCATCTAAAGTGGTCTCAGTTTCTCTGGAGGAGAGGATGGGGGTTTATGCTCCCTTGACAGAACATGGGAACTTATTTGTGGATGGCGTGCTGGTGTCCAACTACGCTACTTTTGAGGATCACAGACTCGCGCACACTGCGTTTTGGCCTTTTCGTGTCCTGTTTGTCTTTTTCCACAAAGAAATGGAAAAGGACTTGCAAAGAAGGGCGGTCCCTTATATCTGTTCCACAAATCAGACCATTCTTACAAGTGTGATGCACAATAGTGTGTTCAAATGGCAAGATGCCACAGTGGCTGAAATGGAAAATGCTTTTTTGCAACAAAAGGAGGTTTACTGGTATGCAAGGCTTTTGCACACATTAGGACGTATATTTCTTGACCCACAGAGATTTTATTGATGGTCAAGACACTGAATATGCACAGGGATGGGCAAAAATACATTGAAATGTATTTTAAAATAAAATACCAAATACCTCAGTTTTATATGTATCAAAATAAACTACAAAATACAGCAGCCACAACACGTATCAAAATAAAATACTGTATTTTGTATTTTGAAAATACTACAAAATACTTTTACAAGGGAGCATGACATGACAAAAGCATATTTGATCAATCCCTTCACCATTAAACTCACTTTGTGAAGTAAACAAAGTTAAGTCAGCTTCTCTGTGAACTCCTTCATCTTTACTCCTGTACATGAGTAGGTATTTATAAACCTTTGTTTCTTTCATTTTAGTATAAATTTCATAAAGAAAGCCCGGTCTTGAAGATGTTTAATCACTGTAAAAACATGTAATGCAGATAATGAGTTTGAATATAGTACTTATATAATTATATAACTTGAATATAGACTACATCTCTTCATTGTGTTTCCACCCATTGGGTGGTCAGTAAAATTGACACCATTTAAATGTTTTGCTCACATACATTTTTTTCATGAATTTAGATTGTTTTTTGCAACTGAAATCTTCAAAACCTATGTAAAAACATGATTTCTGAAAACTAGTGAAATCTTCAGTTTTAGTCATTTCCATAAATCATGTTTTTTTTTGTGCAATTGTACTCCTCAAAACACAACATAAAACATAATATCTCTAAAAATGGAGTTATCAGTTTTTGCAAATAAACTCTTCATAGGCAGACATCTTTCCTCTTTATTAACTACACAGAGCAGCTGCAGATCACCTGGCATTTGAAACAGCCACTGTAGGACTTATTTTAATGTTGTTTGTCTTATTTTCTTGGTATCTACATCAGCAATCCAACTAAAACTACTATTATTTGTGCAGTTTAATTATTGCTCCAGGAGTTTTTCTTTAACTGCAGAGTCTCAGTTTAACCCCTTAGTTAACACCATCTTTAGGTGTTATGTGGGTTGCATAATTTCAATCCATACTCCAAGCATTTCTTCAATATTAATCCATTTTCTGTTCTGATCTCAAACCTAGGCAAATAACTGAGAAGGCACCAATCAGAGGCCGTGTATTTATGATGTCATCATGTAGACTTCTTACAAAGTATTTTACAGTATTTTATAAATACAAAAATACAAGACACTAAAGTATTTTGATACAAAATATTAGGCCATTTTCACAAACCCTATCAAATACAAATGACAAAATACTATTTTATATTTGAAATACAGTTGAAGTCAGAATTATTAGCCCCCTGTTTATTTTTTCGCCCGATTTCTGTTTAACGGAGAGCAGATTTTTTCAACACATTTCTAAACATAATAGTTTTAATAAATAATTTTTAATCACTGATTTATTTTATCTTTTCTATGATGACAGTACATAATATTTGACTAGATATTTTTCAAGACACTTCTATACAGCTTATACATTTTATACAGTGACATTTAAAGGCTTAACTAGGTTAATTAGGTTAACTAGGCAGGTTAGGGTAATTAGGTAATTCATTGTATAAAGATGGTTTGTTCTGTAGACTATCAATAACATACATAGCTTAAAGGGGCTTATAATTTGGACCTTAAAATGTTTTTTTAAAAATTGAAAACTGCTTTTATTCTAGCCGAAATTAAACAAATAAGACTTTCTTCAGAAGAAAAAGTATTATCAGACTTACTGTGAAAATTTCCTTGCTCTGTTAAACATAATTTGGGAAATATTTAAAAAAGCAAAAAAATTCAAAGGGGGGTTAATAATTCTGATTTCAACTGTATTTGAAATACTTGTATCATAAATAATGCCCATCCCTTAATATACAAACATAATATCAACTGCAAAACAGCTTTTTAAACACTACTGACCAAAAAGGAATTGTAATAGACACTACAGCTGGTATGATTACTCACCTCAGAAAAAGGTCCAGTTGTGGTTAATTCATTAATGTAAATGTGTTGCATATACTTTATGTAAAATATATACAAGGTCACTTGTTTTTTGTCCAGTAAGGACTTGTCACTGAATAATCACAATAAGGACAATTATGGATTTAATAATGTAGACTTTTTATTTTTATGTTTATTTTACGAGAAAATATTTCAAAGAGCAATAAATATTTATTTTTGTACTTTTGGATTTATAATATATATTTCATGTAGTGCTGATTATGGCCTGAGGCTGTTTGTTGTATTTGTACTTATTTCTACAATTGTAATTTACTGTGTTGCTAAATAAAGCTGATTTGCCTACATTTTATTCACACAAAACACATTAGAGATTTTTTTTCTCACATTTCACATTATACAAACCAGTCTGTATTTCAATTCAATTCATGTTTATTTCGATAGCGCTTTTACAATGCAGATTGTGTCAAAACAGCATAACATAAAAGTTTTAGTAAACTGAAACTGTGTCAGTCCAGTTTTCAGAGTTGAAGCTCAGTTTAGTTCAGTTCAGCTTAAATTTTACTGCTGAAAGTCCAAACATGCAAGAGCAAATCCATTGATGCACAACTCCACAAGTCCCAAACCAAGCAAGCCAGTGGTGACATCATCATCATGTATCACATCCTGTAGTTGGTAATTTAGTTCTAAATAGGAATGAGTTGAGCCAAATATTGTGTTAACACTGTTTAAACATATGAATAATTGTGATTCCAGTGTTCAAAATCATCAGCCTGTTTTTACCAAGTGTTTCACACCCCCTTGTGGGCACCATAAAAAACATCACTCTCTACTGATGATGTGCATAATATGAATCATATTCTATTGTATTTCTTTTTTCCCCTTTTCTTTTTAGCTTCATGAAATCAATGATAAATGAATAAAGTAATTAATCTGATTTTGCCCATTTGTCAGCAAAACTATTATTATTATTATTATTTCAAGAGTTCAAACTTAGCTAATGATTGATTAATTCATTCATTTTCTTTTCGACTTAGTCCCTTTATTAATC
The DNA here is from genome assembly GCA_903798195.1 of Danio kyathit. Classification (NCBI taxonomy): domain Eukaryota; kingdom Metazoa; phylum Chordata; class Actinopteri; order Cypriniformes; family Danionidae; genus Danio; species Danio kyathit. Next base: position 31,202,571 of record LR812541.1, read on the forward strand.
TGGGGTCGCCACAGCGGAACGAACTGCCAACCCATCCAGCACATGCTTTACGCAGGGGATGCCCTTCTAGCTGCAACCCATCTCCGGGAAATATCTATACACAATCATTCACACTCATACCCTATGGACAATTTAGCTTACCAATTCACCTGTACCGCATGTCTTTGGACTGTGGGGGAAACCGGAGCACCCGGAGGAAACCCACACAAACTCAGGGAGAACATGTAAACTCCACACAGAAACGCCAACTGACCCAGCTGAGGCTCGAACCAGCGACCATCTTGCTGTGAGGCGACAGCACTACCTACTGCGCCACTGCGTCGCCCTAATGATTGATAATAAAGACATATTTATATTAATTGACAACTTATTTACATTATGGGATGTTTTTTTATAAGTTGTTTACATTTTAAGACTTTTTATTTAAAAAACAAATGTCACACATAATGTTTGCTATGAAATGCAAAAACTTTAAAGCTCAATATCTCAAAATCATTCAGAACGCAGATAGAACCTTATAAAGGTGACAATTTGGCATGCTGTCTCAGAAGAGAGACCTGAGCTCAGAATATCCTCGAGCCTGGGGCTCCCTCCCGTTTGAAGGGCGAGAGGGGAGTTTGAGCTCAGGTAGGTCTTGAGAAGTCCCCTGCTTATAAACATGCTCAGATATATCTAGCCAAGAGTTGTCTTAAGATGCTATTTTGGAATAGTCAATTTACTTATGGTGTATGTCTTTGGGTGGTGGGAGGAAACCGGGAAACCCAGGGGGAAACCTATGCGAACACGGGGAGAACATGCAAACTCCGCACAGAAATGCCAACGGGCTGGTGAGGGGCGTTCTTGCTGTGAGGCAACAGTGCTAACCATTGGGCCGCCATATCAGAAAAGGGGTGGAAGGGGGCATTCTTCAAGACTAAGATGAGTGGAGTGGAAAACTCTTGTTATTTATAGTGAGTCAGTATTCATCTGATTGGTGCAATATACGGAGCTGATGCTGTACCAGCTGTGTGCAATCATAAGCACGTGTTCCTCTCAAAATTTGTTCATAAAGAAACCACACTTAATATATGACATGTAGTATGATGATTTGTCCTTTTTTAAAAGCACATGAGGATATATTTTTATTCATTTATATTCATTTCATATAAGTTCAACACGAATGTGGTAACACTTTAAATAAAAGCATATTTGATCCATTTTGGGATGCTTTATTTTCAGAAAAGTTATTTGAAACTAACTTAGTCTCTTCTTTTGCTGATACATGACTACTATGTGTATGAAAAATCACTTTTGTAAATGTGGATATTTGGCGGGTGGGGTGGGGGGATGATTATAGTAACCCATTTAAGAGTTTTTGGAAGTGCATGCTTTTCCCTCTATTTATTTTTTCACAGCTCTAAAGGTAAAGAACCCAGGATTATCTTGTCCACGAAGGGGGCAGATGGACACACACCCCCACTGGAGAAGAGATGCTCTAAACCCTATCTGGTCCACTGGCCCACCCAACCATTACCTCCGAAAAACCAATCAGATGCGAAGCTTAGTCAGGCTCCCTTCAAACCTTTCCTGTTCAAACTAATCCTGCATGGTGAAAGCTGGGAAGAAGTTGTCAATGCGGTATAGTATGGTCAGGACAAACAGAGAAAAACAAGTTTTGTTCTAGGGCTGCACAATATATTGTTTCAGCATCGATATCACAATGTGATCATTCACAATAGTCACATCGCAGGATATGCAATGTTGAGTCTAGCTTATAATTTATCATTTGCATGTGCTTTGTTGCATGCCTGTAATTGTATAAGGATTTTAAAAGCAATAAAGTATAAGAAATTGTACCATTTTTTTGACCATACGATAAATTTTATTGAATTTTTTTATTTTTAGCATTCAGTTACTGTACTTGAATACTGTTTGACTCGGGACACGCTAAAACACTTTACTTTAATTGTATCTTTTGTAACACTTTACTACACACTATGAATCATATATCAAGCATTAGCAAATAGTGAATTCATTATCTGTTAAGCATTAACTCTAAATTAATAAACGTTAGTATATGCAGTTTATAACTGCAATTACAAATGCTCTATTCTTGACTTATAAGCACATTTATAATGTGCTTAATGATTGTATTTTAATACTTTCTTAATGATTCATTTTTCATTACTAAATTAATTACTGAATTATTTTACAAACCAGTCATTTAAGAATAGTTAGTGGTTTTTAAAGACCACTCAGAATGAGTTAGTAAATGATTAATAAACAATTCAAATTAACATTTGTAATTTTTATTATTCAGGCATATACTAATAGTTAATTTGCATGTTAATAAATGCTTTATCAGCTCAACTTCATCCAGTTTTGTGACCTAATCTAAAGTGAAGACTATTTATGCTTTATAAAGCACTTATAAATGACAATTAAAGGCTCAGTAAATTCTAAACAGGAAAAATTACTTTATTCATTTCTTTTTTAATTTTTAAATATTTATTTTTGGCCTTTATTAGATAGGACAGTATTGAGACAGGAAGCACACTTGGAGAGAGAGAGGGGGGTAGTGAAATGTCCTCGAGCCGGGATTCGAACTCAGGACGCCCTGACGTGCTACTGCACCATATGTCCACACGCTAACCACTAGGCTATTGCGCCGACTTATTCATTTCTGTTCATTTGAAGATACACAAATCCAACTGTATCAAATGAAAAATAAATCTTTGCAACCTTATCTAAAATAAAATTACCATACAGTTTAAACATCGCCAAATAACATTGAAATGTTGAATCATATTATATTGTTAAAAATATTATATTGTTGTTTTTAAAGTAATTTTACAGCAATTTTATTTTTTAGATAGGAATGCAAAGATTATTGTTAATTTGATAATAAACTGCATGAAGTTGTGTTAATAAAGCATTTATTAACATACATAGTACACTGTAAAAAATCCAACTTACAAATTGTTAACTCAGTTTAAAATTGTAAGTTAGGTGGACATATTTTTGAGCTTAGATTTGAATTTACTCATAAAAATGATTTAACTGCATGTTTGGAACTGTTTGTTCAATGAAAGTAAAATATTCAGTTGAGGAGACTTTACATTTTTATTTCTCCATATGCTCAAAAAATAAAGTTAAATAAAGTTTATTAAGCTTCAGTGTTTGAAGTTGTGCCAAATTATTCCGTAAAGTATACTTGACTTAAACCAGCCTTTTCGGTCAATTAAAAAAAATTAATTTGGCACAACTTCAACCACTGAAGCTTAATAAACTCAAAATTTCTTTGCAGCCGGTTGCTTTAAAATTTTAAGTTAACTCAACTTTTAATTTTTTACAGTGTAACCATATATGCCTGAATAATAATGTTGATTTCAATAGTGTATTAATCATTTACTTACGCATTGTGAATGATCTTAAAAACCATCGACTACTCACAAATGATTTGTAAATAATGTAATACTTAATTTGTAATGAAAAATTAATCAGTCAGAAATTATGAAAGTACAATCATTAAGCACATTATAAATGTGCTTAAAAGTCAAGAATAGAGCATTTGTAACTGCAGTTATAAACTACTTACTAACGTTTATTATTGTAGAGTTAATGCTTAACAGATAATGAATTCACTATATGCTAATGCTTAATAAATTATTCATTGTGTGTAGTAGTTATTATAAAGTGTTACTTATCTTTTTACTGATTATATTTATAGATTGTTATGCATAAACAATACTCAAATACAACACATGAAAATACAAAAATGCACTGCAAATAGCACAGACCACAACAAAAACGTATCAGGGGACCCCAAAACGTTTATAGATTGTTTATTAGATTTTATGAAGATGCAAATAGTAAAGATTAATTCATCAATCTCTGACTAAACACGTGCATGACAATACTGACAACACATGCAAATACAAAAATGCACTGCAAGTAGTACAGACAACTACGAAAATGTGTTGGAGGACCGCACAGATTTTATAGATTGTTTATTAGATTTTATAGAGATGCACTCCCACTGCAGAATCATTCCAATCAATCGATATTTGGAATATTCTTTCCAAATAAATATTTTAAGTTTTCTGGTGAAATTGTATTCATATCGCGATATATCTCGCAAATTATGTTAACAAAATGTTAAATCTTTCCAATATTGTGCAGCTCTATTATGTTCTATTATGATCAATATCTCAGTTTGTTCCCTAAAAGAAAACATAAGGCATTGTACACCAAATAGTACTGTTGAAAAGTTACAGACAACATGACAACATCATATTTTACAGAGATCTTGGCTGCATTGTGGTAAACATTGGTTATACTCCAGTGTGTTTATGATTTGCCATTGTTTCATTATATTCTTTGCTGCTAAAACTGTCTGTCGGGGTGTGTTGAGTGCCATAACTATGCCACTCTTAAGGCTTGTCAGCTCAAAGAACAATAAATCTAAATCTGCTTGGTTTTTGTTCACAATGCATGTGTTCTAGGAAAATGTTGAATAAGAAATAGGCATGTAACAAACAGGCATTTACACAGAAGGACTTTCATTTAAACAGACAGCTCATGCATTTGCACCTAGGGATCAATAAAGTCTGTCTCTTTAAATCTTTACTTATCTAGTCTAAGAAGAGACTAATAGTTCACTTTTGTTCATGCAATGTTTTGGGGTCTCATTTAGTAATCTTAAATGTTCTGATTAGGATCGATTTTCAATGAGCTAGCAGTGTGCTAATTTTGAACGCAAGGGTGAACTGACATCTATTATGACTAATTGTCTCTGTACTGAGCTTGCTGTAAATATTGTGGCTGGATAATAAATGGCCTGCTTAAAATGGCTACCTTTTTAAAATGATAGATAGATAGATAGATAGATAGATAGATAGATAGATAGATAGATAGATAGATAGATAGATAGATAGATAGATAGATAGATAGATAGATAGATAGATAGATAGATAGATAGATAGATAGATAGATAGGTTATGTCTAAACAAAACTGTTAATTTCACAGTAAATTGGCAAATAAATTACAGAATTAACCCATATCTTACTAATGCCATGACCCAGAGTTTGTGGTGCACCCCTAATTTGTTTGTCCTCTCAAAAGTAGGGGTCGCAGTTGGACTCAGCACCGGTGTTAAAAACATGTTTTAATCTGCAGCCTGTTTTTACAGAGGCAGAAAGCCGATGCAGTCTCCTTCAAACTGTTACATGAAGCAGGTTTATCAAACAAGCTTGCTACATCTATCCAGATTTAAGATCTGGGTGTGGGTTAGCCAAAGCTACTCAGTCTGGATGAAAGCAGCAAACATGAGAGTACAGCATGAAGTCATTTGTTTCAATGGTCTCGGCTAGCCAAATTCTTAATATCAGGTAGTTTTGCAAACGTTTGCTCGTCCGACAGCACTTCCCCCATCAACAACAAACTAGTAAACCCTGCCTAGCCAAAGCTAGCTTAATGAAATGAAACGGACCTCGGCGATTATTATCCGGAGGATTGTTCCGATTATGTACGAGGACGTTAGCGGCGCATTGTAGGTGAGTGTTAAAAGTAGTATTTGTTTATTTTAAAATAAATTTATACTTGCTGATTAATCACCCCAGCAATGCTCGGGCCCCCCTTCTGTACGTCCATTTAGCGAAGTGAGTGCGAATCTGTCGGCCAAAATGAATGTGCTGCTAGCTTCATACGTACCATTGCGCTTCCAAAACTCAAGGTTAAAAACACCAACGTTGTAAATGTGATGTCCCTATGCTAGCCGTTTAGAATATTTTACATTAGCTCGCTGTGTTATTAGTTTTAGCGTGATGCATGAGTGTTTATGTCCTTGGTAAATGGCTAAGCCATATTTTTAGCCACCACCAGTACATGAACCATCAGTCATCAAGACCTTATAAACGCCGAAAGCTTAAGAATTAATGTGTCGCTTACTGTCAAATACATGTTTTCGTAATATCGTTTGTATGCCGTGTAAGTTAAGTCACCTAAGCTGCCATATTTGTTGTTGTTGGAAAGAGCAACAGCATTTTGGAGTGTGAAAGTATCTTGCTAGCAAGCTGAGTTAGCAGATGTGAAACTGGGCGATTTGTTTTATTTATTTATTTTTGGTTATTTCTTTTTGCGAACACAGTGAAATTGAATAAAAATGTGCGACTATTACAATGCACGTCGGCTTCTCGCAGTAATTTCAATTTTATATAGCACATAAGGACGGTAATTCTTAGCGTTCAATGCTTCACATGCACATTGTTTGGTTACTTTTAGATATTTCCATCGATATAAAACTAATGAAAATGCTATAATAAAGACGAATTTATATGTGAAATGTAATAACCTGCTGCCTGTAACATGCGTGAATGTGGTTGTCATTTAGCGTGTTGGGACTTAAACCGATTGGGAAACATGTCAACAAATTAGTGTAAAAGGATTTAACGTTAGCTTAACAGTTTTTTTTTACCTAAGTTAACGTTAAAAGGTTCGGGGATCACCAACGTGGTGAGTTTTTTTTTTAGTTTAGGTATCGAGTGCTTTCAATTCATTATATTCAGGCAAACGAAACTGTAGGGCGAATGGCAGTGCATGCCCCATATTTTGTACTTGGCTACGCAGTTAAAAGTTGAAATGGGGAAGCAGTTTGTACAGGATTAGCTATATGTACACAGTTCCTTATGCGAATACGAAGCAAATTAATAAATGAAATAAACTGCGACCGAAATTTGCATAAAACTAATGAAATATTACAGTAAGATTAAGCTTAGACCGAGTTTCCTGAATAGCCTGCTAGCATAAGGATAACCTGAACATCAACACAATGTCAGCTGCTTTCCCTCCATAACTGTACTTTTACTAACACAGTACTTGTTAATTTAATTTAAGGTGTATATGCCTACTTTAAAAATATGCAAAAATTCATAATCATAATCAAAGGAAATGATAAGACTAAATAATGTGTCTTGTCCTTGTACGGTACTGTGTAATAGTATGCAGTCTGTTTACCTGCAGTGAAATCCCTTTAAATGTCAATAATGACAAGTCACTACACCTGTCACTGTGATAAAAAATAATACAAATAAACTACTGTTAGAAATTATGTATTGTTCGAATTTATATATAATAAAAAGCTGTACAATCTGCTGCTTTCTGATTTCACAATACCATTTTACATCTGTTTTTTTTTTTACATGGAGGAAACAGGCATGTAAATCCGGAAGTATTTGTGCAAAGGTCCTGACAAGTACAGGACGTTGTATTTATTATGTTTTGCATCTTTTATACAAGAGGACATTATACAACACTTAACTGAATTGCATTTTTTTGTAAAGTAGCTATGGGTTATATAGACAGACAGACAGACAGACAGACAGACAGACAGACAGATAGATAGATAGATAGATAGATAGATAGATAGATAGATAGATAGATAGATAGATAGATAGATAGATAGATAAATGCACATGGCAGAGTAACAAAGTGCAACTTTGTGCAGAAATGGGAAGTTACTCAGTGATTGAAGGAGTAACATTATAATATCCATAAATGTTACTCAGAATACACAGCAAATCAAGTTACACTTAATTTCTTACGAGCGTGAACGTGTAATGTTCCCAGACCATTCCCTAGTGTGAAAACGTCCACTCTGTGACTGGCGGAACAAAATAACGTTGGCCATGTTTTATCCCGACCTCGTTTTGTGTGTCACAGGAAGCGCGCTACACGGAAGTTGTATTTTCTTTGTGTTTCTCCCTTTAACGTCGTTTTACATAAAGAAAGTAATGCGTTATCTTAGTTATGCGCGAAATTATTGAGTTTTATTGACCGCGGGTAATCGTTAACAAACGGAGCCGTGTATGCGTGTCGGTATTCGCTTGCTTTGGTGATGGACGAACGGATTATTTTGCAGAGAGTTTGTTAACCCCGGCCAGAAAGCTAGCGTGTTAGCCGCGTCTTGGCACTACTGTAAGCTGAGCGGAACGACGCAGCTGCAGGATCAGACAAATTTAACAAATCTGCTAACCGTTGTTTATCTACCAGCGTTAACCAAAACGGAGAAAATGCACCGAACACGCGAATCCACCTCATGGTTTGTATTTAATAAGCTGCTTTGTGATGTGTTTCCCTAAATACACCAATGTTTGCGTAGTTAGGTGTGGAGTAATTTGAAGTTTGCAGGATTATGCGCGATAATTACGCGGTTACGTGGGACTATACATTATCACATTTAGCTGATGCTGTGCTGTGCATTATAGGTTATCACTAGTTGACCACTCTTAACTTTTCCATTGCCTCATTTCAGATGCTTGAGTAAAATGAGAGAGTTTTGATGCTGTAGGTCATTGCAAAATTCGGATTTGCACATGCATGTTCTTCTGCTGTCTCACACGAACATTTGGTCTTTAAATCATGTCACTAATCTCTCTGTTTCAGATCTCTGTAATAGAGATCTTCTTCAGCAGGAATGGACGAGCAGAAATCGAACTGCGAAGAAAATGATTCAGAAACTGCAGGTTAGTAAACATGAATGATTTCTATGTGATTTCTGTTCTAATTCTAAAGGATTTCTTTAGTCATAAGTGTGTAATAAGGTAAAGAAAGTACTTTACTAAAATGCAAACTCTGAACAACAGTGTGCATTAAAGATTAGCTAAATTAAATTAGGAAATTTGCTGTTTTTTTACTCATCCTTCAGGCTTTTCAAGATGTTGGTTCTCTTAAGTAGGCATGGGACGATGACCAATGTCAAGGTTTACTGCTGTTTGGAAAAGTCAAGGTTTTAAACAGCCAAAAGTTTTGGTTATACCGTTCCAACGGTATATGTAAGATTTTTTATTTATTTTTTTAGTTTTTTAAGAGTATCTCCTTTTTTACAGTATCTCCAGCAGAAAAGATATCCAAAGATGCTGATTTAAATTGTAAAGAAATCAAAGTGTTTGAAACTAATGAAGACAGAAGGCAGAAGTCAATGATTCATTTGAATTATTTAGCCTGACATGTTTAATGATCCAAAATATTTAAAATGTTTCCTAAATTAAAATATATTGTGTTCGAAGGGGAAAAGGTTTTGTTTAAAAAAAAAAACAATTAAAAATAATATATTTTAGAGCAGTAATCGCAATACTGTCAAACCGTGATATTTTTATTCATGGTTATCATACCGTCAGAATCTCATACCGGCCCATGCCTGCTCTTAAGTAAAACATAAAGCAAAGTTTTTTAGCTGAAAATGGTTCCCACTGGTCATGGAATTTTCAGATGTTTATCGGAATTTTGTATATATTTTTGTCCAAGTCATGGATTATCAGGGATTTTTGTTTGTTGGTTTAAATTTTACTTCTTATCAAAATGTAATATTTCTATCCCATGTTTTTTGTTTCATGTTTTGCCTATTGCTTGTTTATTTTTTTTTTATTGCCGTGTTATTCCATTTCAGCCGGCAATCACTTAAATTCAGATGCGGTCACTAGGCTGTACCTGTTAAAATACTACATAATTTTTTGTGTCTGCTCAGTTTTAATACAACAGCTGTCTGTTTCTATGTTTATTATTCACCTTCTTGTATAATGTGGAAATATGCTCTTTTCTGCAAAAGATTTGACTTGTTATTCATTTGCTGCTTTGGATAAATTACTAAGAAAAACAAATGCCAGTAAACTGTCAAACTGCCTGTGCTTCAAACTAGCATGTTTATAGTATGTCAGTGCATTAAAATTTTATAAGTTTGCAACATCAATCAGCAAAACAAGCTAATTTATATGGCTAGAAAAGAATTGAAATGAGTGTGGCTGAAAATCTTGACACAAGGCAATACAATGGCTACACCGCTCTTACCTGATAATGGAAACTACGCTTTTATTTTAGTCAGGGAATTTGGCATTTGTCTTAGAGTGGGAATCCTGGCTGAAATCTTTGTCAGTGTCTTTGTGTGATTCATAACGTACATCAGCACTAGGCATGGGATGGTATAAGTTTCTGACGGTATGAGAACCTTGGATACAAATATCACAGTTTCACGGTATTGTGATTACTGCTCTAAAATATATTCGTTTTAAATGTCTGGGTAAAAAACAAAAACTTTTTTCCCCTTTGAACACAATATATTTTATTTTGAGAAACATTTATAATATTTTGTTAGAGTAAACATGTCAGGTTGAATAATTCAAATGAATCACTGACTTCTGCTGTCTTCATTAGTTGCTAAAACACAGATTTCTTTACAATTTAAAATATACTGTTGTTCTAAAAAACAACAAAAAAAAGAAATGTAAATAAAAAAACCTTACACATACCTTGGGATCGGTATAGCAGAAAAACCTTGACTTTTACCTTAAAAACGGTTATCGTCCCATGCCTAATCAGCACTAAGAGTTAAAAAAACAGCAAAACAAATTGAATACCTGTGGCTACTGACTGTATAGAGGTCTAATAAAGGAAATGATTAGTCTTGGCAAGAAATCAAACATTATTTACGACATTGTCTTTAATCCACGGCCTCATCAAATGCTCCTGGCATTCTATTCATAACGTTTGCTTCAAATAATGTATTTATTGTTTACAACAGAGAGAGAATAAGCTTGTATTGTGTTGTTTATTGAATCTGTGTTTGTGCTTTTTCTGGATGCAGTAACATTTGTACGGAAAGTATGATTACATTTGTGTGTGCAATATGCACCATGTTACCAGAAGCTTGTTATCCAGACTGTAACTGAATTTAAGGTAACTGTTATAAATGATGTTTAGTTTCTTGCACAGATCAATCATTTTACTTCATGAGACCTGATTGTATCATAAGGAGCCACAGGAATTAGTTCAGCTTCAGTGTATAGACTATTTCAATGTGGTGATGTCATTGGCCCATGAACATTTCCTGCTTATCAAACTATTTCATAACTGTAACAAGAGGCATTTCAATAATAACTTATTGTTAAAACAGCTTTCAAAACATTATTTATCAATATGTAGCTCTTGTTGGATTTTCGGAAGCTATAGAAATTAAAAATGTAAAATGGGAAATAAGTTGGGACTATTGTTTTTGTTTACATCCCTCAAAATGGTCTATATGTGTTTCAACTTTCAAAGTTGTCAGTAGCCTTTTACTTGCCTTTTACAAATCATCTACATCTTGGATGGCCTGTGGGTGAGTAAATAAACAGTGAATTAAAATTTTTAGGTCAACTATCTTTTGAATACGATAATCTAGAGATCTCTTGAGCAAATCATAAATCTTGCCCGGCAATGATATCTTTAAATGGGAATCCTCTCTTCCATCTGACCTTTGCTTGAATTCCCTGTGAGGGAACAGTTCTATCTATTAGGAATTTTAAAGGGCACATTTATATTTGATTCGTTTTAACATACGGAATGTTTTTTTCAGCTGATGATGGGACCCCTGCAAAGGAGAGCGTCCAAGTCGAGGGGGAACTGAATGCCCCTGTTGCTGCAGAGGACATCTCAGGCACTACTGTGGACACTTCCAGCTCATCATTGTAAGGCTTTCTATAAATATTGCGGTTGCACTGCTTTGCATAAAATGTAGGTCATGCTTGAATAGTGAGGTTTGTATGAAAAAGGCTATCTTCATTAAACAGAACATGAGGTGATGTAGACAAAATAGTCACTGTTTAGAGGCATAGATCTATCAGCCAAGGTCAAATAAAAGGCATAATTTGAATGTTAATGCATCTTATTTGATTACACTGAGCCGTTAAGGCTGATCTTTTTTGCCTGTTTGTTTTTTCTAGGGAGACTGTCAGGGCCTGTGCTCTCTGCAACTGTGTGGAGCGTAGTCTACATGGCCAACGCGAGCTTCGGTGTTTTGGACCCTCTTCTGATCAGCCCAGCTTGGAGCCCTCTGTTTCCACTTTGCCAGCAGCTGGAAATGATGACCTGTCTTCCATTGGATTCTCTGAATCCACCTGTCTGGCGTCTCTCTTTGATGACACAGGTATTATAAGGAAATTTAATGCACTACATTGTTTCCTCTAGGATTTTTTTCAGCTGTGGTGGCAGACTCTGTTGAGACTTTTACACAGATTTACCATGTACCTGTGGCGTTATTTCAATGACAAATGTCGTAAGCGCAGTATTACAAGTCGAGATGGCATTCATGTAATACAAGCATGCAAATTTCTTTGCTTGCGCAGCGATTTCCTCTGTTCGTGTACAAAACTTTTTGCACACCCCTTTATATATATGCTGCTCAAGTGCAGGTTTTCTTGTGTGCTCTTAAATAAACGGTGCTGATGTGCGATTTAGTGCGTTTATGTGACAAGTATGTCTCCCAACATTTATTAGATTTGCTAGGAATATTTATGAATGTCTCCAATAAACCTACAGAGTGGCATTAATGCGTCCTGAAGTAAAGTGAAAGTGTGAATCGGCTATAAACTCCAGCAAGATTAAGTCATTGTATGTAGAGCCATAGACCTTAATCTATAAAGTATAATTATGGAAACTGTGTTCATCATGACTGAAAGCTACGTCATGTTTGCTAGCCTCACGCATCACACACACCTGTCAGTTAGTCAGTCAGCATGTCACCTTAAAGGGTTAAACAAATAACGCACACCACAACTACGATTACAGAAAAGTTTGCGCTGTTATAATTCACTTACCTTTTAATACATTTTAGTGCGATTATAACCCGCAATTAAAAAAAAACTACGACTGAATGTTTTGAATGAGAAGCTGTAATGTAGCAGTGGTGGGATGAATTTTAGTGTGGTACCCCGCCATGGAAGAATGAATGTAGCTGAAACTATGCACTATATCACAGTAGTGTTTAGGTGTTAAAATTAGATGCATTGAAACGCTGTAGTTTCTTCCCAATTCAACTCATTTCTGCATGTTTGAGTGAAGTAGCATGCTTTCTAATTACTTTAAGCAATATTTTTTGAGGTTTGTATTTTTTCCTTTTTTGTTAATAATGAAACTGTAAAACGTGTTAATTTTAAAAAAAATATAAAATAAATATGCATTTTATTTTTAGCATTTGCACACTATCATTCAAAAGTATGGGGTCAGTAAGATTTAAAAAACTGCTTGTAGAAAGTCTTTAATGCTCACAAAGTTTCCGATTAAAATACATTAAGCACAAACAAATAAAAAAAAGCTTATACATGTGTATATATACAAATATAAAAGTGTTTTATCTAATGCATACAAAATTCTAATATACACAGTGTTTCCTCTAGGAGTTTTTTCAGCTGTGACGGCAGACCTTTTTACACAGATCTACCAACTACCTATGGCATTATTTCAATGACAAATGTCGTGAGCACAGTATTACAAGTCGAGATCGCATTTATGTAATAGGAGCATGTGAATATCTTTACTTGTGCGCTGATTTCCTCTTCGTGCAAAAAACGTATTGCACGCCCTCAAATAAAAGCTGCTGACTGTACTGTACTGTACTAATGTAACAAGTATGTTTCCAACATTTATTAAATTTGCTAGGAATAATCATGAATGTCTCCAATAGACCTACAGAGCGGCTTTAATGTGTCCTGAAGTAAAGTGAAATGGCTATAAACTCCAGCAAGATAAAGTCATTGTATGCAGAGCCATAGACCTTTATCTATAAAGTATAATTATGGAAACTGTTCATCTTAACTGAAAGCTGCGTCGTGTTTGCTGGCCTCACGCAGCCCTGTCTGTCAGTCAGTCAGTCAGTCAGTCAGTCAGTTAGGGTGTCACCTTTAAAGGGTTAAACAAATAATGCACAGCACTACTACGATTACAGAAAAGTTTTCGCTGTTATAATTTGCTTGCTTTTTAATACATTTTGGTGCGATTATAACCCACTGTTAAAAAAAAAAACAATGACTGAATGTTTTGAATGAGAAGCTGTAACGTTAATGTATAGCCATGGCGAATTGGATGAATGGATGGATGAATTTTGGTGTGGTGCCCCGCCATGGAAGAATGAATGTAGTGGAAACCATGATACATGTATTCATGTACACATGCAAAATGACAAGATTGTCATTGTGCTATAAATGTCTCTAAATTGTTGTTAAAAGATTGAAAAGCTTGACAGTACATTTGATCAATTGTCTGTTTACTTTTTTTTTAGCTAAATAAAACTTTTAGTTTCTAAAAAAAGTGATTCCAACCTTTGACACGGTGTTATATATATTTTTTTATTAAAAATGAGATGAGTTTGCAAACAATAGCTGCAACAAAAATAGCTGAAAACAAAAATGATGGTTTGCATGCCATAAAGACGTTTATCAACCCAGGGCTCGAAATTTACTTTTTTACTTGGTAGCACCGGTGCTCCCAACTTCAAAAATTTAGCCCACCAAAACTGTATGAGCACTACCGCAAATTGTATATTAAGGGATTTATTGTATTTGAAAACAACATCAATCAGGACTAACAAAAACCAGAAGCAACTATCTAAACTAATGCTGTGATGACGTTGATATCTGTGCTATAATTCCAAAATGAATGTCTAATAATTATAAAATATTATTAACGATGATGATGATGTCAATAATACTTAACATGAATTACATTTCTCATTATCATGCTGCCCTGAATGTGTTTGAATGCGAGACGAGTTATGTACTGTAAAAGGTCCTACTGTTACTTTATGAAAAATAAATTTATGGTTTGCTTAAAACAAAAATGAAGCATTGAAGTAAGAAATATTAATTTGCACTATTGTTTTTATATGCATGTCCATTTAATAAATAATATTTCTGCTACAAAACAAACGTAAGATTATAATAAATCATTCAATCCAATGCTGAAAGCTGCAAAGGAGTCATCAGTAAATAGAAAAATAATATACATCTCAAGAAAGAATGGACCAAAGCAAGTAAGAAAAGTCTCACTTCTGCCACTCTTTAAAAGTTTTGGTTTCGGTTTGTGTCATTTTAAATCCTCGGTCTAGTTATGAGCTGATTTTCATTTTTCTGTGTTTATGGGAAAAAAAGCAGGCGAGTCAGCCGACCCAATATATGAGCGGGGCAGAACAGGATTCTCGTGATGACCACTGGCACAAATACTGTTCTTTGTTATGAGCGGCAGATTCAGTTTAAACTTAGTAAAGGCGAGCTTCTTTCGCAGTGAATGCAACACATTGAGATTCGGGGCACTTTCTCTGAAAACCTTCGATTGATCTCGGCTGGCGCCCTTATAAGCTCCCTGTTATCAGACAGCGGAAAGCCTAGAGTGATTGACAGCTAATATGAACCAATATAGCGGCAGGGAAGTCTGATTCAGCACTTTTTAAGAAAAAATCTAAACAAGTCGGACTACAACCATTATATGCAGTCGCACAAATGCTCCCAAATATATTATGAGGTCGCATAGATTAAATTTCGGGCGCATATGCGACCAAAATGGACGCAATTTCGAGCCCTGCAACCAGTGTACATGAGGGCAAGTAACAGTTCCATCAGCTATTTCTACATTTCTTGCCACTGGACTTAATGCTGAGTTCTGCACTTGGTCAAAATCTGTTTTTGTGTATATTATATTGTGCAGGGGGTGTCAAACTTTATTTTAGTTCCAATCTTGCTCCTACACACAAATCGTGTAGTTTTCAAATAAACCTGAAGGATGTAACTAGCTAGATCAGGTGTGTTTAATTATAGTTAGCTGTAGCCCTATAGGAACTGAGTTTGTGAGCTATGGCTATGGTTTGTTTATGTTTCAAAGATATATACGAACTCTTAACCTTTCCCGTAAACATGTTTTCTTCTATGTACTTTTATAACTCCAAATCCTTTTTTTCTGAATCAGGGAGCTGCTGGGTTCACCACTGGTGTGCCGTGTGGTCAGAGGGAGTGGAACAGACTGAGGGTGAGGTGCTGATAAACGTGGATAAGGCAGTCGTCTCAGGGATACAGCGGGTAGGCACAGAGCTTCCTTTATCAAAGCATTAAACCTTTATAAATATTGTTTTATGACAGGCAAATTAACTTTTCCATCTTTTACATGGCTTTTGTATCTCTCTTCAGCCATGTGATTATTGTAAACGGATGGGTGCTACCATCCGCTGCCGGGCCGAAGGCTGCTCACGGTTTTACCACTTCCCCTGCTCGGCTGCAAGTGGATCCTTCCAGTCCATGAAGCAGCTGGCGCTCCTCTGTCCAGAGCACATAGACAAGGCTGAGGAGATTGGTATGGAATTGCAGCAGAATAGATGCGATATGATCAGTAAATAAATGATCACGATTGCTGAGATGAGTTTGTGTTTGTTTTGCAGCTGGAGAGGAGGCATGGTGTGCAGTGTGTGACTCGGTTGGAGACCTGTCAGGTCTGCTGTACTGTACTGGATGTGGGCAGCACTATCACGATGCCTGTCTAGAGATTAGTGCTACACCACTTCAGCGGTCAGGATGGCAGTGTCCTGAGTGCAAGGTGTGCCAGACCTGCAGGTATGTTGCAATGGATCTAGCGTTTTCACGTTATTATATTATATTATATTATATTATATTATATTATATTATATTATATTATATTATATTATATTATATTATATTATATTATATTATATTATATTATATCACAGTATATTATATTATATTATATTATATTATATTATATTATATTATATTATATTATATCACAGTATATTATATTATATTAGATCACATTATATTATATTATATTATATTATATTACAGTATATTATATTATATCACAGTATATTATATTATATTATTATACATTATATTATATTATATCACAGTATATTATATTATATTATATCACATTATATTATATCACAGTATATTATATCACATTATATTATATCACAGTATATTATATTATATCACATTATATTATATTATATTATATTACAGTATTATATTATATCACATTATATTATATTATATCACAGTATATTATATTATATCACATTATATTATATTATATTACAGTATTATATTATATCACATTATATTATATTATATCACAGTATATTATATTATATCACAGTATATTATATCACATTATATTATATTATATCACAGTATATTATATTATATTATATCACATTATATTATATTATATCACAGTATATTATATTATATTATATCACATTATATTATATTATATCACAGTATATTATATTATATTATATCACATTATATTATATTATATCACAGTATATTATATTATATTATATTATATCACATTATATTATATTATATTATATTATATTATATCACATTATATTATATTATATTATATTATATTATATTATATTATATTATATTATATTATATTATATTATATTATATTATATTATATTATATTATATATAAAATGTTATATAGAGATTGTGGTAAAAGTGCATTTTCTTTAATGACATCCAGGCAACCAGGGGAGGATTCAAAGATGCTGGTTTGCGATGCTTGTGACAAGGGCTACCACACCTTCTGTCTACTGCCAGCCATGGACTCTGTTCCCCCTGATTCATGGAAGTGCAAAGTAAGTGTATACCCATGCCATGACTCATTCTAGCATGCCCTTTATCTGTCTAATATCACCATTTAAGGCAGAAATCGGACCTGTTCAGTTTATTTACATAGTTGTTCTGCTCTTTTCTCATGCCCAAAATTTACAGAGAAACCAGTAGAGTTTTTCTGCCAAGGCACATTTGATAATGAAAATTGTTGTCATGTTGTTGAAACATAAATGGTTTATTTAATTCAAATGGAATCCTGTGTAAACACTTTTAGGGGTTGATCACACAGAACACTGTTTTGCATTCCACAGTGCAGCTTTTCAGTTCTTTTTTAATATGTAAACAAGCATTAGTTGGACACCTTTAATTGCTGCTCTGATCGCACATACTTTGCAACTTATCCCACCTAACACAGTGTTATGAAGCATAACAAAGCCAAAATATGAGAATACTCCACTTTACAGCTTCACTGCAAGATTTCAAGTTGCAATTGTTTTTAATTCGGCTAAGAGGTCATCCTGGTTTATTGGTCACATGCCTTATGTGATTTGTAGGTTTTCCAAATTTGAACACATCAACATTCATACACATGATAGATAAGTGTAGTTTTATTGGCCTATACAGCAGTACAAAATGTGTGGTTTTCTTTTTAGGGGGTTCTTTGAGTGAACATGGCGGAATATTAGTTTGTACATTTGTTTGGCAAATAGGAAAATGTGATTTTTGTGAGTTAAATACCTGCCTATTGTTTTGGCTGACCTTATTTGCATGTCTGTTTTAGCGGTGCCGTGTGTGTATTGACTGTGGCATGCGAGGGCTGAAGCTTCCTGGCTCTGAACAGTGGTTTGAGAGCTACACAGTATGTGAAGGTTGTCAGCGCAGGCGCACCTCTGTCTGCGGTGTGTGCAGTAAAGCCACGGAGCCCTCGGTCACCCTTCAACATCACTGTGCCATCTGCCACAGGTTAGTTTGTGAACCTCCTGCCATGAAGAACTGGCAAAAAGAGCTGTTGCATGTCTAGAGCAGAGGGGTTGGTGCTGTGCTAAAACGCTGTTTTCTAAAACGGACCTTTCCTTTTTAAATTCAGTAATGAAAGTTATATTTGCTATAAAGTAACAAACAAACACACCTTCATTCGTCTTTGTGCATATATTTAACTTTGGTTTGATGTCTTTCGCAGATGGGTACACAGTGATTGTGCCTCGCTGTCAGGGCCTCCTGAGGAGAAATGCATCTGTGTGCTCTGCAAAGAAATCCCAGATGAGGTTCCAGTCGAGGCTGAGGTGTCATCCATGCAAGTAGATGAGAAAGCTGATTTGGAGGTGCCAGTGGAATTGGGTAAGTATTATTATTATTATTATTACTATTTCGTTTTTATCTGTTTTAAAAGGTTCTCGTTGTTTTCTCATAGGACTTTACAGTCATACATAATGCGAGTCTACAATAAGGACACAATGTTGATTTTTAATTAGGTCCAACATTTATTTCTTTTAATTATTTTCTAATTTTTGTCAAATTAACCTTAAGAATGTATTCTAAAATGCTATTTTTGTGCTCAAGAAACATTGTTTTCCCTTTTTATTGTTAATATTTAAAGCATTTTCAAATCGGTGATTATATTTCTTTAAATAGAACATTAAAAAGAAAAGAAAATCCATTAATGTCACTAATGTTTAATGTAATAATAATAATAATTATTATTAGAATTTAAAATGCTTCATTTAATATGGTTCCAAATAATGCATTGCAGAGTGTTCTTTGTATAGTTGTGTGCTTGGCATCATGTACAAGTTGATGATGCTTGGATCAAGTTTCTGTTCTCTGTGGACTTGGGTATTATTGACTGTTATTAGATGTGTATATTGAGCTGTTGTCTCATTTTAGGGACAGAGCTTGAGGTTGTTGAAATGGCAGAAGTGAAAGAAAGCATTATGGAGGAAGAACTACGGCCAGAGGGTGCAGAGGGCTCTACAGAGGCTAATGTGCACACTGAGGTCTCTACAGAGCAGCAGCCCCTTTTAGCTACGGTTTCAGGTAAACTTCCAGTCCATTTCATTAGTTGAAGGTCATTTTGCTTTTGAAGGAGCCTGAGGTGCTGCATAAGGTTTAGTTCACCTCATTCGTTTGTTCTGTTAATTCTTTCAAAAACATTAATAAGGACATTGAAAATAAAACTCTTCATATGAATGGGGTAGTTTATTAAAAACTAAGAAATAGATTCAGTTTGTGATGAATTAAGTATTTAGGCTCTTGTTCACACATACATGTTAATTCGTAAACAATGTTTACAGCATTCACATTTATACATTAAAGCTCAGGCATGCATGCTTGATGCATGAAAACCAATGAGGTTCATGCTAAAGATATGAAATGTATACTGAAACTAACAGTGAAAAACAGAAGTTGTCCCATTTGGTAAATGGTTTTCTTTTTGTCAAGTTAGTCATGCAAGATATTTTTGTGGTCTTTGAGTATCACTTTCTTGTTTTAGCTGTTGGTGTAAAGCAAAAAGAAGAGGGTACTACCGGTGAAACGGTGGTTACAGAGGCTGTTGAGGAAAAACCAGAGGACACTCAGGACCCTCCTGTGAAGGATAGCCCAGACAGCCCTGTCCCTGACACTAAAGAAGAGGCTCAATCTGATGTAGCTGAGACTAATATAGAAAGGCAGGAGGAATCGCAAGACAAACCTCCTCAAACAAAGACAGAGTTGGATGGTACTGTTAAGTCCACAGAAACAAAACCTCCATCAAGCCCATGTTCTCAGTTATCTCAAATCACACTCCCTGTTGCAGAAGAAGAGGAGCCAGTTGCTATGGACTTGGAGGAGATGGGTTCCCAAGAGGAGACTATAAACAGGACTCCCCTTTCCCCTGCTCCTCACACAGAAATGCCCACTGCATCTGACACAGATGATAGAATGGGCCAGTCTGAGGATGAAGAAGAGGAGGATGAGCAGGGTGTGGAAGAATCCTTAGATGATTCGCTCCTCAAAGATGAGAGTCAGTGTGAAGATGATCAGGCCAGGAAAGAGTTGCAGGAGGATATGAAGCCGGAGTTGGTCCTTGATGAGACTTCAAACCTTAGCCACGGTGACGAGAGCAGTAGTGGTTTTCTTGGCTCGCCAGCTGAGGCAGACTCTCAGATGTTGTCCATGGAGCTTAGCCTGGTGCCAGCCGGTAGGACCCGATCAGATTCACTGCTCACCGAAACAGAGGACTCGTTGCCTTTTGATCCACTGAAGCCCGATGGTGAGAAAGTGAAGCGCAGGGGTTCTCCAGGACGATCACGAATGAAACAGGTGAATTTCACATAACAAAGTTGTTCTGAATGAATTTTGATGGGTTCTAAATTAATCCAGTATGTTGTATGTTTGATGCACATAAATGTCTTATGATGTTTCAGGGCCGAGGCAGTGGGTTCCCAGGAAAACGGCGGCCACGTGGTGGTGGCAGTGGTGGTGGTGGTGGAAGAGGGCGTGGGCGGTCACGTCTAAAAGCAATGGCCTCTTGCATTGATGCCTTTCTAGTGAGTTTATCACTTTATGGAGTATTTCCACTTCTAAGCTCTTTCTTTACTAGGATTTTTAATTGTATTTCACATAGAATTGCTCTTAACAATTTTTGTTTTAAAGATGTTTTTAATAGCAAATTATTATGTTTTAAATATAATAATAATTTTTGTAAGATTATTTTGTGATTAACAAACTAATTTAATAAAAGGAATTAGCATTTATTCAAATAAACAAAATATAAATATTAGCACATTAATTCACTTGAATTATTTGCCATAAACACTTGCACTTTAAAGTTATTGCATTTGTGTTGTTTAACTTAAAACTACATAAAATGCAAAATATAAAATAAGCCATCTTCATCAAACATTAACATTCATGGTATGACACTGTCTTGTTAAAAAGAAAAGAAAAAACAGCTATGACATCTTTCAGTTACAGCAATACCAACACTGCATCCTATTTTCATTAAACTGCTGTTATCTCTTATTAAAATAAACCAAGTTTTGCAGGTTTAAAATGAAAACATCTGTAATATTTACAGCTAAGCATGACTGCAGACACTGGAATTAGCAAAGAAGAAGATGAGGAGGAAGATGACACCATGCAAAATACTGTGGTTCTCTTCTCCAACACTGATAAGTTTGTCCTGCAGCAGGTATGAATCTCATTGCTCTTTACCTTTGCTTTACTATAAAGTACAAGATCAAAAATGACAACAAAATCTGATTCGTCGTGTGTGTGTGTGTATGCAACAGGACATGTGTGTAGTTTGTGGTAGTTTTGGACAGGGTGTGGAGGGCCAGCTCCTAGCATGTGCTCAGTGTGCACAGTGTTATCATCCATACTGTGTGAACAGCAAGGTAAGTTATTTTATTTATTCATTTTTACATTTATTCTGCACGATAACCCTCGTTTTACACAGTCTCTCATTATCTGTTTGTTTGATTATTTCTAAAGATCACCAAGATGATGTTGAGAAAAGGCTGGCGTTGTCTTGAGTGCATTGTGTGTGAGGTTTGTGGGAAGGCTTCGGATCCTTCTCGGTTGCTGCTTTGTGACGACTGTGATGTCAGCTATCACACTTACTGCTTGGACCCACCCTTACAGACGGTCCCCAAGGGAGGCTGGAAGTGCAAATGGTTTGTAATTGCTGCTATACCTATGCATATGTTTTTTTAATATATGTGTGTCAGTTGGGATCCCAAAGAGAAAATGTGGTAATTGAGCTATTGGTCTACCCACCCCATCAGGTGTGTGTGCTGTATGCAGTGTGGTGCCAGCTCCCCTGGGTTTCACTGTGAGTGGCAAAATAACTACAATCACTGCGGCCCCTGCGCCAGCCTCGTAACATGTCCTGTGTGTCATGAGAACTTCATGGAGGAGGAGCTGCTTCTGCAGTGTCAGCACTGTGACAGGTCAGTAACTGCTTTATTTTAATGAACTTGTTACTAAAACAATAGTCAGAGAACAAAATTAGGTTTTCTCCTAAAATAATCAGCAGCACAACTGTTTTTGACATTTAATAATAAGAAGTGTATTTATTGTATGATAAGCATGATGGCAAAGAACTAGTGATGACTCTAGAAAGCTGACTGTGTTATCTCCAATGTTTTATTTGCAAATGATTTATGCCTTATAACCGGTTGAAAAATAGCTACTGAAAACCGGGGTAGTGGCTGTTGAGAATGTAGCATTTTTTGGAATAAAGTCCATTTTAGAATGAATTGGAGTAAATGTTTTAAACTGTTAAATTGCATAACTTTGCTGTAATTTAAAAACAATACTATTAATGAGAAATGAGAGTTAAAATTTTGATTCTTTGCTTTCATAGATGGGTTCATGCTGTATGTGAGAGTCTTTACACTGAGGATGAGGTTGAACAAGCATCTGATGAAGGCTTTGCCTGTACAGCCTGCACTCCATATGTCCCCAGGCCTGTTGGTAAGTATTTAACTCTGATTGCAGTCCACTTAAAAGTAGGAATGGGCTGGTATAAGATTCTAACGGTATGATAACCATGGATAAAAATATCGTAGTTTCACGATATTGTGATTACTGCTCTAAGATATATTCTTTTTTTAATTGTCTGGGGTAAAAAAAACTTTTTTTTTCACTTTGAACACATGGCTGGCATCAGAATTGCATATTTCCATACTATATAGTATGCTAAAAACAGTATGCGAGCCGAGTAAGTATCTCCTAATTCATAGAATTCGAAAACAGTAATGGCGTGAACGCACCTGGATGACCTACTACGTTCCACGAGATTCTGAATTGCGCATCCGATAGACGCTACGCTGTGCATGATGCACCGCCAGAGAATTCATGAAAGTGAGTGAGGTCGGTGTGTCACGTGATGACAAAATGACATCCGTAGTACATCCAAGCTCCTTTCATACTACTCGCATTCATACTGTATAGAGCGTACTATCAGTCGAGTAAATTCAAATGCAGTACCTGAATAGTAGGCGATATCGGACGCAGCCAATAGATTTTATTTTAAAAAAATATTTCAAATATTTTGGAGCAGTAAATCTTACACATACAGTAAGGAAAATTTTGGTGGTTTTAAACCTTGACTTTTCCAAACCTCGATATACCTTGAAAATGTTTATCATCCCTTGCCTTCTTGAAAGTGCTAGTTTTGAAATCTATTTTACTTAGTAAATACCTTTTATTCTTTCTCTCATAGTGGAGTCTCCTATGATGTCTGCCTTCAAAATAAAAGAACCAGGTATTTGTATATTTGGTCATTTGTTGTCAGGCTTTGATCTGTCAGCTATTTTTAGATCACTTTATTTTGATTGCTCTATCCCCTTGTTCAGAGCCACAGTTTTATCGTCTGGAGGGTGTCTGGCTAACAGAGACCGGCATGTCTTTATTGCGAAGCATCTCCATGTCACCACTTCACAAGCGCAGACAGCGCCGCTCAAGACTGGGCACTATGTCTATTGATGAGCTAAAAGAGGGCGATGCAGATGGTGATGAAGGAAAAGGTGAGTTTACTGCCAATTATGTTTATACTGTATGTTGAGCAATTATTTATATTCTTTTCTCCAGTCTGTATTCCGAAAGGTTGCAGTACTATATAAGCATGGTGACTCATTATGATTGTAAATGCAAATTATAAAAGCTGAAATTGTAATAGGAGGTGCAGAAGCAATGGAATGTGAGCCCAAGTCTGAAGCCCCTGGGAGCCCTGACAGGGATGGAGGAGCGGACCGAGAAACTGGGCCGGATGGAGGTATAGAGGGCATGGCTGACTGTGAAACTCTCAAAGGAGGAGTAGAGGAGACCGATGACGGGAAGAAGAGAAAGCGTAAACCATACAGACCAGGTCACTGTGCTGCTTTATTTTTCAAAAGTTGTATTAGTGTTTTATACTGTGAAACTTTTATTGGTAATCAGGAAATTTTTCACTTGTAGGGATTGGAGGGTTCATGGTCCGGCAAAGAAAGTGTCACACACGAATGAGGAGAAGTCTCTCTGCTTCTGGTGAGGGCGTTCCTGAAGGTCAAGCAGCTGAAACTAAACTTGAGGAAGGCAAGTGAAGCCAAATAAGAGGTTGCACTGCTTCAACAAACACCAGGACCTAGTGTCTGTTAGTTTTTATTAAATCAGTGTGTTACCGCTGTCATCGCAAAATAATCTGCTTTTGATAAGTCTTGGAATGCTTTGAGCATTCTGGTAAAAAATTTTCCAAAAAAAAAAAAAATACAATCTGACATGATCACAAAGTGCCAATGTTCCTGCAAACATCATTAAAATAAATTTATGTGGGTTCAACTTCCCTGACTGCCTAGAGCTGTCAGTCTTGATTTACTTAATAAAAATATCTTTCATTATTTTAATGAAATGTACTATATCTTGCAGCAAAATTGTGAATATGAAATATGAACATTGAACTCAGTACAGATACGAAATATAATTTTATGGGCATAGTCTGGCATGTTACAGACATTCTCAGAATTATATATTTTTGATTGCCTTTTCAGCATGAGAACATAGTTTCATATTAAAGAAAGTTGAAAATAGTTAGTTGGGTTTCCATGGTTCATGGAATTTCTGGAATATCATTGAATTTTAAAAGGTCCAGACATTGAAATTTATTTATTTTTTTTTCAAGTCATGGGATATGAGGGACTTTCTGTTTCTCAAATTCTCTCTCTCTCTCTTTTTTTTTTTATACGGTTCAATTTTTTAAATCACATTGTTTCAGACGTTTTGCTTATTATAGTTAGGCTATTTTTAGTGCCATTTTATTTCTCCGCTCGTCAGCTGGAAGTTAAGAGTGAGGTCCCCAAGTTAGACTTTACATTTAATTTTAAATATTACATTATCTAAGATTTATTTTTGTTTAATTATTGCGACACAAAATGCAATCTTTGTCTGTGTGTTTGGGACAATATAAATTGCCTTTCTGTGTCCTGTAAAATAAATGTTTGAAATGTACAATGTTATCCTCAACTTTGTCATCAAATCTTTATAATGTTGAGCTTTTTTCTTTTAGGACCTCATCCTGACATACCTCTCGATGTCCCAGAGGCAAAGACAGCAGAAGGAGAGGGTGAGCAAGCCAAGAAGCGCAGGGGTAGAAAGAAGAGCAAGTTAGAGGACATGTTTCCCACATACCTACAAGAGGCTTTTTTTGGCAAGACATTACTCGATCAGAGTAAAAGAGCTTTTCTGGCTCCTCCAACACCAAGACATACGCAGGGTTTACTAAGACCTCCACTCCCTGGGCTTGGGGCCAGAAATGCAGCCTCCGAATCAGGTAAGACTATACTGCTCTTAAACAGTAACACTGACAAAGTTAGATATGCCATAGAAGTAAACGTTTAAATTTTTATTTTTGCAGTTGAGGCCACAGTCAGGCCGAGCGGTCTGCCCATGGAACTAAAGAAAGAAGGGGAGGGATCCAAGCCTACAGTAGATGGAGCAGGTAGGATTTTCAAAACTAGGTAGCTCAATAATTTTAGCAATGAGTGTTATAAGAATATAATATTTACCTTGCATAAAATGTGTAGTAGTAGGGTCAGGAGCAACTGGGCAACTTTTCAACAACGATCAGAGCTTGGGAGCTGCACATGGGTCTGACATGTTGAAAAACAAAGGTAAATGATTTTTTTTAATAAAAAGTGGGCTACTTGACAGTTCCATTACTCAAAAGTTCATCCTTTCACCCACCAGATCTCCCTCAGGGACTAGAAAGACAGGACTCTGAGCAGTTCTTTCGGAAAGTACTTGGACCCACTGAGGGGAGCTCAGTAAGTGGGCAGATGCAGCATAGCATTAAGCCTGTTCAGGAGGGTGATACAAATCAAAGTAGTTGCCCTCAAAAAAACCTCCTTCCAGGTATGTGTGGAATTTGGGATGTAATTTGTTTTGTATGTAATTTACTTAATTGTTACTCAGATTTGTTATACATTTAAAAACAAAAATACCATGATTTAACTACAGGTGCTTCCTTATCTGGCACACTCCCCTCAACTGGTATAATGGACTCTTTTTCAGGTCTCTCTCAGTCCCCCTTTTTTGACCTAAGGTAAGCTGAAGGTTTGCACCATCTTCACCCTTTTGTCCCCTTATGAATTTCTCCTTCTGTCTTTTTATCTACATATGTGTGTGCATAATATGTGTATGTATGTATATGTATTTTGTTTATTTGTCTTATCTTAAGGGATCGAGGTGGTCTTTTCAGTCCGGACCAGGATGAGGAAAGCCCATGGGCAACACCATCTACTCCAGCCACCCCTTCCACTCCTCCAACTCCTACTGAACAAGAAGGTGATGGGCTCTCCTACAATCAACGCAGTTTGCAGCGTTGGGAGAAGGATGAGGAATTAGGAAATCTATCAACCATCTCTCCTGTACTTTATGCTAACATGAACTTCCCCAGTCTCAAACAGGACTACCCTGGTTAGTATTAAACTGGTTTTGGATTATTGAAGTGTTAGCACATGTCTACTTTAACCTTAATATTATGATTATTTTATTTATCAACATCTAGAGGGCTTACATGGGTATCGGTTTGCTTAATATTTCCCTCTTTTCATAGACTGGGCAAGTCGCTGCAAACAAATAATGAAGATTTGGAGAAAGGTATCAGCTGCAGACAAGGTTCCTTATCTGGTAGGTGCTAGTCTGAATATATAGTATAACTTTCAGAGTGCTATGCTTGTTCTTTAACAGTTTTGTTGTATGCTATTTATTCCTTATCTATTAGCAAAAGGCCAAAGATAATAGGGCTGCTCAGAGAATAAACAAGGCACAGAAGGTAAATGTCATTTTCTTTAAATTGAGTGTGTAATTCTTTAATGTTACATTGTAAATGAAATCATTTTCTTTGTTTTTGTCAATAGCAGGCAGAGAGTCAAGTATGTCGGCCTATCAAAACTGAACCTGGCCGTATTAAAGGGGAGCGCCCTAATCTGCACCTCCAGATTCCTCCACCCTCAGGCTCTGTATCCACTTCCTCCCAGCCAAGTTCTGCTGAGAGTCCTTATACCCTTGCACCAGACTCTGCATCTTCAGCCTTTTTTCCTGATGGACCTCTTAAAACTCCTTGCTCAGCTGATTTGCAAACTGATCCATTTGCTAAACTTTCCAGTCAGTCTCCGCACCTTCAGTCTCAGCCATCCACACCATACTCACAGCCTTCTTCCAGCCCCTTGCCGGCCTCTTCCTCAGGACATTGTATGCCTGGCCCACAGGGTGCTACTCAGGGACGGCCAGCCAATTTCGGCTCCCTTGAAATGCAACCAGGGGCTCCTCGTAGGGCCCAACAGGTTGACCCGTTTTTTAGACCACAACAGCAGATTCCTAAACCTCAGGAGGCCTTGGGTCCACCTGAGAGTCCACGACCTAGACCTGGTGGGCCTGGAGATGCACAGATGTTCTCACCACCTCATATGACCCATTGTGGTGACCTCTACCGTGGCCAGCATGGAGCTGGCCGACAAGATCATGCTTCTTCTCCATCACCGTCTGCGATAGCATCTTCACCTGCTGGGGTGGGTCCAAGTAGAGCAGATGTTAATGCCCCATCTCCCCGTTCTTCTTTTGGCAGGCAAGACCTAAACACTGGTTCTCCTGCAAGTTTAGACTCTGGAGATGGATTATTCAAAGCTCCCATGACACCTCGTATGCATCAAGGGGATGCAGGTGGCTTGTCGGTTTCACACCAATCAGGTGCTTCTCCTAATCATCCTCCTGAGAGTTACCGCCAATCTCCCTCTACGTTCTCTGACCCCTATGCCCAGCCTCCCCTCACACCAAGACCTCAGTCGGGTGATGGCTCCTCTCCACTACCCCAAAGGCTTCCTGCACCTCAGCAAGAAACATATTCGAGATTGCCTTCCAGCCCTCAATCCCAAGGCAGTTCTCAGTCACCACTCACACCAGGAGCCATTTCCAATGATGTCCTCTCTGTGCAATCACCCGCCACTCCACGTTTCCAGTCTCCTGACCCTTACTCCCGCCCACCTTCACGACCTCAGTCCAGAGATCCCTTTGCCTCATTGCATAAACCCCCTCGTCCATCTTCTGTAGCACCAGAAGGTAACTCACCCTTTAGAGGCTCACCCCATCCTAGCCAGCAACCACCCTGCTCACCCTCAGTAGCAGATCCACTATCTGGGAAAACCCCCTGCCTTCAGCTGCAGTCCTGTGTAGGAATTCAAATGGGCCCGCAACAAATAGTTGGCCAACAGCATATGACTCCTCAGCAAGCTCAGGTTCACCTCCAGCAGCCACAATCCCAGACTCAACAAGTGGGTGCTGATTTTAACTCCAGAATAGCACTTCCACCTGGAAACCAAGATACAGCTGTGCGGCCATCAGATGGTCCACATTTGCCTAACATACCAGGGATGCAGGATATGTCGGACATGTCAGCTGCACAGGATCCAGCTCTCATGAGCCTTAGTCCATCAGAGTTAGAAAAGCACAGACAGGTGAAGTAGACACCAAGTATACAGTATGCATGCACAGTTTTGTGTACAATGAGGCAGATTTTAATATTACTGTTTGTTTTCTATACAACAGAGGCAAGCGATTAAGAGAGTTTCTAATAAGACAGAAAATGCAGAGAAACTCACTTCGCCAAGAGAAGGAAGCACCTGTGGTGAGTAATCCTGCTCAAAGTTGGCAAGATGGGGAAATTCCTGCCTTTCAGCAAGATAAAAGTCAGCGAGCACCACCTCCTTACCCTCAGGTATTATTATTAATTTAATATATAGAATGGGATGTGACAGATCTGTTATACATGTGCAATATGATGGGGGAAAGTGGGGTTGGAGTGGGAAGCTAAAGGTTGCCTTGCTTGCTTGTAGGCACAATTTGGTTTCTCAGTATGAAGCTAATCAAATATTGCCAAAAATATGAAAAATAACAAATTTACATGTACTTTATTTGTATTTAAAACTGTCTTTTTAATTTTTTATAAATAGTGATGTTTCAATCATTTCGTTAAATTCTGATTGTTGGCATAAAATCACATTTTGTCCATCAGGATAGAGCTGCTGTTACGCAGGCAGCCCTTGCCAGCAGGATGCCTCTTCCAATGGGTGCGATGGATGAAAAGCTTTGCCGCCCACCTCCTCCTGGGACACCAGCAACTATGGATCCCAGTGCATTAAGGTACAAAGCAGAAATCCTACTGGTTGAGATTTTTTGGTTTTACATTGTCCCCACACATTACTTTCACAAAAAATATTTTGTAACCTACTTTTTGTTTTTAAGGCAAACTGGGCCTGTTTTCTCAGGGGATGTATCCTCGTCCACAATTTCCTACACAGTGGCAAAACCAAGGAGCTCCACGGAGATTTCCACAACCTTCTATGATTGAAGCCGTTCCCAGGCAGCACCTTACTACTCCCATCAACAATCCTCTCAACATGCAGTCCATGCAGAATATGCCTAATCCTTTGACCACAGTTCCAGGCACTGGAGCAGAGGCAGTACAAAGCCATGTTTCAGGAGCTCCACCTCAGTTTATCGAGTTGAGGCATAATTCCCAGAGGATGCCACTGGGTCCTCAGTTTATGCAAAGGGCACCTATACCCAGAGCGCGCATGTTTCTTCCACAGCAGGAAATGAATGCTGCTTTTGCTCAGCAGAATTTAACCCCATCCCTTGATGCTTCGGCAGCAGGAATGCGTGATCCTAGACTTGGGTTACAGCAGGGTGGCATGGACCTATTGATGCAACAACAAAGCAATGCACCTCCTCCTCAGTCTCAACTACAGCCACAGCAGGTGCCAACTACTACTTCCAAAACACCAATTTCTCACACTACTCAACAACTTACTCAAACTAATTCAATAGGCAGTCAGCAGACTGTTGTGAATTCAGTTGACCTACCTGAGTCTGACCTAGTGGATGCCTTTGCTCCCAAAGGACTGGGTGATCCGGTGGCAGAAACTGGAGTGGAGGATGATGATCTTGCTCTTGACCTTGATCCTGATAAAGGTGACGATGATTTGGGAAACCTTGACAATCTTGAGGCCAATGATCCTCATTTGGACGATCTGCTCAATAGCGATGAATTTGATTTGCTTGCCTACACTGACCCTGAGCTTGATCAGGGTGATCCCAAAGATGTTTTCTCTGACCAGTTGCGACTTGTGGAAGCAGAGGTGGAAGGTCCAGTGTCTTCTGCTAATGTTGAAGTCAAGGTTGAAGTGAAATCGAAAGTTGAAATAGCTTCCCAGGATACACGCACAACTGCCACTCAACCACCTTTAAAGACTGAGAAATCATCTGCTGTCAATACACCAAAAGTAGAGTCCTCTGATGCCATTAGGTTGTCTTCTGTAAAACTTGAAGACAAAGGATTGGTTGAACAACCACAGTCAGGACAAGCTTCTGTTAAAGATGACATCAGTGAAACTGTGTCAGTTTTGCTCAGTGGAACAAAAGCCTCTAATCAACCAGATACCCCAACTGCTAATTTGAACACAGTTCGTTTAGGTGGTATACCTTTTCCTCTTCCCAGCCAAACTGATACACTGTCTTTTCCACCAACTGCACCCCATCCAGACCTGGGCAGTGACCCACTTGGATTGCCAGATTCTGGCCACCACTCTACAGCAGATGATCTTGACAAAGTTGAAAGCTCACTGGAAGCGAGTGAACTGCCTTTGCTTATTCAAGATCTTTTAGAGCATGAAAAAAAGGAGCTTCAGAAACAGCAGCAGTTAAGTGCTCTGCAAAGCGGGATTGGAGGTCAAATTCACAGCATTCAGAATCAACAACAGCCCTCTCAGACTACAAATCAAATTATGATGCCACAGCACCATCATCCATCCCAGAGCATAGTGCCTCAAGCAGGTATGGTGCCTAGGCCACCTCACATGTTCCCACAGCAGCAGCAGCAAAGACTGATTACTGCTGCAATGCCTTCACCTCCCCATGCGGGAATGGGACAGCAGCCAGGCATCTTAAGGGGTGGCCAGCCTGGCAGACTTCATCCTGGTCTTGCTCCACAGCAGCAGACAGCGCAACCTCCACATATTGTTAAACAGCAGAACTTTTTCCCAGATAAAGGTTTGTTTGAGCTTCACCAACTTGGTGTGTATTTTTGGTTTTGATATACAAAAAATTTACTTATTTTTGTAAATATATATTTTTTCAGATCTGGATAAATTCATGACTGATGACACAATAGATCCTATTGCGAAGGCTAAAATGATTGCTTTGAAAGGCATTAATAGGGTGTTGGCCCAAGATCCAATGGGTGTACCACCTGGCATGAATAGGTACTGTTTTTGTTTTGTTGATAAAGATGTTCTTCTGGAATTCCAATGTTATGAGCTCAAATGTAAAGCAAAAATGTAAAAAGTCTATTTCAGCCTTGTTTGAGATGTAATCTTATTTAACTATAGGCAACAAGTATCTCTACTGGCTCAGAGGTTAACCTCTGCCCCTGGGAATGAGGATTCCCAACCTCCGCCTGCTCCTGGCTCTTCCAAGGTCAGTTAAGTAGCATTTGTTAGTTCATATTTCTTTTGCATTAAATCTAGTATTTAAATTCATTTTTTTGTTTTAGGAAGGAGAAGGCAGCAGTCAGGTTCAAACAAGACCAAATCCCCCACAATTTGGCATCATCAGTATGTTTTGCATTTCTGTTTTTGCAATAAACCAATTTCTGTTCATTACAATTACCCTGATTTCCCTTATGGTATTGTGGTCTAAATGAAAGCACAAATTGTTAGTTTTATGATTCTTTGTCCTGTGTTCTATAAATGTATAACGCAATAAGACATTTTTCTTTGCTTAGATAGCAGTCTATTTTATGCTTTTCATATTTTTGAACCATCACAATGTTCATAACAGATGATGCTGAACAGCACCAATATGAAGAATGGCTTGTGCACACCCAGCAGTTGCTGCAGATGCAGTTGAAGTTTTTAGAAGAGCAAATTGGAGCTCATCGCAAATCACGTAAAGCTTTATGTGCCAAGCAGCGCACTGCAAAAAAAGCTGGACGTGAATTTGCAGAAGCAGATGCTGAAAAGCTCAAACTGGTTACTGAGGAGCAGAGTAAAATCCAGAAACAACTGGATCAGGTATGCAAAATATATCCATTTACAAATAAGAAGATTATTTTTCATTGATCTTATAACAATTCTATTTGTTTTTTCTAGGTGCGTAAGCAGCAAAAAGAGCACACCAATCTTATTGCGGAGTACCGAAGTAAACAGCAGCAGCATCAACAAGGTTCTTCCATGCTAGCTCCTGGGCCCTCTACACCGGCACCTCACATGCTGTCCAAGATGCCTGGACAAATAATTGGTCAGCCACCTGGAGGGATGCCACAAGCAGCTCTGCCCCAGGGAGGTATGCCAATTAGAATGCCACAGATGCAACCCTTTGGTGCAGGACAGCCTTCTCTCCCACTCGGAGCTGGCCCCGTACAGCCACCTCCTGGTTTTTTCCCACAAGGCCCTGGACCTCAAGGACCAGATCCAAGAGTTCTGCAAGAACGACAGTATAGAATGCAAATGGTCCAAAAAATGCAACAACAGCTGATGATGGGACAGCAGCCTATGTCACATCAACCTCAGCAGCCTGGAATAATAAATCAGCAGCCTGGAGCCGTGGGCAGTCAGCCACCCCAAGTTTTGATGGGCAGTATGGGGCAGCCAAACTTACAACAAGGTTTAATAAATAGCCAACAAAATCAGCAAGGGTTAATG
This sequence comes from Danio kyathit, assembly GCA_903798195.1. Taxonomy (NCBI): domain Eukaryota; kingdom Metazoa; phylum Chordata; class Actinopteri; order Cypriniformes; family Danionidae; genus Danio; species Danio kyathit. The sequence continues at coordinate 31,235,707 of LR812541.1, forward strand.
CAGACTCCTCCAGGCATGATGGGGACTCAGGCTCTTGGGCAGACACAACATAATGTCATGGGCCAGCAAATGACTCAGACTGCAAATCTTATGGCAGGCCAACCACAAGGTATGGTTGGCAATCAACAGATTGTACAGCAGCTTCAGAGACCTCAGGGTTTGATGGATCAGCATGGACCAGTTGGACAGCATGTTGTTAGGGGACCCCCAACCCAACTCACACCTCAGCAACAGAGTGTAATGGCTCAGCGTATGCTCATGTCACAACAGCAACAGAATGCTGCAAAAAATCTTGCTCAACTTCAACAGCAACAAATTTTGCAACTAAAACAACAGGCTGGTCCCTCTGAGCCACAAAGAGCTTTAGAAGCTCCATCATCAGGAGTTAACCAAGGGGTTGCTGAGAACTTGCAACAAGGTGTCCAAGATCATCAGAATTCCAATAAAGATGGAGGATTACTTAGTCCAAAAACACCCCCACAGCAGGGTGGACCTCCTACACCACTTCAGATGCAACAGGGATCAAGTGGAGAGCAGCACTGTGTTATTGGACAGCCTCCGCAACAACATGCTTTTCTAGGTCATCAACAGGTGGCACAACCTCAGACAAACCAGAACATTGTAGTTGCTGAACAACATGGTTTTGTGGGCAATCAGCAGGCTGGACCGCATCTTAAAGTACAACCACCACAACCACAGATGCAAGTTGGTCTTCAGACCCAGACCAAAATACAAATAAAACAGGAAGATCAACAAATGTGCTTCATGGCACAGCAACAAGCTGGTCAAATTGCTGCACAACAACCACAAGAAGTAGCTGTCCAAATAGCGGTCAGACAATGGGTAACATTACAAATCAACAGCAACAAGCTCTACTGACTCAACAGATGGGCATTCCTAGAGCACAGCAAATGATGATGACTCAAAGGCCTGGTGCTCCTGCAGGGCAAATTCGTACCTCTATTAACATTCAGGCCTTCATTGCACAGAACCCCCAACTACGTCATCTGACTCCCAGCCAACAGTTGCAGCAAATTCAGGCAATACTTGCACAGAGACAGCTTCAGCAGGGCCAGATGCTAAGATTGCAGGGTCAAGCTCAGGGACAAATGCGTCCCCAGGTTCTACAGGGGCCATCAGTTGGTCCACGGATTCCAGGTATTGAAACCCAACAGCAGCAGCACCGCTTTGGATTGGCAGGCAAACATGGTTCCAGCACTCAGCAGCAATCAGGAGTGATTGGACAACAATCTGGCATGGCTCCACAGTTTCATCAAGGTGTTGCAGGTGCTATGCAACAGCCTTCTCCAGGACCTTTGCCTCAGTACATCAATAGTGCCCAGCAGCAGCAGCAGATGATACAACAACAACAAGTGCATCAGCATCAAATGATGAGGGGTCAAGTGCCTAGACCAATAATGGGTCAGGTTCGCACCACAGCACCTGGACATCTGGCTAGACCAATGTCTCCTCGACAATTACTGGGGCAGGGATCACCTGGAAGTCCACTTTCTAATCAACAAAGACTCATGAGGATGTCTCAAACTCCACCAGGCACTCAGCATCTTCAACAACAGTCACATAGTACAACCGCATTGAGCCCCTTTCAAGCATCTCCCTCGCATGCAGGTTCTCCTGCAGGGTCTTCTGTTCCAGAAACTGGTAGTCCATCTTTAAATAAACCTGAACCAGGTAACCTGGCCCTCTCCAGTCACTTGTCATCACCTTCTAGGCCAGAAGGTATTGTAGGAAAAAGTAGCCCCTTTAGCCAGACGGGGGGTTTGATACCTTCACCTCTGAGGTCTCCAACTGCCAAGACTCAGAGCCCCAATACTGAAGCTCTCTCAGCTCCTTTCCCACTTAATGGGCCGTCTTCTCAGTCAGCACAGAACCAAGCACCAAATTCTAATCAAATATCTGGGGGTCATACATCTCAACCAACTCAAATGCCCAGTGAAATGTGCAAGATGACATTGCAAAACATTAAACAAGAGCCACGTGAAGTCCAGTGCGATACAGGAAATCTTGTCGAGACTCATTCTGATGGTATAAAGAGAGAAATTTCTGGAGAATCTGTCAGTGGCTCAGGTATTGTGAACTCTGCTGTGGGCTCTAGAAATCAAGCAGGAGATCTTGGATCGCAAATTCAAAGGACAGAGACTGGCCAACAACTACTACAGAAACTCCTTCGAACTAAAAACTTGCAGGTTGCATCTCAGAGGCCCTCAGATGGTATTCATAATGAGATAAATGGACACATTAATAACAAGCTGGCAATGCTGGAACAGAAGCTACAAGGAACTCCACGCAACATGGAGGTACAGCCAAGCAGGCAAATTCATGGTGCATATTTATTATAAATGTTTTGAGCATATAATTCTTATCTGTTACTATTGTTTAGGATCTGCAGTCACTCACAAAGAGAGCTCCAATTGTCAAGGCCAAACGTACTGCAAAAGCTGGAGAGCGTGGGCCAAACTCTAGAAAGAAAACCAAGAAAGAAGAGGTTGGAAAAACCGAGGCAATAATGAAACAGTTGAAGCAAGTATGTGTGTTTGAATCTTTGCTTTGGTTTTTTAATAGTAATTCTCAATGGATTAATTTGGTGTTAATTTGCTGATCTTTTTTGGATAACCCACAGGGTCTTTCTCTTCTTCCTTTGATGGAGCCCTCTATTACTGCTAGTCTGGATTTGTTTGCACCTTTTGGCAGCAGTCCAGCTAATGCCAAGACCCAGTTGAAAGGCTCATTGGAAATGCTCTACTAGACAATATTCCAGACTACTATTCCCAGCTTCTTACAAAGGTATGCTGTAGTTTGCACTTTTTATGACTTTCAGTTCAACCATGTAGACAACAAGACTAGATAGGTCTGCATGTGTGCTCATTATTTCAGTAATTTCAAACATTGATTGAATCCTGTAACAACTACAGTACTTTATTTCTGTTGTTTGTTCTTTTTTCCTCTCTATAGAACAACCTCAGCAATCCTCCAACACCACCATCATCACTTCCCCCAACTCCGCCACCTTCAGTGCAGCACAAGCTTTTAAACGGAGTGACTCAGGTAGAAGAACTAGCGGAAGGTCAAAAAGAGACAGAGACCTCAGAGGATACCATTGGTAAGACATAGTATTGATTTGTGTTTACTGGGGAGCTGGAATGACTTTAGTTTTTTCACAGACGCTTAAATCTTTCCTTGTGCTTTAAGGATCTGTTCCAGAGGAAGTAAAGAGTGTAGACATACTAGCAGCTCTTCCCACTCCACCTCACAACCAGAATGAAGACATTCGGTAAGTTACCAAAATGTAAAAAATGAGATGTAAAAACTGATTTTGAGCTTGTGGAAAAACCAGTGCACTAATGGATTCTTTTAACTCAGTATGGAGAGTGATGATGACAGTGATGCTCCAGACAGTATTGTGCCTGCATCCTCACCTGAAAGCCAGCTAGGTGATGAGGCAACACGCTTTCCCAGTCTACTGGATCCCAAAGAGGAGGAGGAAGAGAGGGCCATCTCTCCTGTTATACCCATTATTCCTCGTTCTACCATTCCGAGTATGTAGTATAATTTAGAAATCATTTGTATTTGTTTGCTTATAATTTGCCAAATTAATTTGCTGATCCTATCTTATGTTCAGATTTTTCAGAGACAAAACCTTTTGAGTCAGTGGATGGAAAAGTTGTAGCTTCATCCAGCCAGTGGGACAAAGCCAAAAGCAATGAAGTGTCTGTAACCTTCATGCTTTCATCTGCTGCTGCAAAGGTATGTATGTCTTCAAATGTCCCCCTCATAAATTTCTAGGTAATTTTGTGACATGTTTTAAGTATGGTTTTGCTTTCTCTTTAACAGAATCTCAACACAGTGATGTTGGCTGTTGCTCAACTGCTGCACATACGTATGCCAAGTTCTTACGAGTTGGCATTTCCCCAGAGTCCTGGTAGAGTAGGTGCTGGACCTGGGAAAGTACCTGACTCTTCCAACCCAGGTACTGCTTTCTAGATGTCTTTTAACATTCATTTTAAAGTGTCAGCTAAGTCTTTAGCTGCTTTTTATCTTCATTGTTGTATTATTTTTAATTTTTATATCTGAAAAAAAAATATATATATTTTTTATTAGGTTCGAAGACAGACGCTTCTGTGAGCAATGATGCAGAATGGCTTAAGCAGTTTGATGTTTCCCTCCCAGGGTGTACACTGAGGAAACAAGTTGATATTCTTGCTCTTATCAAACAGGTGAGTTTTCAGTTTTTTTTTTCTCTAAAGGTTTTTTTTTCACTGGTACATTTATTTGTGCTTTTTACCTTTCTTTTGCAGGAATCCCAAGAGCAAGAAGACAAACCTGCCCAACACTGTTACATGACAAATGTTTCAGATCTGGATGTGCGCCACCTGCCTGTTATTCCTGTCGAAGTATCTCCACCTCCTTCACCATCTCCACCTCCACCCCCATCATCTACTGTAGCTGAGCCAGAAAACACCACTCAGCCTGAGCCCAAACCTGAATCTGAAGAACCTGTTCAGACTACATCATCCCTTTCTGCAAGTCCAAGTGCTCCTGTCAAAACCGAACTTTTGGTCAAACAGGAATCTCATAGCTCCCCCGTTACAGTAGAGCCTGAATCTCAGGAGCCTGCAGTCCTACCTATAGCTGTTCCACCACCACAAGAACAACCTTCTGCTCCAGCAAGTTCTCCTCCTCTAGACTCCCCTACTATAGAGATATCCCTAAAATCCATCAAACCCCGTAGCAGGCCTCTTTCTGATGAAGAACAACGACCTAAGGTCAAAAAATGGAAAGGTTTGCGCTGGAAACGACTCCAGATAGTCATTACTATTCGCAAAGGTGGTTCTAAAAAAGAGAGCAGTCGTGAAGTTTCAGAGCTCATGGAGCGTCTCCGCATTACACTGAAACCAGATAAGCTGCCTAGAGATAAGCGCAAGTGCTGTTTCTGTCATGAGGAGGGAGATGGTGCAACAGATGGTCCTGCTCGTCTGCTTAATATTGATGTTGATTTGTGGGTGCATCTTAACTGTGCTCTGTGGTCAACAGAGGTGTACGAAACCCAAGGTGGTGCACTTATTAATGTGGAGGTTGCCCTTCGGCGTGGATTACGCACCCGTTGTGCCTACTGTCAAAAAACGGGTGCTACTAACAGCTGCAACCGTTTACGCTGCCCGAATGTATATCATTTTGCATGTGCCATTCGGGCACGTTGCATGTTTTTCAAAGACAAAACTATGCTCTGCACCCAGCACAAGCTTAAAGGTCCCAGTGAAGAGGAGCTTAGCAGTTTTGCTGTTTTTCGACGTGTTTACATTGAGCGGGATGAGGTGAAGCAGATTGCAAGCATCCTGCAACGTGGTGATCGCATTCACTTGTTCCGTGTTGGTGGGCTCATCTTCCATGCTGTGGGCCAGCTTTTGCCCTCTCAGATGGCTGTGTTTCACTCACCCAGTGCTATCTATCCAGTGGGTTATGAGGCCACACGAATTTACTGGAGTACTCGTGTGCCAAACCGCAGATGTCGCTACCGATGCCGCATCAGTGAGCAGGATGGCAGGCCTCTGTTTGAAGTGCGTGTACTGGAGCATGGGTTTGAAGACCTGCACTTCAGAGACTCCACTCCAGATGGTATGTAAATTTACATTTGTTTGTGGAAATGACTGTAAATGTAAATGTCTGTTTTAATTCTTGCTGCATCATGCCATTGCTTTTAAGGCATCTGGGCTAAGATTGTGCATCAGGTTGCCAAGCTGCGAGATGAAGCGGCCATGCTGAAACTTTTCACCGAGCATGTCAGGGGAGAAGAGATGTATGGACTCACTGTTCATGCAGTGATGCGAATCACTGAATCTGTGAGTTTTTAATTAAAGCTTTATTCAAAAAAATTTACCTTGAATTATTATGCATTTTCCTGAACTATTTTGCAATGATGGCATAATATTAATGTGCTTTTGCATTTGCATTTTCATTGTTTAATATATAGTTAAGGACAAATGTATACCAATAAGAATATGGGTTGCAATTTTACAATTAACTGACACGCTATTAATATTTACATATACATAGTAAATACCTAATTTTTCAGATTTAAAGAGCGCCTATTATACATTAAAAAGGGTCAAATTTTGGTTTTAAGGGTCTCCAACAACAGGCTGATATGCATGCAAGGTCAAAAAACTATTTCATGGTCTTATAATATGCATTTATTTTTTCCTAATTATCCCAGCGACTCCCATATGATTCGTTCAGTGATTTGTTTGTTCCCAAACCCCTCCTTAGCATGAACCTAATCTACACTGATTGGACCGATGACAGTCTGTTGCGATTGGTCGACAGCGAACAAAGGACAGCACAGCATATCAACAACATTGAAGTAGTCAGAGTGTATAGTGTATGTGTGAGCATACCTGCCAACACTTCTGTTTTTCCCAGGAGTCTCCCGTATTTCAGACCCATCTCCAGCCACCCACCCATTTTGTTATTTATCCCGGAAAACTCCTGTAATTTCAACCACCCCCTAGTCCTCATCATTTTGGTACAGTCTGTGAAACCCCCGGGTCGTCAACATTGGTATAGTATCCGATCGCAGCGACCGCCCGAAACACGCTTTATAGTAGTTACTAACACCATAGTACACAGTTTTCAACAGTGTTATCAGGGCTGGCGCGTCCATAGAGGCGACCTAGGCGGCTGTGACCTAGCCCCCCCTTTTTGTAGGAAACACAGTTTAGATCGTTTTAGGGTGTAACATAAGAGGTGTGTGAGTTATTGCCGTCGGTATATCACTGAATGTGTCAGGAATATTGAAAACAAAACCAACTTAACTCCACTCCTTTAGCGCCCCTCACACAGCTTAATCCATGCTGGCATTTCTCCCATTGGGTTTTAGGTTTTGAAAAGGGAAAAAATTCCACCACCCTGTCCAAACTTTTAGGATACCAGGTGTCAGATTTGCACAATCCATATGCACAACGCTTTGGTCTGTTTCCCTCGCTCGAAAGCTTGACAGAGCCCCTGCGTGTAGCTACGGTTGCTAAGCCACGATTGGTGCTTGGCGGTTTTTGGGTGTGGCTTAGCGAAGGGTCAATTAAATTCATAATTTGCAAGCTAGAGAAAACAATGAGGCAACCATGATAATGCACTTACTTACACTTGTGAAATGGAGGAAGAAACTAATCCATGTACTGACAAAGTCCCTTACATCAATAGTCTTTTCTGATACTTTCTTTAACAAACGGCCGAAGAATGCCCTGTTGTAAGCGTGTAGATTCCAGGAGCACTGGAACTGCACAAGGCTAGGCTGTAATGCTGAGGTATTTTTGCAAAAATAAACCTCAATTACTGACTCTTCACAGTTTTATCTTTGGGTAGAGAAAATAACACTAACTTTCCCTCATACTTTCGATAATATCCACCAGAGCACAGCGTCTTCATGACCTAATTCAAACGGCGTCTGCTACAGTGCTTGTCATTTTTTTCTGTGCTACTGTTTGTTGGCGGGGCCACAGGTTTAAATTTTCCCGGGTTTGTGCGTGCAACAATTGGGTGGGGCTTAAGTTTCGTATCGCCGTAACGCTGAAATTGCTAAAGACTCATTATCAAGACGATTCATTTAAAGCACTGAGAGTTGACTCTTTTATAAATGAATCAATAGTTTTAAACACTGTGTACTTTCAGATTTAATCCTTAGCTGAATATTTCAATTCACTTAGAGCTGTGTTGCACACTACATTGAAGGTCATTCTCAAAAAATACATAATATGGGCCATTTAATAATTAGATAATCAAATTAGATAATTGGATATTATAGATGATAATCAAATTAGATGATGATCAAATTAGATAATTTTATATGAGAAATAAAATTAGTTAATTTGCCTTATTATTTTTACATTTGTCAGTAATTTATCACCCAAAAATTCGTTCTTAAAAAATAACAAATTGTTAATGGAACAGAAATCGTTACAACGGAATCATCAGTGGCATCTTTTCATTCCTATTTGAAAACAAAAACTTGATTATAATAATCTGGAGGCGTGAACCTACACTGGTCTCGCGGTTTGGTTCGGTTACGATTATCATGATATCGATTCAGTTCAATTCAATATCTCGGTGCATCATGGTGCATTGATGATGCTTTCCATACACAGTTTTATATTTTCTTCACAGCACAACAATTCTTGTATTAAAATGTATAAATATATTTATATTTGTATACTATTTGTAATACAATTTTGTCCTTTAATACAAACAGTCAGATATATAAACTGTACCTTTAAAAACTCAAGTACATTCACAGAACAACATGAGCATTTACCGCAAATAAACAAATGTAAATCTCCTGCTCTCTTTCTGAGTGTTTTGGAGCAAATTCTTACACCCCTATGATTGGAAGAAAGGGCTGCGATTGGCTCAAACGCGCTGGTGCTGTTCCCCAATGAGTGACACTGATAAACGACAGTGGCAATCACAGCTGATCCGTGATAGACGTAGAGGAGAAAACTTGCTCTGCTGACACGCACTCATGTCTGTATCCAGAAGTATCGCTGTAAAATCTGCGAGAGGAGAGAATGATATTTTACTTCACAGCACAGTTCTTGTATTGAAGTTTATAAATATATTTACATTTATATATTATTTGTTATGGGTGTCACAATGGCGCAGTGGGTAGCATGATCGCCTCCCAACAAGTAGTGGGTTTCCTCCAGTTGCTCCGGTTTCCCCCACAAGTCCAAAGATATGCGCTATAGGTGAATTGGGTAGGCTAAATTGTCTGTAGTGTTTGTTTGTGAATGAGTATGTAAGGATGTTTCCCAGTGATGGGTTGCAGCTGGAAGGGGATCCGCTGCGTAAAACATATGTTGGATTAGTTGGCGGTTCATTCCGCTGTGACGACCCCAGATTAATAAAGGGACGAAGCTGAAAATAAAATAAATGAATGAATTATTTGTTATACAATTTTGTCCTTTAATACAAATATATGAACTGTACCTTTAAAAACTCAAGTACATGCAGAGAACAACATGAGCATTCATAGCATAAACAAATGTAAATATCCCGCTCACTTTCTGAGCATTGGCGAGCAAGTTCTTACACCCTTATGATTGGTCATGCGCTCAACAGAAAGGGCAGCGATCACAGCTGATCCATGATAGATGAGGAGGAGAAAACTCACTCTGCAGACAAGCTTGTGTCTGGAACCAGAAATAACGCTGTAACAGCCGAGAGGAGAGGAAACGTTACATCACACCAGCAGGTCAAAGATCCACAGTGAAAGAGAGAGAGAAATGGAGTTTACTTTTATTTTCTCCATCACAGTGAAACGGGGCTTCTGCTGTAACTTCAGTGTCAGTGAATCACTGTCCAGGAAACACACATACAGTGAATTGTACAGAGTTTCTGTGTTTTTAAGTAATTGTAGTGTTTTATTAATTACTCGTGCTGGCCTCCTTCACCATAGCAAGCCACCGCAATGTAGCGCATGTGAGATAGATGACATCAGCATGTAATAACCGGATAGGATCTATTACTGAACCGATACCAAATTGTCCGCGTCTGCATCAAGGTGCACCAAAGAAACAATTTTGACACCCCTATAATATACAGTATAATGGATTTGTCACTCACCTATATCTTGCAGCTTCCTGGCGTGGAATCCTGTCAGGATTATACATTCCGATATGGCCGCCATCCTCTTATGGAACTGCCCCTCATGATCAATCCTACGGGTTGTGCACGATCAGAACCCAAAATTCTCACCCACTGCAAACGGTAATGAAAAAAACAAATCCAAGCCTTTATCTTTACATGTGAATGAATTCACTGAAGTTTGAATAGTGATTGACAGGATCTCATGTAAATTTATTCTGCTTTTCAGGCCTCATACCCTCAATAGCACGAGTATGTCCAAAGCCTATCAGAGCACATTTACAGGGGAGATCAACACCCCATACAGCAAGCAGTTCGTTCATTCCAAATCCTCTCAATACCGTCGATTGAAGACAGAGTGGAAAACCAATGTGTACCTGGCCCGCTCTCGCATTCAGGGACTGGGTCTGTACGCTGCTAAAGACCTTGAAAAACACACCATGGTCATTGAGTATATTGGCACTATCATTCGCAATGAGGTTGCAAATCGCAGAGAAAAGATTTACGAGGAGCAGGTGTGTAGTTGTCAAGCTTCCATCATATGTTTTAGGTTTGCACTTTTTTGTCTAAACCCGTTGTCTTTTTCATTAGAACCGTGGAATCTACATGTTCCGTATCAATAATGAGCATGTAATTGATGCAACCTTAACTGGCGGTCCTGCTCGGTAAGATCCTGTAACCCGTACTGTTCTTGCAGTCCAATTGTTTGGTCCGTGACTTGCTTTATGTTTTTTTCTCTCTTCCTAGTTATGTCAATCATTCTTGTGCACCGAACTGTGTCGCAGAAGTTGTGACATTTGACAAAGAGGACAAGATCATCATCATTTCTAGTCGCAGGATCCCGAAGGGCGAAGAGGTTTGTTACAGTAGTTTTCATGCTACTCTTTTGACATTGTTTACATCTGGTATTCAACACTTTGTATCTTCCTCTCTCAATCTAATTTTTAGCTGACGTATGACTATCAGTTTGACTTTGAGGACGATCAGCACAAGATCCCCTGCCATTGTGGAGCCTGGAATTGTAGAAAGTGGATGAACTAACAAGGACAAAGAAAGATTCCAACGCGTCTTTGCTCCCTGGTGCCAGAACACTCCTGCGCCAAAGCCTGTTATATTCTTACTTTCCAGTTAATAAGCTGCTCTGATTCGAGGAAGAGAAGTTCACTCTCAGTCACCAGAAAGAAGACTTTGTTACCTACAACAAGAGCCAAAGCTTTGAAGAGAAAAAAACTTTTGATGCCACAACCTTTTACAGATGAGCTCAAAGGTAATAGACCTGCTTGAATCTTATCGTGTTGATTAAAAATCACCTCTGCCAAAAGCACCTCTACTTCCTCCACTGTTTCCTCCTACAATAAGCTGACTCCGGCTGCAATCAACCCCTTCAACATCTACCAAAAGAACTGAAGCTATAGCATATCAATACACTTAGACTAGAACTCAGTGAAGATGTTTGATTAAAGCCATGTAAGTTCTCGAAAAGTTAACTCGTACACTTTAGCTTGGACCTATCCTTTCGGCTAGCGCCCTTTCTGAACGCTTTCCCATCAAATCGTCAGTGAAGATCGTGGACATTGGCAAGACAATCCTGGAGTGGCTCTGCTTAGAACTGTGGCGAGATACGCTGAAATACTTTTGACTATCGAAAGGCACCAGATGTTTTATTATATTGAGTTAAAAAGGTGGGTTTATTTCACCCAGTCTACCTCATTGAGTTTGTGGGACGTCACTGCTTTGTATTAAAACTGTTAAGTGCTACTGTGGAAAGGGGAAGGCAGGAATGTGTCCATGGCAATTGCCTTCTCGCATAAGCAGGGAAACTTAAGCAGCAGGTTTGCTCCTATCTATATTTTGCTTTCTGATTACGATTACAATAGTGAGCCAGTGCAACTCTTTTTTTTGATTTGATTATACAAACGAGATGGACAGTTCCAATATGACGATGCATTACTTCGAGCAATCAAACTCAAACGGGTGTCTCAGAGGCCACCTTTTTATTTCCGATCATGTAGCCGCTGCATCATGCTTTTTAGTGTAGAAATGCTCATCTCACATTCGTAACGGTGGAGCGAATTATGACAAAGGGTCACAGTGCAAATCCACGTTGGTGCAATTTGAAAGACTTTAGGGCAAATAATACTAGTGATGCAAGACTGCCACTGCATTTGACATGTTTTCCCATCCTTACATCCTTGCATTCATTAGCTCTCCTTTCGGATCTTGTCACTTCAACAGGACCCTTAGGTGTAAACTTCTTCCCTTCTGTGATAGTGGACTGTTGTAAACTTACTGTAGTGAGTCTTTCTCTGCCTGCTGACGGCCGGTTGTATCTAATCGATGTATCGTGGTTTGATAGTGGTAGCACAGTCTACAGGCTCGACGCGGCGACGGAGGAAGACTTAAAAAGGGCATTTCTATTTTCTTTTATATTAAAGTAATTTAAAACAGTTTTAAAAAACAAACTTTCAAAGAAGGGAGTTGAACAAAGTGTCCACATAGCCCATGCTACTTTGTTCCTTTCTCCCCCGACTTATGACCTCACGTTAAGAAATAAATGCAAAATGTATAAACTGTACATAATAGGGGTCTAAACTCTTTATCCAGCCCCTTTTTAATCAAATTCAAAATTGTAGAGAAATAAAATTCATAAAAAAAGAAGCAACCACTGGATATCATTTTATCTGAAAACTAAATGTGTATATATCTATAAATATATGTAAAATGGCAAACTAAGTAATATCTTTATGTATATGAACCAGAGTGTTTTTTGCATTTAATGTTTTTTTATATATATATATCTGCATATTTTTTGTCCCTACAAGACCATATACAGGTTAACTAAGAGGGTTTGATCTTTCTCTCGTCTTCACCAATGAATTTTTGGAAGAGTGCTTGCAGTGAATAAGTCAAACGTTTGAAATGGAAAGTCTCTTCTACATGGAAACAGATCCCCTTTTTTTGTTTTCGAAAGAAACAGCAGTAAAATGGTGCATAGCATTTGTGTATTTATGTAATATTGTTCACATATATTTCTTTTATTTATGCTACTGCTTGTGAATTACTGAACCCTGTCCTTGAATCAGTGACAGTTTAATTAGTAGTTAATGGAAAATCTTGAAGCTCCCAAGATTGATACTGTTTTTGAATCGTGTCCTGTTGTTTTCTCTCCCTCCCTGTAGAAGTGAATGTTTTATACGACTTATGAAAAGGCAGCATAGCCAGTGAATGGTATGACTTCATTAATCAAAAATATCTCCATTAATTACATGTGAATTGCACTCAGCATTATTTTATTTATACGTCATTCAAACTAGCGTTGGTTCTTTTAAGGGTAGTCTGTTATTAAGCACAGATGCTCACTGGATTTTAGCCTGAGTAACTTTTGCCCCCGCAATGTTCTTTTTGAAATCTCTTTATTTAAGATCTCTACATGTGTTGTAATTAACTATATAGATCCTGATTTTGGTTTTCAACCTGATCGACTTTTTAAAAAAAGATGCTGCAACTGTACAGCAAAGCTACTTTTAGGGAAGATGAATAAAATGGTCATTTTTATTGTATGTGGCATGTTTTGTATGGATATAATTTTGAATTGTACATATTTTTTGACGTCAGAGGTTGCATCTCTTTATATACAGCTGTCCCTTTCCCTCCCAGCCCTCCATTTATTTCTTTGTCTCTGCTTTATTTCTTGTAAAGAAAAATAAAATGCATTTTAAATATACATTTTTAGATGTTGTCGTGTTTTTCACGAGGAATTGGTTTTATTTGGTGACTCTGGAGGCCATTTTAGTTTATTGACCTCTCTGCCATGTTCAAGAAAGTGGTTTGAGATGATGTGAGCTTTGTGATATGGTGTGTTATCGTGAGGAAAGTAGCCGCTACGTGGTCATAAGGGGCAACAATAATCAGGTGCTTTGTTGCATTTAAACAATGCACAATTGTTTCAAAAGGGCCTAAAATGTGGCAAGAAATTTTCAGACATCATTCCACCACCAGTAACAGTTGATTAATTTATGCCAAACTCTGATGCAGCAGATATCAAGGTTCATCAAAAGTTTTTTTTTTTCAGCTTTCTGTTGATAAAAACAGAAATTGTGGTGTTGATTTTTGATAAAACATCGTAACTGGATAAGTTGTAGCCTCAGATTTTGTTCTTCACTGACAAGAATGTCACTCTCGTGGTCCAGTGGTGCCCCCAGAAAGTTTTTTTAGGGGTAGCCAGAAGAGGCAGCATCAAATCTTGGGGTGGCACACAAAAAATGTATGAATTCAGTGTAATGTTATATTTTTGTTTCTGGTTAATAAATTAATGGGGTTTTAAGTCATTTAATTAATTAATTAATTAAAAAAATCAATAAACTCAAATTCAATAAAAAAAATAAATAAATTGAATTAAAAAAACTTCATATATATATATATAAATAACTTTTCAGTTATTTTAACATACTTTTATTGTACAGCATACGGTATATGCCATGTCTAAAATTAATGAAGATTAATGAATGAATTATTAAAACAAATGAACAAAAGACATTACTATACACACACACACACACACACACACACACACACACACACACACACACACACACTATACAGACACTAATAATATAATTTATCCAGATTCCTTTTTGAGCCACAATATTATTAATACAGCTTCTTCCATTGATGTAAATCATATTGGCCAGAGTTTACACGGGTGGCCGTTTACTGTCGTGGTCGTCTGTTTTAAGGTTGGATGTGCTGTGCTTTTAAAGATTTAAAGGTGCTGTATGTATGTAAAATACCATAATCTGTTGCAGATATTTAAGAAACATGCTAAGTGAACATTCTTGTTGACCTCTGGTGAACAGTAGCAGCCTCTGAAATGAGACGCAGACGCAGTTCCACGTGATGTTATTAATTAGCAAATAATACTACAAGCGTGAATATTAGGTGAGCAGGGGGGTATTCCAGAAAGCAGGTTATGTGACATACCCGGGTAAGTTTGAGAGTAAGTAAGTGGATAACCTCAGATTTGGTTCCAAAATCTGAGGTAACTTCTGGGGTATGGTAAGTAGTCATAGCAACTTACTCTCTGAAGATAACCTGCTCGGTAGCAGGTTATGTTCCAGAGTTAGTCTGTTTCAGAGAGTTTACTGAGCATTGCGGGCTCTTTTGATGAAAATTTTGATGGACGTAGAAGCACAGATATACAGTTTTTTCATCGTGAGAGGGTTATAAGTGCATAGTTCTTTTCATAACCAAATAAGTATTTGAATGAGCGTTGTCGTTTTTCAAAAGAATCATTAATGTATTTAACAAACCTTTTCAAATCAAACGTGACAAATCGCTACGCAGATCTGCGCTTACCATGGGTAACATACCGCTCAGTGCAGCGCTTTGTTTTTTGCGTCAGGGTATTTTACTGTATAATGTGGCAATAGCGTGTCCGTCTGTACAGTATGCCTGGCACTGAACTATTTTATACACTTTTGTACAGTTCATCGGCCATAAACTACTGAGTATCATTACTCCTATGTGTTAGAGCGCAGCAATAGTGTAGTGGTCAGTGCGCCCCTAAAGTACATCGGTGCTCACAGCAGAGCGAGTTCGAATCTCACGTAGAGATTTTTTTTTTCTCTTCCTCTCTCTCTCTCTGCACCCCTCACATTTTTTTCTGTAGCCTATATATAATATTATAAGAAGTGGCAGCTTTGTCTTTTCTATGAAAATATATTCATATTTAAAGATGTAGTCGTTCATAGGTATACATCTATTCACACTGCACACACACTTGATACATTTTTTAAATATAATTTTTTTCAGGGTTTCCAAATGCTATTGAGTGCATTAATTGCAGCCTCTTTCCATCAGTCAATAAAGGACACTGATAATATGAAACATTTTTATCATTTTTAATATTAACAACTTAATTTTCTGTCCTTAATCTGTTGGTGTTACAACTATTAAACTCATTACTGCTTCCACAATAGTTCATATGTGATGACCCCACCTCATCCCCTGGTTGAGGCTAAATGTCCAGGGTCTGTACATTATTCCAGAATTTTCAGGGAGTCTTCATTATGACACACATTACAACAGGATACATTTGATTTACAAAATGTTTTTATTTATTTTTTTTTTACTATATTTGTATTATACACCTCAATCATTACTGGGCACTACATTGGTTACTTGCTGGAGGACAGAGGATACCCTTTTTGTATATGATGACACCCTACCCTGCACCCCACCCAGAGGAACCCTCAGTGACCCAAGCAGACCAATGAGATGAAAGAGTTCTAAGAGAAATGATTTGTCAAATTAATTAAATAGTTTGGTCTGAAGCACTGTTAATTTCTTTATTTCCTGAAATAAAATGAATGATTAGATTTTTACATTGCTTTATACACACACACACCTTTCAACATGTAACATTTTTTTTCCTGTACATTTCTCACTTTAAGGTGATGCTCATGTGACTTTATTTGTCTTTGAAGATGGACCTTATACAGCTACTTTAAAAATAAAATAAATAACAGATTGTTTTGTGATACAATAGTGAAATTCAAATATGGAAAAGTGCAGACAAATTCTTACACTGTTTGTTAGTTAAGGCAGAAGGAACTTCGTGTGCATGCAAAACAAAAAACATACAAAGAATCTAAATTTACCTGACAACAATCACTTACAACTGTCACAGATTGTGTGGTTTAAAGTCAAATAAAATAACCATCTCTCCTCAGCCTCCTTTCTATTAGCTACAAGACAGAAAGAATATTCTAGAGTGTTTAATATAGCTCCAGTAATCAAATATTACCTTTTAAAAGAATGTGTCTGTGTTTAATTTTGACTTTGGACAGAGTTATTCTAGCTCCAGAAGGATTACAATTTCTGTAAGCCTTATAGTCAATACACTATTATTGTGGCCTTAAGAAAATGAATGGCAGGACAATTAAATGCATGAATGGTTACACAACATACACAAAAAGGATGTTAGAGTTAGCCTACATTTAATTTTTCATTACAATAAAGGGAGGGTGGCATGTGTCATTTATTAAACTATAATGAATTTTCTCTTATCATTATTATTTTTTATCTATTTATTATCTTATATTTATTTCCTTCGTTGATGCAGATGTGTATTGCTTTTTCTTTATAATCGGCCTTAATTCCTCATACGCCAGCATTAAAACCTCCAACTCCCCCTCTGTAAAGTGCGTTGGCCTTTTTTTCTCACCGTGACTTTCTATGGTGACTCGTGAATTCGGCGATCTACTGAAAATGCCTTCAGGTAAGCGCCGTGCGCGCGCATTAACCCGCGGTTATCTTCAGGAGGTTGATTGAACTAACTCTCATCAGCTGTTTTGGAACTGACATACTCACGGTAAGCAGGTTTTGGGTTAATCAACCGAGAGTTCAGGGTTTAGCAGATGGTAAATTAACCCAGCTTTCTGAAATACCCCCCAGGTGTACCTGAGGTGATCACTTTTCTGTTGTTTAGCAGCAAGAAATAGAAGTTCATATATTCATTCGAGGTGTTGATTAGGACAAAAAACCCTTTTAATATGGAAAATATTCCTTCTATCGTGTGCCGTTGCTTTTATTTAGAACACGATTTAAATCAGTCTTTAGGCTCGATCGTCAGACTCGCTCCTCAATCTGCCAATTTACTCTTGTGTTTGTTTTGATCCAGGAATGCAATACCTAGTTCAACCACTGGGTGTCAAACTTACATACTGCACCTTCAAAGCTTTCTGTAGACCTAGTTTTAATGAGTGATGTAATGTACTGTAAATACGGTCAACTCAAACCAGTCTGGCGATCCTGTGATCCACAAAACTTCTGTTCAGGTATTCTTCTTTCACACCATTTACTGTTAAGCCAGGGGGGTATTCCAGAAAGCTGGGTTAACTTACCATCTGCTAAACCCTGAACTCTCGGTTGATTAACCCAAAACCTGCTTACCGTGAGTATGTCGGTTCCAAAACAGCTGATGAGAGTTAGTTCAATCAACCTCCTGAAGATAACCGCGGGTTAATGCGCGCGCACGGTGCTTACCTGAAGGCATTTTCAGTAGATCGCCGAATTCACGAGTCACCATAGAAAGTCACGGTGAGAAAAAAGGGCAACGCACGTTACAGACTGCGGTCACGCCATCTGCGGTTCCGAGAGAGACGGTCACGCTATCTGTGCTTCAAATTGCAGTGCGCGTCTACTCGGTGTTGCGCGGTAGATTAAAGACGCATGTGTTTAATGCGCTGCAGTTTTAATCTTGTTTCACTTTTATTCGCGTATGAATTCAAATTTGAGATAGTCATAAATGGTCACTTTTATTCATGTTTGGATATATAATAATCATGATTTTGCATGTATGCTATGCTATTTTTTCTTTGTTTTGCTGTAATTGTTTTATTTGCGACTTTAAAAGAAAATTAATAGCATTTAATAGTCATTACCCGGCTGTCATAACTATTCACATTCGTTTTCATATTTGCAACCTACTATTTAGGTGTTTACTGTATTATTATGATTATTTTATTGGTTTATTTGTGTTTTTCGGTCAATATTTTCCCTTTTTATGTGGAATGTTCCTAAATATTTAAAAAAACGTACAATTCTTATGGTACCACTGTGCTCACTTTTCATATCATATTACTGTTTCATATTTTAATAATAGCACCCTAAAATCATGAAAAATTGTGTTTTTTACTGAAGAGTCATATTAGAAAAATCGGTCCCACTTTATATTGTGTCGCTTATACCTGTGAACTTACATGGTAATTAGGTGTGTAAGTAGTATGTAACTACAGTGTATGTACACACTGGTACAGAGTATTTACTTGTGTATTACTGGTGTAACTACACTCATGTAACAACCAACTGAATAGTATGTGTAAGTACGAATGTGTAACAGGACATTGGTAACAACAGTAGGAAAGTACACATCTGTAACAAGAATTATGTAAGTGCATTGTGTAACAACAATATGTACTTGCAGATGTTTTCCCACTTCCACACCTGTTTGCAGATCATGTACTTGTGAACACTGTATGGCAGAACTAATGCTGCATTAGAAGGTTTCACCTTGTGATACAAGTGTACTTACATGGTAACTCCACAGGATCCACTCAATATAAAGTGTGAAATGGTCACAAATTACTGTTCATACATTCATTCATTTTCTTTTCGGCTTAGATGGGTTGCAGCTGGAAGGGCATTCACTGTGTAAAACATATGCTGGATAAGTTGGCGGTTCATTCCGCTGTGGCGACCCCAGATTAATAAAGCGACTAGGCCGAAACGAAAATGAATTTTATTTTAAACTTTATATTGTGGACTGTTCCTGTGGAGTTACCATGTAACTACACTGTTATTAAAGTGTTGCATAGAAGATATTTCTACAAGTTACACAGTAATTTGTGACCATTTTACACTTTATATTAAGTGGACAGTTCCTGTGGAGTTACCATGTAAGTACACTGGTATCACAAGGTGAAACCTTCTAATGCAGCATTAGTTCTGCCATACAGTGTTCACAAGTGCATGATCTGCAAACAGGTGTGGAAGTGGGAAAACATCTGCAAGTACATATTGTTGTTACACAATGCACTTACATAATTCTTGTTACAGATGTGTACTTTCCTACTGTTGTTACCAATGTCCTGTTACACATTCGTACTTACACATACTATTCAGTGGGTTGTTACATGAGTGTAGTTACACCAGTAATACAAAAGTAAATACTATGTAAACTTGTGTACATACACTGTAGTTACATACTACTTACACATCTAATTACCATGTAAGTTCACAGGTACAAGCGACACAATATAAAGTGGGACCGAAAAATCATAAAAAAAAAATTAAATTGTTTTCTGCCAACTCCACCAGATTATTGTTCTACATGTCCTGATGTATCACTGTGCTCACTTTTCATATCATATTACTGTTTCATATTTTAATAATAGTGCGCTAAAATCATGAAAAATAGTGTTTTTTACTGTATGGTCATTTTAGAAAAATCATAAAAAAATAAAATCAAATTGTTTTCTGCCAACTCCACCAGATTATTGTTCTACATGTCCTGATGTATCCCTGTGCCCACTTTTCATATCATATTACTGTTTCATATTTTAATAATAGTGCGCTAAAATCATGAAAAATACAGTGTTTTTTTACTGTACGGTCATTTTAGAAAAATCATAAAACAATAAAACCAAATTGTTTTCTGCCAACTCCACCAGATTATTGTTCTACATGTCCTGATGTATCACTGTGCTCACTTTTCATATCATATTACTGTGTCATATATTAATAATAGTGCGCTAAAATCATGAAAAATAGTGTTTTTTTACTGTACGGTCATTTTAGAAAAATCATAAAACAATAAAATCAAATTGTTTTCTGCCAACTCCACCAGATTATTGTTCTACATGTCCTGATGTATCACTGTGCTCACTTTTCATATCATATTACTGTGTCATATATTAATAATAGTCCGCTAAAATCATGAAAAATACAGTGTTTTTTACTGAAGAGTCATTTTAGAAAAATCATAAAAAAATAAAATCAAATTGTTTTCTGCCAACTCCACCAGATTATTGTTCTACATGTCCTGATGTATCACTGTGCTCACTTTTCATATCATATTACTGTTTCATATTTTAACAATAGTGCGCTAAAATCATGAAAAATAGTGTTTTTTACTGTATGGTCATTTTAGAAAAATCATAAAAAAATAAAATCAAATTGTTTTCTGCCAACTCCACCAGATTATTGTTCTACATGTCCTGATGTATCACTGTGCTCACTTTTCATATAATATTACTGTTTCATATTTTAATAATAGCTTGCTAAAATCATGAAAAATAGTGTTTTTTACTGAAGAGTCATTTTAGAAAAATCATAAAACAATAAAATCAAATTGTTTTCTGCCAACTCCACCAGATTATTGTTCTACATGTCCTGATGTATCACTGTGCTCACTTTTCATATCATATTACTGTTTCATATTTTAATAATAGTGCGCTAAAATCATGAAAAATACAGTGTTTTTTACTGAAGAGTCATTTTAGAAAAATCATAAAACAATAAAATCAAATTGTTTTCTGCCAACTCCACCAGATTATTGTTCTACATGTCCTGATGTATCACTGTGCTCACTTTTCATATCATATTACTGTTTCATATTTTAATAATAGTTTGCTAAAATCATGAAAAATACAGTGTTTTTTACTGTACGGTCATATTAGAAAAATCATAAAAAAATAAAATCAAATTGTTTTCTGCCAACTCCACCAGATTATTGTTCTACATGTCCTGATGTACCACTGTGCTCACTTTTCATATCATATCACTGTTTCATATTTTAATAATAGTTTGCTAAAATCATGAAAAATACAGTGTTTTTTGCTGAAGAGTCATTTTAGAAAAATCATAAAAAAATCAAATCAAATTGTTTTCTGCCAACTCCACCAGATTATTGTTCTACATGTCCTGATGTATCCCTGTGCCCACTTTTCATATCATATTACTGTTTCATATTTTAATAATAGTGCGCTAAAATCATGAAAAATACAGTGTTTTTTACTGTACGGTCATATTAGAAAAATATGTGCTACAGTGGTACATCAGGACATGTAGAACAATAATCTGGTGGAGTTGGCAGAAAACAATTTGATTTAATTTTTTTATGATTTTTCTAAAATGACTCTTCAGTAAAAAACACTATTTTTCATGTTTTTAGCGCACTATTATTAAAATATGAAACAGTAATATGATATGAAAAGTGAGCACAGTGATACATCAGGACATGTAGAACAATAATCTGGTGGAGTTGGCAGAAAACAATTTGATTTTATTTTTTTATGATTTTTCTAATATGACCGTACAGTAAAAAACACTGTATTTTTCATGATTTTAGCGCACTATTATTAAAATATGAAACAGTAATATGATATGAAAAGTGGGCACAGGGATACATCAGGACATGTAGAACAATAATCTGGTGGAGTTGGCAGAAAACAATTTGATTTGATTTTTTTATGATTTTTCTAAAATGACCGTACAGTAAAAAACACTATTTTTCATGTTTTTAGCGCACTATTATTAAAATATGAAACAGTAATATGATATGAAAAGTGAGCACAGTGATACATCAGGACATGTAGAACAATAATCTGGTGGAGTTGGCAGAAAACAATTTGATTTTATTGTTTTATGATTTTTCTAAAATGACCGTACAGTAAAAAACACTGTATTTTTCATGATTTTAGCGCACTATTATTAAAATATGAAACAGTAATATTATATGAAAAGTGAGCACAGTGATACATCAGGACATGTAGAACAATAATCTGGTGGAGTTGGCAGAAAACAATTTGATTTAATTTTTTTATGATTTTTCTAAAATGACTCTTCAGTAAAAAACACTATTTTTCATGTTTTTAGCGCACTATTATTAAAATATGAAACAGTAATATGATATGAAAAGTGAGCACAGTGATACATCAGGACATGTAGAACAATAATCTGGTGGAGTTGGCAGAAAACAATTTGATTTTATTGTTTTATGATTTTTCTAAAATGACCATACAGTAAAAAACACTGTATTTTTCATGATTTTAGCGAGCTATTATTAAAATATGAAACAGTAATATGATATGAAAAGTGAGCACAGTGGTACATCAGGACATGTAGAACAATAATCTGGTGGAGTTGGCAGAAAACAATTTGATTTTATTGTTTTATGATTTTTCTAAAATGACCGTACAGTAAAAAACACTGTATTTTTCATGATTTTAGCGCACTATTATTAAAATATGAAACAGTAATATGATATGAAAAGTGAGCACAGTGATACATCAGGACATGTAGAACAATAATCTGGTGGAGTTGGCAGAAAACAATTTGGTTTTATTGTTTTATGATTTTTCTAAAATGACCGTACAGTAAAAAACACTGTATTTTTCATGATTTTAGCGCACTATTATTAAAATATGAAACAGTAATATGATATGAAAAGTGAGCACAGTGATACATCAGGACATGTAGAACAATAATCTGGTGGAGTTGGCAGAAAACAATTTGGTTTTATTGTTTTATGATTTTTCTAAAATGACTCTTCAGTAAAAAACACTGTATTTTTCATGATTTTAGCAAGCTATTATTAAAATATGAAACAGTAATATGATATGAAAAGTGAGCACAGTGATACATCAGGACATGTAGAACAATAATCTGGTGGAGTTGGCAGAAAACAATTTGGTTTTATTGTTTTATGATTTTTCTAAAATGACTCTTCAGTAAAAAACACTGTATTTTTCATGATTTTAGCAAACTATTATTAAAATATGAAACAGTGATATGATATGAAAAGTGAGCACAGTGATACATCAGGACATGTAGAACAATAATCTGGTGGAGTTGGCAGAAAACAATTTGATTTTATTTTTTTATGATTTTTCTAAAATGACTCTTCAGTAAAAAACACTGTATTTTTCATGATTTTAGCGCACTATTATTAAAATATGAAACAGTAATATGATATGAAAAGTGAGCACAGTGGTACATCAGGACATGTAGAACAATAATCTGGTGGAGTTGGCAGAAAACAGTTTGATTTGATTTTTTTATGATTTTTCTAATATGACTCTTCAGCAAAAAACACTGTATTTTTCATGATTTTAGCAAACTATTATTAAAATATGAAACAGTGATATGATATGAAAAGTGAGCACAGTGATACATCAGGACATGTAGAACAATAATCTGGTGGAGTTGGCAGACAGCAATTTGATTTTATTTTTTTATGATTTTTCTAATATGACTCTTCAGTAAAAAACACAATTTTTCATGATTTTAGGGTGCTATTATTAAAATATGAAACAGTAATATGATATGAAAAGTGAGCACAGTGGTACCATAAGAATTGTACGTTTTTTTAAATATTTAGGAACATTCCACATAAAAAGGGAAAATATTGACCGAAAAACACAAATAAACCAATAAAATAATCATAATAATACAGTAAACACCTAAATAGTAGGTTGCAAATATGAAAACGAATGTGAATAGTTATGACAGCCGGGTAATGACTATTAAATGCTATTAATTTTCTTTTAAAGTCGCAAATAAAACAATTACAGCAAAACAAAGAAAAAATAGCATAGCATACATGCAAAATCATGATTATTATATATCCAAACATGAATAAAAGTGACCATTTATGACTATCTCAAATTTGAATTCATACGCGAATAAAAGTGAAACAAGATTAAAACTGCAGCGCATTAAACACATGCGTCTTTAATCTACCGCGCAACACCGAGTAGACGCGCACTGCAATTTGAAGCACAGATAGCGTGACCGTCTCTCTCGGAACCGCAGATGGCGTGACCGCAGTCTTTACAGAGGGGGAGTTGGAGGTTTTAATGCTGGCGTATGAAGAATTAAGGCCGATTATAAAGAAATAGCAATACACATCTGCATCAACGAAGGGAATAAATATAAGATAATAAATAATAATGATAAGAGAAAATTCATTAGTTTAATAATTTACACATGCCACCCTCCCTTTATTGTAATGAAAATTTAAATGTAGGCTAACTCTAACATCCTTTTTGTGTATGTTGTGTAACCATTCATGCATTTAATTGTCCTGCCATTAATTTCTTAAGGCCACATTAATAATGTGTGTTGATCATATAAGGCTTACAGAAATTGTTATTCTTCTGGAGCTAGAAGAACTCTGTCCAAAGTCAAAATTAAACACAGACACATTCTTTTAAAAGGTAATATTTGATTACTGGAGCTGTATTAAACACTGTAGAATATTCTTTCTGTCTTGTAGCTAACAGAAAGGAGGCTGAGGAGAAGTGGTTAATTTATTTGACCTTAAACCACACAGTCTGTCACAGTTGTAATTGATTGCTGTCAGGTAAATTTGGGTTATTTATTTTATTTTTTTTTGTTTTAGATGCAGATGAAGTTCCTTCTGCCTCAACTAACAAACAGTGTAAGAATTTGTCTGCACTTTTTCATATTTGAATTTTACTATTGTATCACAAAACAATCTTTTATTTATTTATTATTTATTTTAATTCTAAAGTAGCTGTATAAGGTCCATCTTCAAGGACAAATAAAGTCACATGAGCATCACCTTAAGGTGAGAAATGTACAGGAAAAAATGTTACATGTTGAAAGGTGTGTGTGTGTATAAAGCAATGTAAAAATCTAATCATTCATTTTATTTCAGGAAATAAAGAAATTAACAGTGCTTCAGACCAAACTATTTAATTAATTTGACAAATCATTTCTCTTAGAACTCTTCCATCTTATTGGTCTGCTTGGGTCACTGAGGGTTCCTCTGGGTCAGGCTGAGTGCAGGGTAGGGTGTCATCATATACAAAAAGGGTATCCTCTGTCCTCCAGCAAGTAACCAATGTAGTGCCCAGTAATGATTGAGGTGTATAATACAAATATAGTAAAAAAAAAAAAAAAAAAAACATTGTGTAAATCAAATGTATCCTGTTGGAATGTGTGTCATAATGAAGACTCCCTGAAAATTCTGGTATCATGTACAGACCCTGGACATTTAGCCTCAACCAGGTGATGAGGTGGGGTCATCACATATGAACTATTGTGGAAGCAGTAATGAGTTTAATAGTTGTAACACCGACAGATTAAGGACAGAAAATTAAGTTGTTAATAATAAAAATGATAAAAAGGTTTCATATTATCAGTGTCCTTTATTGACTGATGGAAAGAGGCTGCAATTAATGCACCCAATAGCATTTGGAAACCCTGAAAAAAATGATATTAAAAAAATGTATCAAGGGTGTGTGTGTGCTATGTGAAAAGATGTTTACATATGAACGACTACATCTTTAAATATGAATATATTTTCATAGAAAAGACAAAGCTGCCACTTCTTATAATATTATATATAGGCTACAGAAGAAAAAAATGTGAGGGGTGCAGAGAGAGAGAGGAAGAGAAAAAAAATCTCTACATGAGATTCGAACTCACTCTGCTGTGAGCACCGATGTACTTTCGGGGCGCACTGACCACTACACTATTGCCGCGCTCTAACACATTTGAGTAAGGATACTCAGTAGTTTATGGCCAATGAACTGTACAAAAGTGTATAAAATAGTTAAGTGCCAGGCATACTGTACAGATGGACACGCTATTGCCACATTGTACAGTAAAATACCCTGACGCAAAAAACAAAGAGCTGCACTAAGCGGTACGTTAACCATGGTAAGCGCAGACCTGCGTTGCGATTTGTCACGTTTGATTTCAAAAGGTTTGTTAAATACATTAATGATTCTTTTGAAAAACGACAACGCTCATTCAAATATTTATTTGGTTATGAAAAGAACTATGCACTTATAACCCTCTCACGATGAAAAAACTGTATATCTGTGCTTCTACGTCCATCAAAATTTTCATCTAAAGAGCCCGCAATGCTCAGTAAACTCTCTGAAACAGACAAACTCTGGAACATAACCTGCTACAGAGCAGGTTATCTTCAGAGAGTAAGTTGCTATGACTACTTACCATACCCCAGAAGTTACCTCAGATTTTGGAACCAAATCTGAGGTTATCCACTTACTTACTCTCAAACTTACCCGGGTATGTCACATAACCTGCTTTCTGGAATACCCCCCAGGTGTTAAAGCCTGTAAATTCCTGTAGATCAGTAGTTTCTGAAATAATCACACCAGCCAATCTGCAGTAAAAACCATGTCAGCTCTCAATTTACCCCATTTAGATTCTTAGCTTGACCATCATAAGATCATCTTGACCAGCTGACATTACAATAGCTGATTAAATATTTCTGAAATATTTATATTTATATTATTAATATTAATATTCTGAAATGAAAATGTTTGTCTGTGTATTGATCACGACAGATCAGGGAAGAGGGTGTATGCAGTCTTCAGCAAACAGAAGACAAGGAAAACCAAAGGCTCAGATGGTGTCTCACTGGCCTGTCTAAAAGCCTGTGCTGTTCAGCTCTGAACCATCTTCAACAGAGCACTAGAACTCAACAGAGGATTATTGGTGTGAACCTACCCAACCTACAGGACTTGAACATCGCCAGCATAAGGAAATGGACAGGTAACATCATTCAAGTCACCTCTCACCCAGGCCATGAACTGTTCATGCCTCTCCTCAGAGGTAGACACTAAAGATCATTATGCACTAAAACATCTAGTGCTATTTGTAGTAATATCATAGCTACAAAACTTACCACTGTTTTATAATTATAGTTAAAGTGAAGAAATCACTTTAAGATTATCATTCGACTACAGCTTTACTACTGTTACAGAGTCCCTACTTAAATACAACTCGTTATCCCAAGACAACATAACAAATAAACAACAGCCAAAGTGCTCTAACTAAATTATTTATTAACATAACATAATCAGCAAAACAATCCAAAATGAGAAGAGATGGGGAGCCCAACAACATAATTATTAACCAAACAAACCTAAAGCAGGTTGGGACTCCCCACTCCAAACAAACGTCAAAAGGGAAGTTTAAAGGAGAACACAACAATAAAGCGGTCAGAAACTGTAGTGGTGTGGAGGAATGAGTGAGCAACAGAAGTCCACTTCTGTTCATTTTAAAAGCCTGACGTCGTCATCGCCAGTGGTATAGTGGTTAGTGCGTCGACACATGCACTGCGGTGCTCACGACGACCCGAGTTCGATTCCTGCCTTGTGGTCCTATGCTGATCCCTCTCTCTGCTCCCCTTGCTTTCCTGTCAACAATCTCTACTGTTCTATCCATTAAAGGTGAAAACCTCGAAAAAAAAATTATGATTTTGACGTCACCAAATCAGCCAATAGAAAACTGAAAAATGAAAAAGACAAAAAAGATCAATTGAAAGTAATAATAATTACAGGCAGGAGTGAACACCACACGTAACGACTACAAATACCATCTTTCAACTGTATGGTGTATTACAATGGTTTAACGCAGGGATGACCAGCCCTGTTGCTGGAGATCTACCTTCCTGATTTCAGTTGCAACCCATAACAAACACACCTGCCTGTAATTATCAAGTGCTGTTCAAGTCCTAATTAATTGGTTCAGGTGTGTTTGATCAGGCTTGGAGCTGAACTCTGTAGGAAAGTAGATCTCCAGGAACAGGGTTGAGCACCCCTGGTTTACCGCGCACAGAAGGTCTCAAACTTGATTCCTGGAGGGTGCAGCTCTGCACAGTTTTGCTCCAACCCTAATTAAACACAGCTGATTCAACTAATCAAGGTGTTTAAAACTACTAGAGACATTTAAGCAGGTGTGAGTTGAAAGTGGTTGGAGCAAACTTAAGCCGAAGTCACACTAGAGTTTGAGCTTGCGAAATTCTGTCGTATGGCGCTGCGAAAAGGGGTGAGATTAAACAAGATGATTAGACGTTAAAAAAAAGCGAGCGATTACTCCACGTTTTAAATTTGTCCAGAGAGGTCATGTTTTGATCCTGGATTGGTCTCACGCAGTCAAGTGATGCGATTTCGCAGGTCAGAGTTCACCAAGCTTGAACTTTGCACCGCAGCAACCTGCGAAACTTGATGCATGACTAGGGCCAGACGGAATCTGCGGACGTTTTTTGCAATTTCTGCGGAGAATTTTGGTAAAAATCTGCGGATTTCTGCGGAATTATTTTAGGAGTCTCATAACTAAAACCTTAATATGTGAAATATATGTAATTTAAAAACTGAATAAATTCAGATTTACACACATTTACTCAAGTAAATAAACAGAATTAATGATGGGCTAAAAATCTGTGGAATTCTGCGGAAAATCTGCAGAATTCTGCACGCGCAGATTCCGTGTGGGCCTACGCATGACCCTGCATTTCCGGTCTGACGCATTCGCGTGCGAATGAATGGAAGTCTATAGGGAGAAAAGTCCAGTGTGATTACAGCTTTATGTAGAGCTGCGGCTCTCCAGGAATTGAGTTTGAGACCACTGGTTTAGTTGCTACAAAAGTTTTTTAAAATCAGTTATTGGAGAAAGAAAATGAGACAGAAATAAGAAAAAAAATGATTTATTACTGAATAGTATTTATGTACAATATATTAACTAACCCACAAGTGGATTTCTTCTCAACATGTTTAAAATACACATGGAACCTTAGGATCAATAACTCGTATGCATTTGATTGAAAGCATCATCTATCAAGTCTTAATATCAAGTCTAAAATGGACAAACGTCTGGAAATTTAGACTAAACTGCCTTCACAAAGCGGCAGTAACTACAGTTTGAAACAAGCGTCATTCAAATGTCTTTCTGAAATGTCTTGAGCAAAGGATGTACGTGTTTTACAAACAACTCCAAAAGTCCAAGTTATGAGGAGAAAAAAGCAAGCAAAGTATAAATAGAGGAACAATTAACCTTTAGATTTCTAAAGGACACAATTCCCAGTGTATGATGTAGAGCAGTGTTACTCACCCACGTTCCTGGAGGACCACCAGCTCTGCACATTTTCCATGTCTCCTTAACCAAACACACCTGATTCTGATCATCAGCTCATTAGCAGAGACTGAAAGACCTGTGATGGGTGTGACACACTGCAAAAAATGCTTTTCTTACTTTGTTTGTCTTCTTTCTAGTCCAAATATCTAAAAATTCTTAAATCAAGAAGATTTTTTTAGACAAGCAAAACATATTGTCTTGTTTTCAGAAATAATATGCCAAAATTAAGTGTGTGTTTTCCTTAAAACAAGCAAAATATTCTGCCAATGGGGTAAGCAAAATAATCTTATGTCAAAAGGAAAAACAAGATTATTTTGCTTACCCCATTAGCAGATTATTTTGCTTGTTTTAAGGAAAAACTCACTTAATATTGTCGTATTGTTTCTGAAAACTAGACTGTGTTTTGCTTGTCTAGAATTTTTTTTGATATAAGAATTTTTACACACTAGGACTAGAAAGAAGACAAAAAAATCTAAGTAAAAAAAGCATTTTTTGCAGTGCAGACAAAGGAGATGTCCAAAATGTGCAGTGTTGGTGGTCGTCCGGGAACGTGGTTGAGAAACACTGATGTAGAGCACCATGGTATAACACAATTCAGTCAGAATTATTAATATCGACGTCACTCAGCTTGACTGAATCATGCTACTGTCATCAAACATTCCAGCTACCCAGAGCAGATTTATAATATAAGACCTTGACAGTACAAAAAAATGCAGGAATTGACTGTAATAGAGGCTGCAATCGTTTTTAAAATATGTTACACGACCCTTGTTCTCATCCAACCCTTCCATATGCATTTCAGACAATGAATGCTAAAGCTCCAGTTATTTTTTGCACCTACTGTTATAAATATATCCCATCTTCCAGTTAACAGTTCCAAACATTAGCAGATTTCTGACTGCAATCAATACATTGGTGGAAGTAAAGCTACTAAAGTATGGAGGGAATAGTGAAGTTGCCATTCTACTAATGTGCTAGTAATGCAATGTCACATTGCCAAAAATTGGCAAACCCCAAACAAAATGAGGAAGAAATGTTCAGTAGTATTTTAAAAATAAACTGAATGACTCTTCAATGCAAGTTAAATGTTATAATGCAGGCAAACAGAATGATGTATCATCAGTATTTTACATGTGTGTGTGTTCTGGAGTGGTACTTGCACCTAAATCCCTAAAAGGACAGCAAACAAATAACAACAGTGCAGTTGAGCATGCCAACATCCCAAAATAATGAGAATACAACATACTGAAAACATTCCCATTAAAATAACAGCTGACTCTGAAAAGCATACAAGTGGTAGTGGCTTTCCTTATGACAAAATTGCGTATTTTCTGAATTGTTTTCTGACTAAAATTGAGAGTTCAAACACAATACAGATTTGAAGAACCTGAAAACAATTAAATAAACATGCACATATGCTCCCTGTGAACATTCAAAAGCATCCGTAACAACATTGATGGAGGAAGTTAACAAACACAGCCTGAGAAAAAAAAAAATTCTGGCTGTTTTTTTTTTGGACTAGAGTAATTATTCTGCATTTCTTCCAAAGGAACAAAGAACTGCAATGCCACTTTGTCACACAGTCACTGTGTGTCTGTTTTGCTACACTTAGCTTTGTACATGAATTGCTAGTCATAACAGGAGGAGACAGTGTTATCCACGTTTTTTCACATTCTTACAACAGCAGTAGAGCACTATATATATATAATCATAGACTGACGCTGGAATATGACATGTTGTATAAGTGAATGAGGACAAAAATGAAACCTAAACACATTCGTTCAAAAAGTCACACAGTAAAAGTTCATTTTGGACACAAGTAGTGAAATAAAAACCTTAAAAATAAGAATGCCTGTCACAGTTCAATTGTCATTCCTGCCAAAATAATAACAAAATAAGTCCATGGAGGGTGGTTGTGCTGATATCAGCAGTTGGAGGCTTGTCCATGATAGGGAACGCTGATATTGGAGAAATGGAAAAAGGGCTGGGATGGACTCATACTCAGTAGTTTCATCTTAGATGGTGAGGTAGGCCTCGTCACAACCTTAAAAAAAAAGGGGGACTAAAACTGGCAGGCTGCTTTTCGCGTAAGTCTTTATTCGCTTGTGCGTCTCTACAGGGATACAGCATCCTGTGCGTTTTAGATCTTAACGTCTTCTTGGACGCTGAGTTGCGAAAGAGTCTTCTTAATCCGCAGAGCTGTAAGCCGCGCCGCGCCGTTGGCATACCAACACTCCCGCATGATTTTTCCCATCACTCTCAGCGCCTGCAGAGAGAAAAACCAAATAAAAAAAAATTAGGTTCCCAGCCTCTCTCACAAGTCTCTCTACAAATAACAGCTGAATTGAATTTTAAAAGTCTGCATTTCCACATGGAATATTCTCAGATGGGATGCCTTAAGCATATTGCAGTGACAAATGGCTTTTCAAATTGGCAAGAACATTTGCTTTGAATGCAGTGCCAGTTTATTTTTCTCATTATGGTTTACTACTATCACTAATTTCACTTGTAACGTAGACTAACATGTCCTGTACACAACAATGTTCTGTACAGATTACTTAATGCCAATCTCTGCAATCTCAATTACGGGTCGTAGACAAGCTAAATATCTGAGTAATCTTTATTTCTCACTCTTTCATCCCCGAGCACAACAGACAGCCTCCTACCATATGCTTCTGAGAAAATTCAGTAAGTTTTCTACGTTCATCTAATGTGCTTGAAAATTGACAGTGGGCAAGCTAAAGGGCAAGTTTCGCTTGGCAAGGGAAACATTTAGAGTAACAACAATATTTATTTACATTTAATTTATACATCACACAAATAACAGTCTGTATAAAATAAATGTTAATCACAAATTGTTAAATAAATTATTGTTGAATAAATGCTTTGAAATGAGGATATTTAAATGTCAGTTGTGGGTGATGAACGCATGGCGCAACTCTCTGCCAGAGAAGCCTGACAGACAGACTGCAAACACTGTTTTGGAAATCTTTGTGCAGCGATGATGTTTATACTCAAAAAAGGTCAGTCAAGTTAGCTTTAATTGGCATGAATTTAATGTTTTAATATTTAAATTGTCATGCTGTAATAAAATAAACATGATATAAAATTTAAAGGATTGTAAAGTTATATAATTTCAAGCTTTCATAAATATAACTTTATTAAATTTTATTATTATTTTATTAAATATAACTTCAAGTTAAACACAAAAATAGTATATTGTGATATTGGTTTTTAATGACTTAAAACAATGTCTATTTTCGCCGGTGAATTGAAGTTATGCGTCCTATACGGATAAAAATAGCTGTCATTTTGGATTTCTTCCATACACATACATAGGCGGTACTTTTCCCATCTTTTCTCAGAAACTACTGGTCCAAAAGACATCAATCAAAATGTGGATTGTGCAATAGGTATTTACCCAGAGAATGATCACACAAACATGCTTATCTGGCTTTCAATGACGGAGAAGTGGTCGTTTGATTGTGTTGAACAGCGAAAAGTGAACAGAAGTTAGTCTACATTACCATAAAAGTACTGGCAGAACAAACTGGCTGGTTACTGTAAATGTCAATCAGATGACCTTTTGACTACTTTACAAAGTATACTTTGGTTTTGATATGAATAGTTCAGGACAGGAATGAATCTTTATAGTGTGCACATGTCCTATATAAAATCATCAAGTAGACATCAAGTAAGCAGACTAAAGCTGCATCCCAATTCACATATTATCCATCCTAAATAGTATTTCAACACAGAATTAGTATGTCCCAAACAATAGTATGTTGGTTCCCAGATGGACTATTTCTGGTAGAAAGTCAAAATGTAGAACTGTATGTACTCTAACCGCTAATATTGCCCACAATACATTGCGCATTGAACGTAAACTTCATTAGAACTACGAAACTTGGGTAAAAAATGTAAACAAACGTCAAACATGGCAGATGCGCAGAGATGCGCAGTAGAGAGAGTCTTTGGTAAAGTTTTTTGAATGACTAATTTCGAGAGGAGCTTGTGATATGTTTGATCGCAGCTGGTCTCTCATTTACAATTAATAGTTAGCCAATCAGATTAATCCAATCTCACTATAAGTAGCCCGGCTAAAACTACTCCCTTATCTTTGTTTTCCGAAGAAACCCCTCATCCACCCCATCTCCACCTTTACCTGGGGGAGCTCTCGAGATCTACCTGATCTTGTACTCCCCTTACAAGCTCATTGACCAGACGGGAGCCCTGGGCTCAATTATCTCAGAGCTCAGGGTTTTCTCCCTGGACAGCATGCCAAATCGGCTATTATCATCAAGCAATATCTAAGTGTGAACTCCTGAAATCATGTTTTTCGGATTATGTTTCATCTGCAACAACAATGTCAACTTATATGAGGACATGTTTGGACAATAACTTTTGAATGCATAATTATGCAAAGACCTGAGATGAAGTCTGCATAAAAGACTCGCGAATGTCAGATTAACACACAGCTGAATCTCCAATCCGCTTGATAGGTGTGACATCACCAGAACCGGCTTCCGGGTCCAATGGCTAAATTAAACTGTACGGGGAGCCTCAACAAATAGAAATAATGCTTACAAAGTGATGTTATACTTTCGAAAATCACAATCACTATATATATATATATATATATATATATATATATATATATATATATATATATATATATATATATATATATATATATATATATATATATATATATATATATATATATATATATATCCATGCCTAATATCCGATGGCCAGAAAGTGATCAATTTTTTTATAAATTGTTAAAACATTGGTGTGCAGAGACTGTTGTGTACACCATGATTTCATCATCAGGCTTAGACCCGGAAACAGTATCCCATACGTTACGACTTCACAAGCGGATAAGGTAGCTTAGGTAATTAAAATTGAAAGAAATGTGGATGATGCGTCAAGATGAAGTAGTATGTCCCAAAGCTTGCGTACTCTTCTGTTACACACTGTAAAATACGTACTTTTTCTTCACTAAATAAGTACATAGTTTTATGACGGAATACAAGTTTGTGAATTGAGGCTCAGCATAAGATACAAATTTCTTACCTCATAGCTCTGCCACCAGTTGGGCACATTGGGCCGAAGCCTCTGGTCACACACCACCTTCCTCATCTCTTCTATGGAGGGGTCGGACGGCACCAGGTCATAGTAGGGTAGCTGATAATCTTCATGGATACCTGAGAAGATAGTTAGAATGAGTTTGGTTTTACTTCTCTTGGCATGGGGTACAAAATATAAAGCATTTACCATTTAATTTTATAACATGGTAAATATTTAGTCTACAGTGCATTTTTTTAAAATCAGAAATACACTAAAAACAGAAATATTATAGGAATTTTAGGTGTTTTTCGGCAAAGATGAATTTTAAAACTCATTCTAATGTGCTGATTTGGACATATTTTGATATTAATACAATATTATTAACGCTGAAAACAGTTGTGCTGCTTGGCACAGATTCAAAATCAAACAAAAAGTGCTCAGGCGTAGCTTAAATAATGCATCAATGCTCTTTGGGTAAGGGTTTCATCAGAATAAACAGCAAAAGTCAGTCTAAGGCATTTGAAAAATGTGGCAAACACTTATCTTCATCAGGGTAACGTTGATGCATAGGCAGTTTTACGGAATAGCCATGTCAATAAAGGCTTTTTAATATTTTTTCCACATTTTTCGAGTGCCTTGGTCTTAATTTACAGATTTTTTATTTTTATTTTAACAGAGGCAGTGTAGTTTCTACCCATTTTAAAATCATTCAAAGAAAAGTTCATAATGATAGACCACTATTATAGGAGCTCTATGCAACCTGTGAATAACTGACAATAATTGCAGGTTTAGTGGGTGTAAGATGGGTCTCATTTTTCCTCACCTCCAGCATTACACCGTCGTGCAATCTCCCAATATACCAGTCCCAAAGCATAGATATCAGCACACTTGAAAGAATCAAAATGCTTCATGTTGATCGTTTCATCTAGTACCTCTGGGGCCATATATCTAAAAAGGCAAAAAAAAAAAAACCATTTAAACATAGTTACATTTAAATGCAAGCAGCCATTATTATTAGTAATGACAGGGCCAAGTGTACCTTTTAGTGCCCACCCTCTGATTGGGGGCAATGTCTATAGTATCAGTGATGGACTCGTGCCGTACAGCGAGCCCTAGATCTGCTATGGCACAAGTACCATTCTTTTTCACCAAGATGTTTTTGGATTTGAGGTCACGATGTGCGATGCCTGGTTTCCCTGTAGGAGGAGATCATGATGGTTTAGTGAGTCCACAAATGGACAAATCATATATTTTTATAGTTTAAAGGATTTTATTTTGATAATCACCCTGTGTGCCCAGGATCTCCATGTGCAGATGTGCCAGACCGCTGGCCGCTGAGAGCGATAACTTGATCATCCCCTCGATTGTGACGGAGTAGTGGTTGAGATAGTCAAATAATGAGCCATGCTCATGGTAGTCTGACACTAGCCACAGCTGTGTCCATGTGCCATTGTCTAAGAAACAGAGATATTTAAACCAAATAAAGATTTAAAAATGAAACAAAATTACCCTCTTTGATTGAGTTCAAACACATTTTTTACTACTAATATTCCATGACTTTCAAGTAAATTTTCATGACCTAATGTTTCATTGTAATGTCTATGTATATAAACAAAGCACGTTCAAATGCATTACACCATATCATAAAACATAATTTTTATAGATTTTTATTTATATCCATGTAAAATGTATTTAGATAATGCTTACACAGCACTTATAATGTGAGGGCATGTGATTGGCCAAGAACAGACTAGAGCAGGGTTTCTCCAGGTTTCATAGAGTCAAATTTAAGACTTTTTAAAACCTTTTAAATACCATTAATGGCCTGGTTAAAACATTAAAAACCATTAAACACTAATGTTATTGTAAGGAAGATAATTAAACCATATTAATAAATAGAGTTAATAAACTTTTATTGAGATGGAATGTTAGTGATTGAATGGCTGCCAGCCTGATTGGGTAGCTTTACATGGACATATAAAAATTAAGACCTGTTTAAATTATTTTAAGATATACAACACTATATTTCTGTCAATTTAAGACTCTTTAAGGCTTAAAAAGTCGTAATGTCTTAAATTTCTAAAACAAAATTTTAAGAGCCTGTGGATACCCTGTAGAAGTAAAGACAACTAATTGAATAATATTCAAGCATACAGATATTTGTTAAACTAATTTTGATGACTTTTCCACAACTATGTAGGCTTTTCTGTTTTTCCAAAACTTTTCCAGGCCTGAAAAATGCCATGTCAATATTCCATCAATTTTCCATGACCATATAACCCTGTTAAAGGGATAGTTCATCCAAAAATGAAAATTACCTCATCAATTACTCCCCCTCAAGTAGTTTTAAACCTTTCTTTCTTCTGTTGAACACTACAGAAGATATTTTGAAGAATGCAACCAGCATTTTTCTAAATATCTTCTTTTGTGTTCAACAGAGAAAAAGATACTCAAATAGGTTAACAAGTGAAGGATGAGTAAATGACAGAATTTTCAGTATTGGGTGAACTATCAATATAATATAATATAATATAATATAATATAATATAATATAATATAATATAATATAATTATTTCCCAGAGATGGGTTGCGGCTGGAAGGGCATCCGCTGCGTAAAAATGTGCTGGATAAGTTGGCGGTTCATTCCGCTGTGGCGACCCCAGCTTAATAAAGGGACTAAGCCGACAAGAAAATGAATGAATGAATGAATATAATATATTGTAATGTAATGTAATCTTTCTGTAATACTACATTAACAAAGATATTAGAATTAATGTTTAAATAACCATAACATATATTTCATTAGGCCCTTAAATGATTTACTTATTTTATTTTTAACAACTTTTTGGGTGAACATAATGACATGTACTTCTTACCTTTATTATCAGCAGCAATGAAGCCCAAGATGTTTTCATGGCGGAGCATGATGGTCTGATAAATCTCAGCTTCACGGAACCATGAGCGTTCCTCTCTGGATGAGAAGATCTTCACAGCCACATCACCACCTCTCCATCTCCCTCTCCAAACTTCCCCAAAGCGACCTTTTCCTATGATCTCCTGCAGTACAATTGTTCTGGCCACAGTCCTCTGAACAAACAAGGGCAGCCCTGCAGAGAGAGAGAGGAAAATCAGCACACAGGTAAAACAATTTCAGACATGCAGGAGAAGGATAAACATGCAACTTACCAGATCCTGAACCGGAGGTGGACAGATCGAAGATGAGATCCTGTAAGGTCTTGTCTTTAGCCAAGTACAAGTGATCACAAGATGGATCCTCAACGTCCAGTCGCTGCCGGTGGTTATAGTTTCGTTGGTGGTGCTGGAAAAGGAGCACTCCCACGATAAGCAGCAGGCAAAAGAGGAAGACCGGGCCTGCTATCACTGCCACCAGCTCTACCGGACCCCAACTACCTCCTTTACCATCAGCAATCCCTGAAAGAGGCAGGTAAAAGGAAGATCATGTTATGGCTGAAATAAGACAAATGGTCAAGTTCTCTAGGCTACTATATTTGAACTCTAAAAGCATTGAAGCAAAAGAATTTTGTTGAATTTATACAAAATAAAAGTTATAAAGCACAGGTGTCAAAGCCAGTTCCTGAAGGGCTGCAGCCCTCCACAGTTCAGTTCCAATTCTGCTTTAACACACTAAAGCTCCGGTCACACTAGAGTTTGAGCCTGCGAAATTCTGTCATACGGTGCTGCGAATAGGGGTGGGATTAAACAAGATGATTAGACATTTAAAAAGTGAGCGATTAGTCCACATTTTAAATTTCTGTCCAGAGAGGTCATGTTTTGATCCTCGGTTGGTCTCACGCAGTCAAGTGATGCAATTTCGCAGGTCAGAGTTTACCAAGCTTGAACTTTGTGACCGCAGCTTTACCTGTAGGTTTCAAACAAGCCTAAATGACTCCATTAGTTTGATCAGGTGTGGTTGATTAGGGTGGGAACTAAACTGTGCAGAGTTGTGGCCCTCCAAGAACTGATTTTCCTCAAGATTAATATAAAAATTGAGTGTTAAATGAAAGCAGAAGTGAATGTCACATGTCACATATTATAATTTTGACAATGCTAACAGATTACATAACATAACAAGTATTGCATTAAATAAAATTACATTTCGGTTGCCAACTAAAATTACTATTCAAAAGTTTGAGGTTGCAAGACATTTTTAAAGCAATGTGTACATGCATCAAGGCAGCACATATAATAATAAAAATAATAATAATCACGTGTGCTGTAAAATATTATTACAGCAAAAATAAAGAAATAGGTAACACTTTATTTTGATGGTCCACTTGAGTATTAGTAGACTGTCTGCTTAATATCTGTTGATACTGCTCCTTCAACAGACATTTAACTGACTATAAGAAACTTTGCAAGTACATGTCAACTTACACTAACCCTAACCCCAACCTAACAGTTCACTTACAGTATAATCTATTGAGAATTAGTTGGCATATAGATGCAATGTAACTTAAATTCAACAAACGGACCATCAAAATAAAGTGTGACCAAAATATTTTAATACATTTTAAAATGTAATTTACTTATGATAGCAAAGCTGATTTTTTTATTCAAATTTCTGTCACTCCATAAACATACATTACTATTAATAAAGAAACCAGCCTTAATATTTTTAACATATAAAATACACAATTTTCTTTTCATAAATCTCTTAATGAATAAAAATTTCAAAAAAAGTGCATTTATTTGAAATATAAACCTTTTGTAGTATAATAATGTCACATAATTTCATTGATCCTCCCTGAATAAAGAAAAAAAAGGCATTAAAAAAGCCTTACTGACCCCAAACATTTGAAAGGTATTGTGTTTGGCCTGTACTGCTACCATTGGGAATCTGGAGGTTGATGCTGTTGCAGAAGTCTGTGTAACAGCAGTGCGTGTTGAGCAGGCCTTTAGCGCTCAAGCAGTAGATGGGCTGTCCAGGAGGAACCAGGCTGACCCGAGGGATGCAGATCCGTACTTGCTGTTCTTCCTGCCCATTGATGTAGGATGTGGAGGCCA
Organism: Danio kyathit; assembly: GCA_903798195.1. NCBI lineage: Eukaryota > Metazoa > Chordata > Actinopteri > Cypriniformes > Danionidae > Danio > Danio kyathit. The sequence goes on from LR812541.1 coordinate 31,274,939, forward strand.
TGCAGGCCCCATCTGTCTCGCACACATAACCTGTGCTCTCACAAGCAGTGCAGTTACACCTGAGAGCTAGAGAGGAACACAGAGATCACAAATTTAAATAGCACTATAAAAAAACTTTTGTCTTCATCATAAAATCTGATTATAAATGAGGATGTGTTGACTTTTTTTAGTGCAGGGGTGCCCAAACTTTTTTTTATGAAGAGCCAAAAACCAAACTTGATTGAGGCTAGTGGGCCGAATTATGCTAGTATGTTTTCTGCATAGTCCTCTATCCGTCGAGTGACAGTATTTACATTTGAAAAAATCTGATTCATTTACAACATTTACTTCAAACATTTCATTTCAGTTTGCTTTTTTGTAGCGCAGCAATAGAACAAGCAAAAAAGCTTACGTCAAATTAGAAATGACGATCTCGGTGTTAAAGGCATTCGCCCCAACCCTCTTCACCATTCTCACTTTCTTCTCAGATGGGATGGTGAGCCAAATCAAAGGTTACGATGGGCCAACTTTGGGCATCTCTGCTTTAGTGGATGCTTTAAGTGAGCTGTGCTAGTAAGTCAAAATGTCCACCAGAGGGCAAGCAAAACCAATTTAAAGGCAGGAAATGACTGGGTAAGGGCAAGTCTGGTCTGCATGCAGAGTTCAGTTTGCTCCCAACCTGCATAACATGAAACTGAATCCGCCACTGCAGATGAACCCAAACACACTGTGTACAGCAGAAGCTGCCATGGAACAGTCTGATTCGGACCCCCACTGCAGCACCTTTATATCAGCAGAATACTTTCACAGAGAGCATTGCTTTTTACAGTCACAGAATTCAGTTTGAAATAAACAACAAACAAGATGATAAGATGCGACACTTAAGAGCTACTGTCGTACCTCCAAGGAAGTAAACAATGATTTACAAAAGCACGAATACTAAAAACACAACAAAAACTCAATTTAATATTTTCTAGTGTGCTGCTAGACGATGGTCTGGGTGGCAGCGATCTCACACTAGCCCTTTTTATTGTTTGATTACTTACAGTATTTATGAAAACTTTTCCCATAATATATAACATGGGAAATTTAGATTTTTGTTTAGCAACCCGGGGTGCCTTTTCCAAAAGCATCATTCATTAGCCAACTACGGTGGCAATTGCTGATATTAACGTCATCGTTCATAGTTCCTATAAAAATGAAAATACACTTGTGGTTGGAGGACAACAGCTCTCGTGGTTAGCATAGTTTCTTTTTCTATGACATATGAACTTAAATAGATCATGCACTTGAGCAAAATAAGAAAGCTAACATGCAGTATTATATATATACACCTGCACCACAAGCATAGCATCAACAACAATTCTAACTAACTTGGTTCAAACGCCATAGGCTTGTTGCATAAAGCTGGATTTGGGCTTTTACACTAGTTTTTGGGATCAAGAGGGCAGGTTTCATCACCACGGTAGCTTTTGCTACATGGCTAACCTGCTTTGGAGTAGGTTTTATTCTGGGTTAAAGTAACTCAAACTGAACCAATCAGTTGTGATTAAAGTGATATATATCTAATGCAATAAAATGTCTTTTTTGGCTCCAAATTACAGCATTTCTGAGACAAATTGGTCTTTTGTTGCCATTCATTTATCTGCTTTTGGGGGGGGGGTCTGACCCCTAACCAAGGGGTGGGGGGGTCAAACAAACCTGACCCTTAACCAGGTTGGATTTGTTTGGTTTTGTCAATCCGAAACTTACTCTGCAACTCAAAGCAGTTGCAACTGCCTAGTTCATTTTGGCAATAATGGATCAAATTGTTGTATTTAAACAGGAAATGATGGCATTATTTAGGTAACACACCAGCAATGCAGGCTTGCCAATGACACAAAAAAAAAACACTGTTTAATTTATTGGTATATCAAGAAGTAGGAATCAGTACGCATGAATGAAATCTGATTCTGAAAGTTGTTTACATAAACCCTAAACATTGCAATGCAACTGACATATTCATTCAGTTATACATTAGATCATTGCAATGTCACTGGAGCTAGCGCAACTTTATGTTTTTAATATTTAGTCTCATCCACCAACCAGTTTCAGAACTCTTTAAACGGAAATAAAAACAGAAAAAGCATATTTGGACATGCATTTTTTTTTTTGTCAGGTATACTGCATTATTTCCAAATTTCACTCAATCGACTTGTGTTTACCAGAAGGCTTTTCAGCAATCAGTTGGATCATGAAAAAGTGTTTGGGCACAAGTAATTGTAGCTACTTTGGAAAAGGTTATTTGCTTGGATTATTGTCATCTAGTCAGATAATTTTGAGTTTATTGCAATTTCAATCTCTGGCTGTGTCATGGCAAAAAAAAAAAAACAAGTTTACCACATGCTATAAATACCACTTTTCTATATTTATAAAAAATATTCTAACAATTAAATAAATAAATAATACACAAGATAAAATACATAAATAATAATAATAAGAAGAAGAATAAAAGATACAAATCTAAAACAGTTTTTTTGAGGTTTACTTTTGATAATTGTAAAAATTTTAGAAGGATTTACATTTAAAAATATTTCATTTAAAAGTCTTTCCAGATAAAAAAAAAAAAATGTTGCCTGATTAGGCATGGGCCGGTATGAGATTCTGACAGTTATGACAACCTTGGATAAAAATATCACGGTTTGACAGTATTGTGGTTACTGCTCTAAAACATATTTTTTTAAATGTCTGGTAAAAAAAACAAAAACCTTTTTCCCCATTGAACACAATACATTTTGTTTTGAGAAACCTTTAAAATATTTTGGAGCAGTAAACATGTCAGGCTGAATAATTCAAATGAATCATCGACTTCTGCTGTCTTCATTAGTTTCAAAAACACAGATTTCTTTACAATTTTAAACGGCATTTTCGAATACATTTTCTGCTGGAGGTACTGTTGTCCTAAAAAACAAAAGGCAAAAAAAAGTAAATAAAAAAATCTTACACATACCTTAGAAACGGTATAGCAGAAAATTTTGACCGTTTTAAAACCTTGACTTTTCCAAACCGCGGTAAACCTTGAAAATGGTTATCGTCCCATGCCCATGTCTAATAACATTAAAAATAGGGCATTCTATAAGTATATGTTTGTCAAATCACTTAAAAATATACTGGTGGTACCATGGTGAAGAGATGGTAACAAATAGTAATATAATTTAACTTAGTTAAATTAGTAGTAAGTTAATCTTTCTATTGCAAAAAGTATGCACTTTTTCCCCAAAAAAATATTAAACTGTTCTTTTAATAAAATATTTCTTTTAAGAATTGTGCACGTAATTTGCTCATTTGATTTATTTCGTAAGCTAAACCTGACCATCTAAAGCTATCAAATCATGCTTTTGGAGCATTTTTATTTAAAAATATACCATTTAAACACGTATATAAATAGAAATAAAAAACATATACTAATGTAATCTAGAAACGTAATAATAGTTGCATCTAAAATTCAGTATGTAATCATAATAACATCCATTTTGTTTTCATTTTGCCTACAGCATGATCTTAAAAGTCAGAAGGTATAAATATCTCTTCAGGGCAGTTCAAAAAGTTGTTGTGGTGTTGATCATCTTTTCTTTTGTAACTATTTTAAACTATCATCACCATCGTGTATTTTTGTGTTTCTTCAGCAGATCAGCAAACTCAGACAGGATATGATGGTACACGGCTGGTACACAGACTGCCGAGGTCATGACACGAGGGGTGGTGTTCACACTTCACCGGCGCCCTCGATTTTATCCGAGTCGCATACAATAGCAGGCCACTTAAGACAAATTGCAGTGGTTTGAAAATAACAGGGAGTTCAGACGGCTCGACGGCTGATCACAACAGGGCCCACCAAGTGACAAAAAGCTCTTTAATGCAGTCTTTTCTGAGCGCCCCTGTCAAGAAAGTTCTATTCTAATCCTCTCGTTTCAACGCTTTCCCACATGTTCGGTCCTCTGTTTTTACCTTGTACTCTTATTGTCACTCATCTCACTCCACACACACTTAATTGATCTGACTCACTACACTTCCTCCCACAGTTGTTCGCACACAGGTTTATTGCACAACTCATGACATGCTATTGGCTGAGCCACACCCTTGCTGAACAAGTGTCAACTTCGCTTTTTCGCCGTGTATATGTGTGTGGGGGTGTGTGTGTGTGTGTGTCAAATGTCATAGAGCAGGAGAAGGGAGTGCGAGAGGGTGTTTGTGTACTCTTTATAAATCTTAAAAAGAAGCACACTGCCAGTAACCGTTAGTGGAGCGGATCCAAGTCAACTGAAGTTCACATGCACAAGGAATTTCCTGCAGATTACATGGAGGTAACCAGGCCCTGATAGCGAGAGGAAAAACAACCCGGTGCCATAATAACCATCTAATGGAGCACACGCGATATCATTAAATCACCGGGCAGCAAATAGAATGACCGTAATTGCCTCGTAGTCTCTTTCCAAAGTAGTCTGAGAAAGTGCATCATAGAGATCTCATTAATCACAATCAAGATAACTATACTTACAGCTGAAGTGTGTAATTTTTGTTAAAATGCTTAGGCGAAGAAAACTAGGTTTAATACAGGCTATGCTAAACCAGCGTTTTGATTAGGACTTTATTTTTCTTGTCCTTCACTTCGTTTAATAAAGTACAATCGGTTGGGAAAAAAAACTATGTAGTGACGAAATTATATTATTATATTAAATTAATAATTTATTAAATTATTAAACACAATTATTAAATTATATTGTTTTACCGACATTTAAAATAAATCCAATATTAGTTTTGGTAAAAACATGCACTCGCTTTCCATATTAGAGCCTGTGTTTCCTTTACAAATATTATTGAGAAGTTGAACATTACATATTCTATTCTAAAACATAAAATCACCTACAAAAGCTAACACGTATTCTAATATAATATACAAATCATATAAATAATGAGGCGATTTATTATAAATATATTTACTTTAATAATAATATTAATAATGATGATGATTCTTCTTCTTATTATTATTATTATTATTATTAAGTAGGATATTGTTTATTTATTTATTTATTTATTTATTTTTAAGTCCACTTTTACAATTTGACATGCAAACCACAGCAGAAAGTTCTAACCAGCAGGCCCATGTCATATACAGTACAGATACTTAATAAATAACCCACTATAAATTAAAAGCATTAACGTATGCTATGTTTTTTATTTTCACAAGCTTTGGAGACGTAACATAAATTCCGCTTTTAAACAGTAGCTCACCTAGCTTTCGCCATGAGGCTGTGTTCAAAATGATATCAATGTTTTTATAGTGCACTGCGAAGGGAGCACAATTGTAAACATGAAGATCACTTAAACTGAACTGTAAAAATACTTTAAAAGCAAATTAGACCTAAGAGAGATGACCTTAATGCTTTTTTTTAACCATTCAACACATGTTAGAATTAATGTTCTAAATGAATAAGGCATAGGGGGGATAAGTGGGAATAGAACACAGCCAGGAACTATGTTTCTAACTACAGCTCCAGAGGTGTAGTTTCAAGTGCTCAAGTTTGCGACGCAGCTTGCAAATGTTCGCTGGAGCGATGGATTTGGGAAACGGCAAATCAACAAACTATGTTTGTAACAACGAAACTTGCGACCTTAGTTGGCTAACGATGGTTTTGGGAAACGCACCCCTGGGTAGCAGTGAGGCAATTACAATGAAAGTGTATTTATAATGTGATGTAGAAATAATGCATGTCAACATGATTTTAGTTTGACAATATTTTTGTAGAAAGCTATACTGAATTGACTGTAAAAATGAAGAGAGCATATTTAAAGCCCTAATAAAGCTCTAAAAGCTTTAATTATACTTGTAAATAAACAATACTCGATATAAGCACTTTTAATTTTAATTATATAAAGTATAATAGAATAATAAAGTATATATAAAAAATGAGGGACTAGCCTAGCCAAAGTAATATTAATGGTAAACAACATCATCTAATGAACAGATATAACTTTAAGTAACTGTGTTGGCTTATTAACCTAAAGTGTAAAGATACTGTTGAAACTTTTCTGAGCAACCCAAACAAATGGTTAAAGCAAACATACTCAACTAATAAGGTGGTTTGGGGATGGGGCTATTAATTTCATCCACTAATGGAAGATGATGAAATTCTGCATGGTGACAGAAATTGCACCCTTCAGTTTTTAAGTGCCCTTCAAACACACTTGATTGGCTTTAAATGCCAGTAAGCAAGTCCAACCACTACGTAATTACATCACAATGTCCCTCTTTGGGTCAACCATAAGACCACTTAGTAGGATATTTCCTTGCCATTTTATCTTAATCTCATCAACTTGACAATAACATGTGTGAGGAACGTCTCAAATTATTTAGTCATTCAGTCTATTTTCAACAAAAATTCTTTCAAAAAATAAATAAATAAACAAAAGAGTTTTAGCTATTCATTATACAACAAAAGTGTTATGGCTGGTTTATTCTTCTGCGTTGAGTGATCGGCGTAACCCACGGCGCATGCCTTGTGCGTAGCCCTGCATTTATATTTCTGCGTGTTGTTTGTGTTGATCTGCTATAACACTTCTGAAACTCTAGATGGCAGTAGGTTATGTCATGTTCCTCTGTATCAAGTTTCCTACCTTAACGCACAAGAAGCTAAAACTCGCTCATTCAGAGGCAGGAACCAGCAGACGTGCAACAACTTTAATCATAAGGTCAAAACAACAGTTTGCACCTGAAGTTCCTTCACGGGACTCGATACTTGTGAAGACTAGCTCCATCGGGCTTGCGGCTCTCAGCACCGCCCAAACTGGTCACAGCTATCAAGTCGACCAATCACAGAGCTGTAGTTAAAATTTTTTGAGAGGTGCGCTTGCGCATCGGCATCAGCCACGGTGAAGACTATGCAACCGCGCAAAGGCTGACGCAGAAGTTAAAATCAGCCTTTAAGGGGCCTGAAAATACAATATGAAGACATTTCAAACTAAATTAAAGTTTTTCTTTTTTTTTTTTTTAAATAATACTGCACAAACTATGAAAAGCATTTAGTCTATAGGCTTGAGTGAGTACTTGACAACCAAAACTATGACACTCTACAGAACTTTGTGTAAAGTTGTACTTTTTACAAGCAGCATTGCCATCTACTAGTCTGGCATGCATAATACAGCAATTTCATGGATCTATGGGGATACATTTTTAAATTAATTAAATCTTTAGTCAATCTTAATTTTATTTATATAGCACTATTAAACAACCAAAGGTTGACTAATGTGCTGCACAAAACAAATCACAAAGAGAAAGATCTAAAATTATAGCTAAAACAAGCAATTTTCACTGATAAAATGCCAAATCAAAAAGTTAAGTTTAACCTAGATTTAAAAACAGACAGAGATGATATAAATCTAATACAGAGGGCAGAGCATTACACAATTTAGGACCAGCTACTGCGAAAGCAAGGTCACCCCTGCATTTCAGCCTCGACTTAGGGATGCATAATAATCTCTGGTTTGATGACCGAAGAGACCGACCAGGCTGATGTTTTTGTTAATTTTAGTACAGATTCTGCTTAAAACAGTCCCTTAAAAATCCATTAACTACATTAAATCCCATTCTGAATTGCTTGCTACAGTCTCACTGCAAATTTTAACCACAAGGAATGTTTAGTTTTCTTTTCAAATCAGTCAGTTCTGTTTCTACATCAAACGTTGTGAGACGTCATAAGAAATACAATTTTTTTATTTTGCCGTATTTTCAAAATTGTGCTTTCATGTCTCACAATTGCAAGAATTTGCTAACCTGCTAAACCAAACCTTCCACAACACCATTGTCAAACACTAAATCACTTGCACTACAGAAACCAGACACTCTTTCCACTCACATTCCTGCAATACAGTCTGAGAGACTTCAAAAAGACCAATCAAAGTTTATGCAAGGCAAGTCGACAAAACTGTGAGCGTGGCTCCAAAACCTACAGCGAGAGTAACGTGAGCAGTTCAGGCCAAGCGAGGTCTTGTATGCGCATAATTGGTGGCCTTACACTGGTTCTTTGTGTGGAGATTAAGGGGACATGAGGAGGGATTGGGCAGGCTGTGTCTGGACAAAGGATGGGAGTGGGCTGTGCGGTGGAGGATGGTGCAGTTTTACTGTTAGAGTGGCTGGGGGGTAGGGGACTCCCCCAACATGCTTTTAAGAGCTGCCGGTGAAAACAGATACGCCAGGACAGAACACAGAGAGGTAACAGAGGGCGACTTACAGAACCCCCAGCTGCGATGGGATTTCGGTCGAGAGACTAGTAGAGAGACAGACCTTAAAACCCCAGTCTAGACTCGGCTTAACCCAACAGAAAAGAGGGGAATTCAGTAAAGGACAACATCAAAATCTCAATGCCAGTGTGAAGTTCCTATCATTCCATTCTTGTTCAGACAGGAAATGAAAACCATTGCGGGAAGACGTGAATGAAATCGTTGCCATTAAGAGTGCGCTTGGCTGATCATAGTCAGGCTCAGGGGAAGCCTTTAGTCAACACTGAAGCCGCAAACAACTTCACATTACTGGTACTGTGACTAAAGCCTGGACACATTTCACAACCTCTCCTTCACATGAGCACCAGCTTTCCATGTTGGGGTCAAAGTGAGAATTAAGAGCTCACAGGGTTTGTGGTTTAAACACTCAGAGGCAAATATTGCCCCCTGCGACACAAGCAGTCCTCTCATATCTATTACAAATGGATGACCCGAGCGGTGCTTGTCTCTCGTTGAAGGCATTATCTCTTGCTTCACCTCCTCTGGATAATGAAAGCCCATCATCCTCCTCTTCTAGCAGGATGCCAGGGGCTACTGAGAGCGGGCAGACTGAGAGAGTGCAGTTACCCAAGATGCATAGAGCTGAAATGAGATCCATTGAGCACCCAGACAGGGAGCTGATTAAGACATGCCGACGCCACCAGACAGAGAGCACGCGCACACACACACACATACATACAGACGAGGACATGCACTCTAAAACACACATCAAACTACACTCACAAAATCAATGCAGCAAAAGGAAGGGGAGCTTCTTCAGAACCCTTATGGTCAAATTACTCATCTGGTCCAGAGGCACAAATTTCTCTTTCTCTCCCTGAAAACATTCCATTTTTTCTCTTTTAAAGTGCAGCAGCAGCCTCAGAACAGTTCATGCCATCAAAATAATGCAGTTCTGTCTAAGAGAAGAAATGGAGTAATTTGTAAATAGACAAACTATTGTTCAAGTGTTTATAGTTGTACATTTACAGCAGCAATGACCTATATGCACAGCTAGCGTTTTTCAGGCAATGATGTACTTCCGGTGAAAGCTTTGTGTTACTATTTTCAATTTCATAAGGTTCCTTTTACAACATTGATGTTGTAATGCAATTCAAATATCATTAGTTAAATAGACTTCAGCATCTATTTGGTTGTTAAAGCGTAAAAAGAGGTGAAAGACTGTTTAAAGGCAGGTGCCTCCATTAGCCGCAGGCTAGCAAAGACATTCCATTGAAAATACTTGGGCAAAATTACATTTCCATATTTTAAAGACATATAATGCGGAAAAACAGAATTTAATGCAGTGCTTCTTGTTTGGTCTGAGACCCACTTTATATCATATCTCAGCCAGGCAGTGAAGATTGCTGTTTTTTAAAGAAATCAGATCTTAAATACAACGATTTCATATGGGATGACAATTAACTGGAAGCCATGAGGTTGGCTGACTGAAATTAAAAGTCTGTCTATTCAAGTCTATTCAAAATGAATGAATGAATGAATAAAATGGAAACTTTGTACACTATATATCATTAGATCATAGTGATCAAGAAAGCATTAAGATAATAGCAGCGAACATGACTTGTCCAAGTCTCTCGTGAGCCATATAGTTATATTTCTTCTTTTTAGCCATTAAATAATGATCATTTTGTTTGACCTGCGTTTGGATCAAAATTGTTAAATGTCATTTCACATTTAGATACAATATTTGAGAAATTATTTCATTTTGGCATCAATGATCTCAGATGTTTTGTTTTTTAAAACTAGACAGGAAATTGAGGGAAATGAAGAAAACAGGAGATACTTAATTTTAGGGCTGGGCGATTAATCGAAAAACTATCTAAATCGTCATTCAGAACCTATAATCGATCTAATTTTTCCAGGTGAATTTTTTCGATTACTTTCCCTACTGCGTGTGGAATCATGTGACCCTGCTCTGTTTGGTACGTTCGTGTTACTTTGCACCACATTGGCGATGATTGGAAGCTATGCCAAAGACGGCATATTTTCCATTACATTAATCCTTTAACAGGTCGACCTGGTTGACCTTTTATCCATAGGTTATCATGATCATAGATTATCATAATATTTATCAGAGTTGTGCCAGTATATTATTCAATCCAAGACGTGGGTAGTGCACCTTAAAGGGTTAAAATTATTATTTAAAAAAAAATATTTCTTTACAGAAGATGCAAGAAATGCACTGTTATGCATTTCTTGAAAAAAGAATTTTACAGCATACAAGAGTTATTTTAATTAGAAGAGATACGGCATTAAGAGATATATTTAATATGAAAAACATTGAAGATAATTTATTTTGTTTTCATAAGTGCAAGTTAATTATTTTCAACTTTCAAGTGACTGTTTTAGCCAAGGTGTTTTAATTTCTGTTGTATTTCCTTCAATTATTTTAAAATCAAGTAATGAATCCTTCATTTAAAAATCTCTCACTTGTAATATGTAAGCATATTTACTGTACAAAACTTATTAGTAAACTATGAAGCCAAGACAATAAATAAATCAATAAAATAAGTGTTCATTAATCATAATCGAGATAAAATGTTCAATTAATCGAGATTCTGATTGTAAGCCAAATCGCCCAGCCCTACATAATTTAAATTTCATAATTGAAATACAGTGTACAACTCACATGGTGCTTTCATAGTATTTTTTTGGCCTTTTTGGAAGTTGGAGTCTTGAACATGGTCTACTTTTTACGACAGTATACAGAAATAATGTTAATAAATCACAGGTTTATTACAATACAAATTAAAGACAATATTTGTCTTGTACAAAGAGTAAAAAAATCTATTTAGTTGTGCTATTTTAAAACAGGCCCTATAATGTAGGTCACACAAAGGTCTGTCACTATGTAACCAGCACTGCCCGTCGGCCATTCGGGTCATTATCAAGGTCATTAATGAAGCGGAGACCAGCTTCAGTCAGCTGTGACCGTGGACTCAACCCCAGCAGCCGGCCTCCCCAGACACACGCTCGCACGCACACACACTCCCCATGAACCCACATATCTTTCCATGCTCTGATCTTATATACAAGCACACACATGCAAAATATGGCTTAATGTGCTCCCTTTCATTTCCATAACAGCACCTGGAGCCCTCCCGCCATACAAGCCTCAAACGTCTGCTCCTTCCTGACTTCACAACACACATCTTTATATACATCAATGAAATGCTAGAATTGCGAAAGTAGAGAATAATCTCACTTTGTTCCAACTTGGCGCTGCTGTTATGAGGGGTGGAACGCATTAATGGTCATTTCTTGTAAGCAACTGAGTCACTCGTAAAAATGTACGTTTCAATGGGTCATTGTGTCATTCCAGGAGGGTTTTTCACCAAACGTAAATGCGGAGGAGCAGAGAGCACGATTAATAATACTTTGGTTTGGACTGCATATGTTGAAGGGGAAAAGAATGATGTGAGAGAGAATGAAAGTGACGCACCCTGCCTCACGGCTGTCTGCCTAGCACACACTGCCCATATCACATTGCTGTTGTTTTCTCACACAGGCCTGAGAGAAGCGTCACATGGACATCTAGAAGACTCACAAGAAGCTAGTTTATCAAAAACAAACAAAAACAGAATGCTTACTGAGCAACCAAGTAGTCTACTATACGAGCCAGGAGCATGGAAACACTAAATCAGGTTCAGCAGCAGCAGAAGCACCTCAGCTCAGTCAAATAATTACCATAACATGGCTGAAGACGCCAATCTGTTTCATTTCCACTAGTCTGTATCCAACTACCGGCAGCTGTGCAAACCCATCACTGGCAGCCTGAAGGCGCCTCTCGCGCTACAATCCACTCTCTGTAGACTCTGACATTGAGCTGACCCAGTCAGACGTACTACAGGTGGGATCTGTCTGTTTAGCATTTCCTATCAAGTTCTATTAGAGCATTTGGCAGGATTTTGTGCAACACAACCATTTGTGAAGAGTGGATGCTATGCTTCTCGGAAAAAAAAGAAAGAGATGAGTCACCAATTAGAGATCACAGATTGCTGAACTTTTTCAAATCACGGCCCCTGCTGTGTTACATTTCATTACACAGCCTTCCTTCTCAGACTTGAGTTATCATCACACTACAAGAAGGTGGCTCAGTTTTTTTTCAAACTGAATTTCTTCTCAATATCGTCTGAGCAACATCACTCTGCCTCACACAGTTTTGTCCTTCCAGAAAAATCACACCAGTGTTTTCAAGCACAAACTGTTATCATGCTGTGCCATGCAACCACAGACATGTTTATTTGTGCTGTGGATGTAACCACCATCCGTTTGGCCATACAAAAGAAAGGCAGACTCCCTTGACAGGCCACTGAATAGGGCTCATTGCCCACATTTCCATTACAAAGGACCAGACTTCAAATCTGACTTGAGTCTGAACTTGCTTAATGACCAGCTTCCCATCGTAGTCTACGACACTAATGTACTTGAATACACAAGAACCAGTAAAATCTGTAATTAAATGAAGCAATAAAAATAATGGCATTATTTTAGGCCTTATGGCTTGGCAACGGGGGTCAACGAGGACTGTTTTTCATCAGATGAAATACACAATGCTGATTAATGTTAAGAAACACAGCCGGACTGTTTTGTAAACAGAGTACACCACAGCAAATGATGTACTGACAACAACATTCATGATATAATCTAACATAACTACAAACAAGGCCAGTCATTTTTAAATGAATCACTGAAATTCATGACAAGCTACATGCCACAACTAGCAATGGGAAGACCGACTTATTACGGTGAATTGTTCTTTTGAACATTTTCTGAACCAAAAATATGACAATCACAAAAACATCAGACATCTCGATGACAGTGATAAAGTGAGGGGAAAACATAAACAAATGATGTAGGCCATTTACCGAGTCCTTTTATAATTTAGTTTTTACATTTATTTATGGTTAAGTATCGAGTCCAGCACATGATATACACATTTTTTTTAACATTGCATGATTCATTTTTGATTAATCATTATTAATGTTCAAAAACTATGAATCCTTTTTCAGTATTCCCCATTCTGACAACACATATTGATCTAAAAATTTAAAGGTAGGCCTGTGTGTTATGATTTCTTTTCAGTAAATCATCATTTTTAAAGTGATTTTGGCTGAACCGAATACAGAAATAAATCCATGCGAATGCTTGTTAATCAGGAGTGCAATGAAATCAATACCTATAATAAATATTGTGCAAGATAATAATAATTTGTTCCCTAAAAAAAAAGAAAATGTGATTTTAAGCAAAAAATATAAACAATTATTTAAGAAATTAAGGGGGAAATTAATGCTATCATTTTGCGTAATTCAGGTGAATCCCAAAACGAAACGACTCTCTCTTGTTTGCGTACGAAAACTGATTCAACCGAATAACTGAAAAGCTTCGAATCAAACACACAGGATTAGTTTCGGAACCGGATGAAACTGTCGTCAAAACGTGTAAATTACCAGGTAAGGTTATCATTTCAAGTTTCTAAATAAAAGTTTAGCAATATTTGACGTTTTGTGGAGTCCTGGAAATATTGGAGGTTTGGCCATACGTGCTACAACTCACGTCAGGACTTATGGATGTAGTTTTGACCGAGATGTAATAGTAGTTGCAAACGTAAGGTAAGCTTAAATCCATACATTTCACTAGCAAAGGCAGCAGGCTCGTCTGTAAACAGGGGGAAGTGTGTATATTAATAATTTAAACGTGAATCTATTTGGCTATGTTTTCCAAGGGGGCAGCAAACACTCTTGTGCGGTTAAATCCTAAAAAGATGCAACCTCGAAATTATCAAAAAAAAACAGTAAGGTATTAAGCTCACAAGGAAATCCAAAGCCAATACTACATGAATACGGAATAATTTAGGATACAGATGAGTGGTTTACAAACCCCAGACACAGCGCCATGATGAGCGCCAGGCTGCCTGCCCCGTCCAGCACAGCACAGCCTGGCCACGCTCTCTCTCCACACACCATCAGCCTAGCAAATAAATAAATACACACACACGATCACAAGCACCCGACTCACCATCGCCGACCGCTAGTAATCCACACAGGGCGAGCAAGGCTACAGCAGTTCGTCGTGGAGGCATGACTGCAACATTCCCATCTCTTAGCATTAATGCATTCGTTGTGTGTGATATTGACAAGCCAGCGAGACTTCCAACACAACCACAAACCGACCAACCATACACCGCCTGCCAGGCTCGGCTAGACAATAGTGGGTTAAAGGGGTGTGCCCAGCTTTAAAGGGGAGGGCTCCACGCTTGGGCTCCTTTGTTGTGGTGAAATGTCTCTTTACAAGGACTCATTTGTGAATTGGCCCGATGGTCCTGTCTGTAGTTGAGGTCTCGTCTGGAGTGTTGTTTATTTATGCAGTGTCATATCTTATGTTCCTGACATTTGGCTTGTGGCTTTAGTTGACGAAGTTAAGGCAATCAAAATTGATTCTTTAAATCTGAAGGAAACGTAGGGTTGTATCAAGGAAATTATTTTACTCAAAAAAGGCAGTTTTTTTTTCAGGGCTTTGATGTCACATTTTTGGTCAATGTTGCCAGATACAAATGAATGTTTCTTATATTTGTTATAAGCCATAATACAATAAAAATATATATTTATTAAAATCAGTTCTACAAATGATTAATGTGAGATTAAGGTTGAAAAAAAAATAAAGAAATAAAAAAAAACTAGCTTCTCCCAAACACGTTTGTTACATGAATAGTTCACATACTGATTCACTAACATTTTACATTGACGCATTTCTGGTGATTCAGACTGTGATACGATTACAAAAAAAGTTGTTTTCAGTGGTGTAAAGTAACAAATTACAAATACTCAAATTATTTTAGTTTAGACTGCTTGTCACTTATGAGGAGATCAAGGATGCCTACTGTAAGATGACTGATTTACCAAACAGTCCAAAACAATAACTTAATGCACTACAGAATGTTACGTTTTCACACACACTATTAATATTAACAACAGATACTTTTTTCTACTTGCACTACATTTTTGGGTAAGTAAAGGTACTTTTACTTAAGTGTGATTTTTCAGTGCTCTTTCCACCACTGGTTGTTTTTCCCCTAGCCTTTTAACGACAGTGTTGTTTAACATTGCTAGACACCATCTTTGTGATCTCACACACACATACAGTTAAAGGCAGAATTATTAACCCCCCTTTGATTTTTTTCTTTCTTTTTTTCAAATATTTCCCAAATGATGTTTAACAGAGCAAGGAAATTTTCACAGTATGTCTGATAATATTTTTTCTTCTGGAGAAAGTCTTATTTGTTTTATTTCGGCTAGAATAAAAGCAGCTTTGAATTTTTTAAAAAGCATTTTAACATTTTTAAAAGACTATCTTGTCTACAGAACAAATCATCGTTATAAAATAACTTGCCTAATTACCCTAACCTGCCTAGTTAACCTAATTAAACTAGTTAAGTCTTTAAATGTCACTTTAAGCTGTATAGAAGTGTTTTGAAAATTATCTAGTAAAATATTATGTACTGCAATTATGGCAAAGCTAAAATAAATCAGTTATTAGAAATGAGTTGTTAAAACAATTATGTTTAGAAATGTGTTGAAAGAATCTTCTCTTCGTTAAACAGAAATTGGGGGAAAAAATAAACAGGGGGGGGGGGGGCTAATAATTCAGGGGGGATAATAATTCTGACTTCAACTGTGTATACTGTATATATATATATATATATATATATATATATATATATATATATATATATATATATATATATACATACACACACACACACACACACACACACACACACATACATACATGCAGGAGCCATTACTGTGGCAAACTATTCATAGCTTTTAATTAACTAATTTATTATTCAGTTTTTGATATTTTTATAGTTTTTATGAATATGTTTTATCTAAGTGTAAAGCACGACATTATCACTGTTTTCGAAAAGTGCTACACAAATAAACCTCACTTTGTTATAGTTAAAATAAGAGAAATTAGACTAATAAAATGTATTAAACATTGTTTTATTGTTGTATGATGGAGTTGCAGAAAAATGAAACTTTTAATTAGGATTTTTTTGGCTTAAATATAATTCAATTTAATAAAACAAAAGTTACATTAAATGTTTAATTAATTATTTTTTTTAAATGTAGTGGAAACTAGAAAGTATATGGTTAAATGACAATTTACAAGGTAATTTGTAATGTTTATGATGAAAAATAATCTTTAATGAGAAAAGTACATCCAGATCATGGCAAAATCTTACATAATTGTATCCAAAGAAATGTTTTTCTCACATAAATGAAGGATTTATCATATTTTTCATTAAATTATGTGTGTGAAAAATGGATAAGCTTTTTTTTTGTTTGTATTTTTGGTAATGTCTTTTTAGTGGTCCCGCAGGCTGTGCTCACAGTTGTTAACATTAATAAAATGCCTCTGGAGCCAAAGTTACCTTTGTGAGCTGGACCCACATTGTGCGATGTGTGTGATCTAAAGGAGCTTACAGAACCCCCGTGAGTAGCACGAAAACCATTCAGGACTCCCACAAACACCACAGCATGGGCTAAGCTTAAGACTCTCAAATAACAAATCACTGAATCAAAAAAAATTATCTAGTATAAAAAAGAAACTTGCATCTTAAGGGAATGAGAATATTCCTATAGGAGCGCTCTTGCTTCTGCCAGGACCTCAGGATGTTTACTTCCTCTAAATAGCAGAGCAGAGGCGAACTTGTGATTTTAATTTTCAGGAATAAAGAGACATTTAATGCACTCACTATTTGTCCTCTTAATGGCCACATGACATGAGGAGACTCAGTGCATTAAGCCTTATGGGTACATAAAGAAGTATGTAGAAGACCTAATCTAATTACGCTAAAATTCCTTTCAGAAGCAAAGGTCAAATACAAAGAGTTGCGGTCTGCATTAAACCTCTATTGTTGCCATTAACCTCTTTTCCTTCACTAGACTACATAGCAATCTCGTCCCTGACTGTCTATTGTCTATTAAGCGGGGGTCATATCTGTCAATTATCAATCGACATATTCAGCCAGATGATTTTTTTCCAAACAAAGACGTGTGGAACAGGAGCAAAAATGTCACAGCTGATAGAAGGCCACCATTTCAGAGGAGCCTGGGTGACCAGAGCAGGGCATTGATACTTTACTGCTGCTGTGCTATGTTAAAAATAACCCTCTCTTCGTCTGACCGGACAGGCAGAGTTGGGGAATTATCTCTGGCAAAGCCCCCTCACACAGATGGATATAGTGAGGGCGCAGATATAGATAAACAGGCAGACAGAAATCAATGCCCATCCTCTCACTCCGCCATCCAGTCTGACAGCAAGACAAACACGACACTCTGAAGGGAAACTTTGGCTCAGGGAGAAAAAGAGCGAGATAAACATCTTAAAAATATCCATCAATCAGCGGAGCATCTGCTCTTTTGGCCTGCTCTGCGTGGCGGTGTGCGTAGGAAGGGATTTATACTGGAAAGACACCCATTTGGCAGTCTCATTTCTATGAATAAGATATGTGAGATATCCTTTTGCACCGGGTAAATATAGGTCTGTCTGAAACATGATCGTGAAGGATGCATTCAGTATTGTATCCGTGAAATGTTGTTCAACAACACTGAGGTGTGTCTTGGTTGCTCCCGAGGGGCATCAGGTCCATTCGTGTCTCTTGTGTCGAACAACATTTTGAACAATTACAAGACTGGATTGCCTTGTAAGACAGGACACATATTGTTTATGGTTTATGAGAAATGGGTTGAGGCTAAAGGAAATAGATCCCTTGTATCTCCTTTAGAACAGCTGAAGTGACGCTATATTCTTTAACCAGATCAGATTGTGGCACAGTTTGTTCAGATGAGACTGATAGAGAAAGAGGCAACAATAACCCAATGTGACACTTTAGAGGGGGGAAAGAGTAATTAATGATGCCCTCTAGTGGACAAAGCTTTTACCACTACATGGTAAAACTATCGGTGACCCATCTATCTGTAATAGCACTGTGTATTATAAAATGAATGGATGGGCATCTGTTTGTATATTATTTATATGTGTGGTATGTATATATATATATATATATATATATATATATATATATATATATATATATATATATATATATATATATATATATATATATGTATGTATGTATATATATATATATATATATAGTTGAAGTGATATTGTTTTTATTTCTTTTTTAAATATTTCCCAAATTATGTTTAACAGAACAAGGAAATTTTTAAGGAAGGAAGTATGGAGAAAGTCTTATTTGTTTTATTTCGGCTAGAATAAAAGCAGTTTTTAATTTGTTAAAAAACATTTTAAGGTCAAGATTATTAGCCCCTTTGACCTATATATATTTTTTGATAGTCTACAAAACAAACAATCCTTATACAATAACTTGCCTAATTACCCTATCCTGCCTAGTTAACCTAATTAGCCTAGTTAAGCCTTCAAATGTCACTTTAAGGTGTATAGAAGTGTCTTGAAAAATATCTAGTAAAATATTATGTACTGCAATCATGGCAAAGCTAAAATGAATCAGTTATTAAAAATGAGTTATTAGAGCTATAATGTTTAGAAATGTGTTATATATTATGTGTGTGTGTTTGTGTGTGTGTGTATGTATACACTCACCGGCCACTTTATTAGGTACACCTGTCCAACTGCTTGTTAACACAAATTTCTAATCAGCCAACCACATGGCAGCAACTCAATGCATTTAGGCATGTAGACATGGTCAAGACGATCTGCTGCAGTTCAAACTAAGCATCAAAATAGGGAAGAAAGGTGATTTAAGTGACTTTGAATGTAGCATGGTTGCTGATGCCAGACGGGCTGGTCTGAGTATTTCAGAAACTGCTGATCTACTGGGATTTTCACGCACAGCCATCTCTAGGGTTTACAGAGAATGGTCCGAATAATAGAAAATATCCAGTGAATGGCAGTTCTGTGGGTGCAAATGCCTTGTTGATGCCAGAGGTCAGAGGAAAATGGCCAGACTGGTTGGAGCTGATAGAAATGCAAAAGTAACTTAAATAACCACTCGTTACAACCGAGATATGCAGAAGAGCATCTCTGAACGCACATCATTTCGAACCTTGAGGTGGGTGGGCTACAGCAGCAGAAGACCACACCAGGTGCCACTCCTGTCAGCTAAGAACAGGAAACTGAGGCTACAATTCGCACAGGCTCACCAAAATTGGACAATAGAAGATTGGAAAAACGTTGCCTGGTCTGCTGAGTCTCGATTTCTGCTGCGACATTTGTATGGTAGGGACAGAATTTGGCATCAACAACATGAAAGGATTCATCCTCTTATGTATCAACGGTTCAGGCTGGTGGTGGTGGTGTAATGGTGTGGGAGATATTTTCTTGGCACACTTTGAGCCCATTAGTACCAGTTGAGCATTGTGTCAACACCACAGCCTACCTGAGTATTGTTGCTGACCATGTCCATCCCTTTATGACCAGTGTACCCATCTTTTGATGGCTACTTCCAGCAGGATAACGCACCATGTCATAAAGCATGAATAATCTCAGACTGGTTTTGAACATAACAATAAGTTCACTGTACTCAAATGGCCTCCACAGTCACCAGAACTCAACCCAATAGAGCACCTTTGGATTGTGGTGGAACAGGAGATTCGCATCATGGATGTACAGCCGACAAACTGCAGCAACTGCGTGACGCTATCATGTCAATATGGACCAAAATCTCAGAGGAATATTTCCAGTACCTTGTTGAATGTACGCCACAAAGGATTAAGGCAAGTGGATCCAACATGGTACTAGTAAGGTGTACCTAATAAAGTGGCCAGTGAGTGTATATGTACATGCATTTGTATGTGTGTTTTCACTTTTGCATTTCTAAGTATTTATATATTTATTTATACATTTATTCATTCATTATATATTTTTGTAATTAATCCATTATTTTATTTTCCTTCAAGTTCAAATAATATTTGATGGAGCCTCAGTTTCCATCAGAGAAAGTCTTATTCAACACCTTTTTTATTAAGCTTTATTAATAATTAAATACTATTCTCTAAGTGAAAATAAGACATTTTTTGTGCGCAAAAAAATTTATACACATTTTTGATTAGAATATTTCACAAAGCAAATATATTTAAAAGTTTTTTTTCTTACTTTGTAACAAAAAAGATATAGTACAGCCAGTATGATTATAACATTACTCTTGCAATAAAAAACTGTTTATAAAAGTGCACTATACTAATATGTTCTTTTGAATGTTCAATGATTACTTGTTGCAAGCTGTAATGCAGTTCTTGTTCCTAAAAAGCTGGTTCATTTCAAAGTCTTTCTTGGAACCAAAAACAAGCTATAAGTGCAAAAAAGCTTGTGCCAAACTCTCTACGTAACAGTCATGTTTCGGAAGTAAGAAATTTCAGGAAATGCCGCAGTTAGGAAGTCCACAAAAACCCACATCCTGTCTAAAAAAACCCCATCTCAATCTCACTATACCAACAAGAATTTAGTGGGTTTATCATTTTCAGTAACAAATGAGTCACTCTTTTGAAATATACAGGTCCTGGAAGAGCAGTAGCGTGGATATATTTGAGGAAACTTAACAGCACAGTCAACTTCCCACAGTGAACGAATGTCATGATAAAATATGTTTAGTGGAGCCTTCGGACAAGAAGCTGAAAGGCACAGTAGAAGAGTTCAAAAGAAGGAGTGAATATGTCATGTGGCAGTTACAATTGAGTGTCTTTTGAAATGCATTGGTAGCATGTATATTCTAGAGGTCCAGTTTAAGCTTGTCTATGTCGTAGTCATGGTCCTGGTCCAGTTTGGAGAGGCTCTTTCGCACACGCAGAGCAGTAAGTCGGGCTGAAGGGCTTTGGAACCAGCACTCTTTCATAATCTTTGCAATCGCAGACAGGATCTTAAAAAAAGCATACAGAAAGAGATCATTTGCTTAGTCATTGATGATGCAAATTGTCTGTAATGTCAGTGTTTTTTTTAATTATCTGAAACATTCTTATATTATAAAGTTACTTTTCAGGCACCCAAAACATTATAGTCATAAAAATGAAAGGTAACACTTTATTTTGATGGTCCACTTGATTATTAGTAGACTGTCTGTTTAATATTTGTTGATACTGCTCCTTCAACAGACAATGAACTGACTATAAGAAACTTTGCAAGTACATGTCAACTTACACTAACGCTAACCCCAACCCCAACCGAACAGTCTACTTATAATCTAATGAGAATTAGCTGGCATGTAGATGCAATGTAACTTAAATTCAACAAACAGACCATCAAAATAAAGTGTGACCAAATGAACAGCCAAACCAATAAAAAGATTTCTATTTTAGTTGAAAACAGTGTCATTATTGTCTCTGTGTAAACTATGAAAATTAGATTTTTTTTTAAATGGTGACATCAGATATTTGACATCCCAATAAAAAAAACAAACTACAGGATTGTGTTTGTGCTACTGTACACAAAACAATTAGCTTGCATATGTACGTTGTTGTATTGACCTTATTCCTTCACATACGAGCAGGCGCAGCCATCGGAACCCGATTGTCTCGAGACTTCTGCATGGTCTCATTCACTTCCATTGTTTTTTGACCGTAAAAAAACATCTTGTTATGCTTCTTGATGTGGCAAACTGGTATTTCTTATTGTATTGTTTTTATTTTTATGTTGGGGTGACACAGTGGCTCAGTGGTTAGAACTGTTGCCTCACAGCAAGGTCGCAAGAAGGTTGTTAGAGTCCCGGTTGCATCAGTTGGCATTTTTGTGTGGAGTTTGCATGTTCTCCCCGTGTTTGCGTGGGTTTCCTCTGGGTGCTCCGGTTTCCCTCATGGTCCAAAGACATGCGTTATAGGTGAATTGAATAAACTAAATTGGCCGTAGTGTATGTGTGTGAATGAGTGTGTATGGATGTTTCAAAGTACTGGGTTGCAGCTGCAAGGGCATCCACTGTGTAAAACATATGCTGGATAAGTTCACGGTTCATTCCGCTGTGACGACCCCAAATGAATAAAGGGGCCGAAGGAAAATGAATGAATAGTTTTATGTCTATCGATTTTATTTGTAGAGCGAGTAGTTTGACTCTTTATTGTTGTTTTTTATTCCTGGTCATTTCCTCCAAGTTTCAAATGTCCTAAAATCAATTGTAATGTCAAACTGTCCTAAAATAATTACAAAAGAGCTTACAGAAAAAGGTGAAGAGTGTTTCTTTACAAACTGCCATAATAATTTACTGGGGTGTCATGAACATTACAACGCTTTCAGCATTAATGTTTTTCAGAGATTAGCATGAATAAGGGTCAGATTGACACTGATATTGTTTGTATCATTGTATAACGTTTCAAAAATGCAAAGTACATTATTGTGTAAACGTACCACTAGTGCAACTTATATGCATTTTTGTTCTCTCGACAATGCAGTTTTGACACAGTATGACGTATTTTTTTCTGAAAACAAGCTGAGGTATAAACTGTTTTATTGGCTGCTGTATGGATGGCGCCATAGCGACCAGCGTCTTCCGGTAAAATGTTTAGAACTTCCGTTTACAGCACTTACAATAGGTAATTTGCGCTACGAAAATGGGTTTCAATAGCGTTTTGAGTGGATTACGGAGTGTTTTTGTGACACACAACTTTGAAAGTTTTGTGTTAAAGCCATTATAATCTGTCAGATGTGGTTCAAGTGCGAGAGAAAAACGTTCTCCTAGTTCATGTGTCTGCCGTAAGAAATACAGTGTGTGTGTGTGTTTCCCCGACCTGTCAGCTGTTAGCTCAGTTATTAAATCAGTGTGTTAGTGGGACTGTACAGTAACCTACGTGTGTGTCAAACATTTTGGTGAACTATATTTGTTTGGATTGGTTATATATTTAAAAGAAAGAGAACATGTTGACTTTAGGAATGACGAGGCTTCATTTAAACGGCACAAGATGCCTTCTGACAACGAGGGGAAAATGCCTCAGCAGTTGTTTTTCATCCTATTAGATCACATTTTTTAAATGATCAGTCCAGGAGGTGGCGCTGATCGACAACAGTATTAGTTTAAAGATGATAAAAGCAGGTAAAATAGATTAAAACTATCAATCAAAGCTGTCCAAATGTGACTGTTTACACGCATCAGCTGCCGACCTGAAGTTCTTAGCATTCTCCTTGCACGTACACGCAAAGCATAATGGGTAATTTTGCGTTCTGAGAAAAAGGTCTATATGTATATATTTACATGAATAAAATTAACGTACCTACAGTTATAGTGACAATATGTAATGTAATGTAATGTGTATTTATATAGCGCATTTATTGTGTATGGCCATACCCCCAAAGCGCTTCACAATCATGAAGGGGTGTCTCTCCACACCACCACCAGGATGATGCGACTGCAGCCACAGGACAACAGCTATAGGTGGAGTGGAGATACAGTGATAGAGCCAATTTGGTGGATGGGAATGATTGGGAGGCCATGGTTAAGGGCCGATAGAGGAAATTTGGCCAGGACACCAGGGCTCTTTATGAGAAGTGCCATGGGATTTTTAATGACCATAGAGTGCCAGGACCTCGGTTTAATTAACGTCTCATCCAAAAGACAGCTGACAGTGTAGTGCCCCCTTTACTATCCTGGGGCATTAGGACTGAGCATTAGGGTTGAGTGCTCACTGCTGGCCTCACTAACACCTCTTCCAACGGCAACCAAGTTTTCCAATGTGGTCTCCCTATCCAGGCACTGGCCAGGCTCAGCCTTGCTTAGCTTCAGTGAGTGACTGGACTTGAGCTGCAGGGTGATATGGCTGTATCAATAACTGATACAAAAGAAGTGACCTGTACATTTTACTGCATTTCTGCATCAATCCAAATCTAACACAGAACAATGGGATTTTTGTGTCAATCTGTCATGTTAGCTTTGAAAAAACTGTCAGATTGTATTTGTCTTTAAAAAAAACCCTGTTAGTTTCCTGGCTTCGTGCTCATAACAGATACACTGTAGGAGGGAGTGTGTGTATGTGGCAGACATAAAAGAGTCTAATATGGCAAAACAGTTTCAGCAAGAGATACGGACTCAAAGGGTGAATTGTTGTCAAGAAGCAACAAGCAACAAATCTAGCAACTAGCCTGCAAGTCTACTACTCCTACCAGGCTCCTGCAATAGCTGATTTCTTTTGTCTAGATTATGGCATTAAGCAAGACAAATGGATATTTCCATCCATTTTCTGTTGCATATGCAATAAATATGCTCTCTACAGCTAACTAAAGCCCACTAGATTATTCTTAGTGACATCATAGTCTGACAAGATTTTTTGTTGTACATTTATTTAATGCTTTTCTAAGAAATTGCTCCCGATTGCAGCTGTCAAAGCAAAGCCTTGTGCAGAGTTTGAATCAAATCCAAGTCTTCTTAGTCATTGAGTCTGTATCTCTGGTATGCTTGAGTATCTCACCGGATGAGAGTGTAGTCGATTGTGGAGACTGGGCCTGTGCTGGTCCACACACACCACTTTCTTCATCTCTTCGAAACTGGGGTCAGAGGGCACCATGTCAAAGAACGGCGGCCTGTACTCCTCCACGATTCCTAAGAAAACCACAGATTTAATGCATTTCTATTGTAGCTTTTGTCATCTTTTACTGACTACACTGCATGTGAATTTTTACTGACAAAAAATGCAGATGCGAGCGGAGACTGAAAGTCTGTTCTGACCATATCTATAAAACTGTGGTTTGGGCGTTGAGGGAGGTTGGCAGTACTAATACTTCTGTGGGAGGATGACTGGAAATTGTCCAGGGAGAATAAGAGCATATGGCTGCTGACATCATGGGGAAAAACTACAGCAGGATCAGTTAAAAAAAAGCTTAAATGTATTTATTATTATTATAATTAATATTTTTCCCAGTGATGGGGTGCAGCTGGAAGGGCATCCGCTGTGTAAAACATATGCTGGATAAGTTGGTGGTTCATTCTGCTGTGGCGACCCCAGATTAATAAAGGGACTAAGCCGAAAAGAAAATGAATGAATAATTAATATTAAATTATTATTTAAGCTTATATAAGATGTATATGCACACACTGCTCTTCAAAAAGATTGACGTCAGTAGGTTTTCATTATAGGACTTAATACTTCTACTCCGCAACGACTCTAAATTAATCATTAAATTGATTAAAAGGGACAGTGAAAACGTGTAATGTAGGGCTGCATGATATTGGAAAAATCAGTGCTTACCTCCATATTGAAAATGATTATTTTGAACTATTTCTCAGTGAATATAGGCAATGTATTTTGATGCATTTAAACAAAACAGATTTATTAAACAGATATTTTTATTGAAATAATATTTTAGTCACCAAACATATTGAAAGATAATACAATTAAATTCAAGCAAAATATTGCAAAAAAAATGACAACCTACAAAATTTCAACAAAATGTAAAAAAATTTTTGCTTCTCTTGATTTTTGGTCTTTTTTAAATTTGTATTAAATATTTTTTTACAACATCTAAATTTGGCTTTACTAGTTTTTTTTACTAGTTTTTGGCTTACTAGTTTTTGGCTTACGTTATCGTAAGTTATTTTGTTAGATTAGCTCCAAATTTGGCTTCACTACTGACTAATGTTGTAACGTGAAGTGGACGCTGACAATAGGGAGTGAGGATCCAAACGCAGGGTTTATTATGCAGAGAATGGTCAGGCAAGCAACAGGGTCATCACAGCAGAATGAACTGCCAACTTAACCAACATATGTTTTACACAGCGGATGCCCTTTCAGCTGCAACCCAGTACTGGGAAATTCAGGTATGCAGAAATTGAATAATCAAATGTACAAATAATACTGCATTTCCCAGAACAGGGTTGCGGCTGAAAAGGCATCCGCTGTGTAAAACATATGTTGGATAAGTTGGTGGTTCATTCCACTGTGACGACCTCTGATGAATAAAGGGACTAAGCCGAAGGAATTAAATAATACTGCATTTTAAGAATAATATGAATAAACCTAATTGTCATTATAGTTACAAATGGTACAATTTCTCATTCCTGAATGCTTATCAAATCCTCATATTGTCACAGGCCTCAAAACACATGCAAATCATAAATTATAACCAAGACTCAACATTGCATATCTTGGGATGTGACTATTGTGAATGATCCCATTGCAATATTGATGCTGAAACAATATATTGAGCAGCCCTAGTATAATGTATATGATTTCCATTTTAAATAAATTATTATTTTAAACTTTTTATTCATTAAAGAATCCTGAATACACTGCATCAAATTTTACAAAAAATATTAAGCATAAAACTGTTTGCAACACACAGTAGTAATGAGTAATAAATGAGCACCAAATCAACATATTAGAATGATTTCTAAAGCATCTAAATCAGTTAAGATGCCCCAAATTCAGCTTCACCATCTCAAGAATAAATTACATCTTAAAATGTAATAACATTAACTTAAATTGTCATATAATCTCACAATGTAACATAGTTTTAATTAAATACATGCAGCTTAAAAGAGAATGAAACTGACTGAACCCAATTATGAACTGCAGTACGTGTGTATTTATGTATGTATGCGTACATGCATGTTTAAAGCTACTCTGAACTTATGTAAAGATAGTGCACATAAGTTATTTATTAAGGTTGGTTAAATGCATTTTAAAAAGTAGGAGTGTGTGTGAGAGAGAAAAAGAGAGAGAACAGGCGCATCTGGACTATATGAGCAGGAGTGTTGACACCAGATAAGATTGTTTATAATTATTGGGCCGCTAATCGTGGGTGGATAGGGAGGGAGATGTAGACATGCAGAAAAAAACTCTGGGAGAGACTGAGGAGGGGGACGTAAGTAAAAAAAACTTTTGGATAAAAAAAAAAAAACAAGTCTATCACATTTATCCGCATGGTGAAAATCGTTGCTTGGCAACAAAAAACTGAAAGTTAGTTAAAATGGTAAGATCCTGCAGTCACAGGGCTTTCCACTGCAATGAGACTATATGTATAAATTTGGCATGTATTTATAGTTTTAAATTCCCAATGTGTGAACAGCTTGCAAAGACAGAGATTAATTGAACTGTACTGTTTGGAACATAAATAATACCTAGTCACAAGAGCCCAGAATGGGTGTGGTGCCAGCAAATAAAGTTGAGTAACTCTCATCTTTACCATTTACAATAGTCCGACGAGTTATCTCCCACGAGACGAGACCCAGGGCCCAGATGTCAGTTTGTTTATAGGACTCAAAAACATCAACACGAATAGTCTCATCCAAAACCTCTGGTGCCATGTATCGCTTGGTGCCCACTCTCGGGTTGGTTCCCACATCCAGATAGTCGGTAGACTGAGAGTGAATGACAGCCAGGCCTGAGAGATCACACAAACGTGATTGTTGAAGCATTATCATAATCATTGCTTGTTGACATTATTGCTTATTACTGACATCAGAAATTTCACCCCATATAAGGAAATGCTTTGAAAAATAAAAAATGGACTGACAAACTTAGCTTACAGTTATAGTGTTGGCTGCTAAACAGTTGTCAGGGTGTTGCATATATGGTAGCTAAAGTGTTTAAGCTTTTTCTTATGTAGTTCCAAAGGTGTAAGGTGGTTGCTACAGGGTTTCAGGTAGTTGTCAAGGTGTTGCTATATTGTTGCTAAGGTGTTTTGAGTGTTTTAGCATGTTCTTATGCAGTTGCAAAGATGTAAGGCGGTTACTACAGTGTTTTACGTGGCTGTCAGTGTCAGGATGTTGCTGTATGGTTGCTACAGTGTTTTACATGGCTGTCAGGGTGTTGCTGTATGGTTGCTACAGTGTTTTACATGGCTGTCAGGATGTTGCTGTATGGTTGCTACAGTGTTTTACATGGCTGTCAGGATGTTGATGAAGGGTTGCTAAGGGGTTTTGTGTGTTTTAGCTTGTTCTTATGCTTTGAGGCAGTTACTACAGTGTTTTACATGGCTGTCAGGATGTTGATGAAGGGTTGCTAAGGGGTTTTGTGTGTTTTAGCTTGTTCTTATGCTTTGAGGCAGTTACTACAGTGTTTTACATGGCTGTCAGGATGTTACTGTAACTGCTTGCTACAGTGTTTCAAGTGGTTGCTAGAGTGTTATAAAGTGGTTGTTTAGCTGTTCGGATTCCTTTGCTTTAAGGCAGTTGCTACATGGCTTTAGGTGGTTGTCAAGGTGTTGTTATATGGTTGCTATGGTGTTTTGAGTGTTTTAGCTTGTTCTTATTTGGTTGCTAAAGTGTTTCAAGTGGTTGCTAGAGTATTATTAAGTGGTTGTTTAGCTGTTTGGATTCCTTTTGCTTTAAGGCAGTTGCTACAGGGCTTTAGGTGGTTGTCAATGTGTTGTTATATGGTTGCTATGGTGTTTTGAGTGTTTTAGCTTGTTCTTGTGTGGTTGCTACAGTGTTTCAAGTGGTTGCTAGAGTATTATTAAGTGGTTGTTTAGCTGTTTGGATTCCTTTTGACTTAAGGCAGTTTGCTACAGGGCTTTAGGTGGTTGTTAAGGTGTTGTTATATGGTTGCTTTGGTGTTTTGAGTGTTTTAGCTTGTTCTTATGTGGTTGCTAAAGTGTTTTAAGTGTTTGCTGGACTGTTATTAAGCGATTGTTTAGCTGTTCAGATTCCTTTGGTTTAAGGCACTTGCTACAGGGTTTCCGCTGGTTGTCAATGTGTTGCTATATGGTTGCTAAGGTGTTTTGTGTGTTGTAGCTTGTTCTTATGCTTTAAGGTGGTTACTACAGTGTTTTACATAGCTGTTAAGATGTTGCTGTATGGTTGCTAAGGGGTTTTGTGTGTTTTAGTATATTCTTATGTAGCTGCAAGGGTGTAACTGCTTGCTACAGTCTTTCAAGTGATTGCTACTGCTAGTGTGTTATTAAGTGGTTGTTTGGCTGTTTGGATTCCTTTTGCTTTAAGGCAGTTGCTACATGGCTTTAGGTGTTTGTCAAGGTGTTGTTATATGGTTGCTATGGTGTTTTGAGTGTTTTAGCATGTTTTTATGCTTTGAAGCGGTTACTACAGTGTTTTACATAGCTGTCAGGGTGTTGCTGTATGGTTGCTAAGGGGTTTTGTGTGTTTTAATATATTATTATGTAGCTGCAAAGGTGTAACTGCTTGCTACAGTGTTTCAAGTGGTTGCTGGAGTGTTCTTAAGCGGTTGTTTAGCTGTTCAGATTCCTTTGGTTTAAGGAAGTTGCTACAGGGTTTCAGGTGGTTGTCAAGGTGTGGCTGTATGATTGGTAAGGTGTTTTGGATGTGTTAGCATGTTCTTATGCTTTGAGGTGGTTACCACAGTGTTTTACACTTGTCAGGATGTTGCTGTATGGTTGCTAAGGGGTTTTGTGTGTTTTAGTATATTCTTATGCAGTTGGAATGGTGTAACTGCTTGCTACAGTGTTTTACATGGTTGTCAGACTGTTGCTATGCATTTCTTTCAGTGTTCTGCTTGTTCAGGTGTTCTGTGTTTTAAACATGTTTTGATGCTTTTGGAAATGTGCTAATGTGGTTGTAAGCTTGTTATTAAAGGGTTTCTCAGTTGCCCTCTAAACAAGTTTTCATACTGTTGCAAATGTGCTTTAGAGGAGGTTATTAGTTGGTGTTGCTAAGATGTTGCTTAAAAGTTCTGTGTGTTTTAGTCCATGTAATTTAGTTGCTAAGTTGGCCTGGCCATTGTTAGGTGGCAAATATTTGTGAATGCCTGGGTAATGTGGGTGCCAGGTGTTCTTTTGGTTGCTATGGTATTCTTGGTGGTTGCTAGGTGATTACCCGGGTTTAAAGTCTCTGTGATATTCTGGTAATCAGAACACATCTCCTAAATAAACCCAATAATATGAGCTTTCTCATTGTGGAATGAGCGGTGCACCAAAATCTATTTAGACTCATCTATTTTTGTCTTGCTTCCTTACCCAGGTCTGCAATGCAGCACTGGCCATTTCTCTTCACCAGAATGTTGCGGCTCTTCAGGTCTCTGTGTGCGATGGCTGGTTTGCCTTGTGTGCTGAGGATCTCTGTGTGGAGGTGCACAAGGCCGCTGGCGATGGACAGGCACATGCGCAGACAGCCCTCCGGGTCCAGCGTGCTGTACTGCAGGAAGTCATAGAGGGAGCCCAACTCGTGGAAATGTGTGACCAGCCACAGTTGAGTGCTGGAGTTTTTAGACGTCATGTCTGATGCTATAAAGCCTGATGGACAGAGAACACATGTAAGTAAGAAATATTCAAACATTGTGCAAATCCCTCTCATTAGAAAAGCAATGTTTGGCTATGTCAGAACATATTATGGCTGCAGCAGTACATACAGAACGATCCCTTCCCACACGAGCAGTGAAAAATGCAGTGTGGGTGGAACTTACCCAAGATGTTTTCATGCCTTAGTTGGACCGTGTTGTAGATTTCAGTCTCTCGAAACCAAGACTGCTCATCACGAGAGGAGAAAATCTTGACAGCCACACTTTCTCCCATCCAGGTGCCTCTCCATACCTCGCCATAACGGCCTTTACCTACCAGAAACATTCAGAGCAAAAAGTTATTTTAAAACTAGATGCATATCATTATAATAAGGTATAGGCATGTATAGGCAAGGTATACAGTAATAAATAGTTAATGAAGTTGTGCGGCACAATATTGAAAAAATCTGATATTGCAATATTTTATTTCCTGTAATAAATATTGTGATATTAATATGGTTTCGGCGGCACGGTGGTACAGTGGGTAGCACGTTAGTCTCACAGCAAGAAGGTTGTTGGTTCGAGCCTCGGCTGGGTCAGTTGGCGTTTCTGTGGGGAGTTTGCATGTTCTCCCCGTGTTCGCGTGGGTTTCCTCCAGGTGCTCCGGTTTCCCCCACAAGTCCAAAAACATGTGGTATAGGTGAATTGGGTAAGCTAAAATTGTCCATAGTGTATGTGTGTGAATGAGTGTGTTTGGATGTTTTCCAGTGATGGGTTGCGGCTGGAAGGGCATCCACTGCGTAAAATATATGCTGGATAAGTTGGCGGTTCATTCCGCTGTGGTGACCCCGGATTAATAAAGGGACTAAGCCGAAAGAAAATGAATAAATGAATAATACGGTTTTACAAGATGGTTTTAAAAGTTGTAACAGTATTCAGGTACAGAAATTGAATAATCACAATGGAAAAAATGCTTTTCTTACTTTGCTTTGTCTAGTTTCTACGGAGACACAGAAGTGACTTGATGGTGGGGAAAAAATTGGGTGGAAGAAAAAAAAACTGGGTGGGAGACAAAAAAACAATGATAGGAAAACATATATTTTTAAATTTTTGCATTCCCTCGCAAAGATTGCGTTATCTTGCAAAGATGTTTTGCAAGGGAATGCAAAGATGTTTTGTACATGTCAATCCAGTATTCTCCCGTATTTTACCATTCTAACCCACTATCATCCTATTATTAAGTATTTTCCCTCATTTCTCATATATTTTTAATCTTGAAAGCATGCTGAAATTAATATGAAAATGTCTGTATTCACTTTCTTTCCATTAAAGCTGTGCTTCAATCATCGCCCTTTATATCCAACCTCTGAATCAGTGAATGCATGTATAAGCGCTTGAACAACTAATTTTGTCATAAACAGTAAAAGTAATGGAATGCTTTCATTATAGATCTGTGCATTCTAAAAGTGACACATCTGCTATCAAACAAAACAAAACGAGATTCATTTGCTGCTCTGATAACAGAGGTGCTCTTGATAAGAGAGGTGTCGCTTTAAATGGAGTGCACAGTAGCTGATCTGGGATCAGTTTATCATAAGTGCGTCCGTCAGTCAGCGCTTATACATGCATTTGCTGATTCAGAAGTTGCATATGAATATGGAAAGAAAATGAATGCAGACATTTTTATATTATTTCAGCGTGCTTTCAAGATTAAAAATATATGAAACATATGAGAAAATACTTAATAATAGGCTGATAGCGGGATATAATGGTAAAATATGGGAGAATACTGGCAAAAACGGGAGGGTTGACACGTATAAAGTGAACAGGAAGTGTTTGTGGATCTTTGCATTCCCTCGCAAAACATCTTTGCGAGAAAATGCAATCTTTGCGAGGGAACGCAAAAACTTAAAAAACATTTTTAAAACCCAATTTTTTTTCTCCCATCCAGTTTTTTTCCCCACCATCACGTCCCTTCCGGGTCTCCGTAAGTTTCTAGTCCAAAAATTTAAAAATTCTTAAATCAGGTGAAAGCTGAATTATCTGCCAATGGGATAAGAAATGTAGACATTTGGACAGGAAACATAACAAAAATTCCAAGTATAAAAGATGTTATTGTTGTTTTCGTCATAAATCGTATAAATAATGAAATACAATTAATCTTAACATATTTTTTTGTGTCCAAATATTATAAACTCTATTGAAATGTACAGTCACATGCCTTAAAAACACATGCAAATGGTAAACTTTCACTTTATTATGGTTAAACTTAGCAGTCACTCTATAAATCACATGTGTTCTATTGCTCCTGGTCAATAATGATTCAAATTCAACTTTGCATACTCTATGATGTGACTATTGCAAATGCGTACATTGTAATATCGATGCGGAAACTATATATTGTGCAGCTCTATAATGGAACAGGACACATCTACACCCTCAGCTTTACTTTGTAGTTTTATTATTCTCCTATGCAGCATTGTAATGAGTGTAATGAGATCGGTTTTACTCACCAACACACTCAACCAGAGAGATCTGTCGCGCCATGGTCCTTTGCACCAGATAGGGCAGACCGGTGCCACTGCCCGATGTACAAAACTCATCAAAGATATCCTAAAGATGACAATTACATATTTATGAGAGTAACTTTAGTTTAAACTGTAAACAATTAATGAAGCATTTAAAAAAATGCAGTACAATCGGTTGACATTATTCTCCTCACCACTGCTATTTTCATAATGGATAAAAATGCCAAACATAGCCAAACAAAAACTGCTCAATCAGTATTCAACACATACATACTATGGATTATTTTAGGCATTAACCAATGCCACTTTTACAAACCAATACGAGTATGAGTATTTTAATTTGTGTACTTGCTGATAACGAGTACCGAATCCGATACTTCTTAGGTTTGGTTTCAATGAAAGTGCAATTCATTTGAAAGGAGGTTTTTTATGCCTGTAGCAAGGATGAACACAAAAAATCTTTAACAAAAGGCTATTCCAAGGCAAAAATATAAACACATTGTTGATAATCCTATAAATCGATAGACCTTATAGATTACCGATTAAGCATGAACATTTAAAGGATAAGTTATCCTTGTGCTGACTCGCGTCCATGACTTCACACATTGCATAATCAAGTGTGCGCAGTTTACCTTGCCTTATGGAGTCACTCTCTTGACATTGCATATTGGTGAGGCATAAAACCTTGTTATGGGGTTTTTTTTTATCTTTGTTATATTCGCGAGTCCTGCCGTTAATCAGCGGCTCAGGTAATCAAAAAGTAGGCTACATGATGTTTTACTATGGGTGGGTCACGGGTTTTTACGATCAGTAGTTGGTTATGCAAACTTTGACTACTTTTTCTTAATATTAAAATATTAAGACTGAGTTTGTTCCTCAGAGGTTAATAATTAAAATTGAGTCATTTAAACATGACTGTCTAGCAGCAACGATAATTTTTCCTACTCAGATAATGATTGAACTAAGCATAATGAAGCCAGTAAAAAGCTTTGAATGTCATAGAGTGCAGTCTTTTACCCCATATGTGGGGTCTCCTCCACTGGGGACTTTGAGCATGGAGGTGTCGTGCTCAACCGGATGGCAGTATTGACGTCTTGTACGCAGCCATAACACAAGTCCACAAGCTGCCATGGCTATCACCAACAACACCAGCAACGGCACTCCAACCAGCAGAATCACTCTGATGGGCTTCTCCACTGCAAACAGATACACTGAGTTACATCACAGTACCACATCGACACAATAACAAAAGACAGTACTAGAGAGCCGCATTTTTGTTGAACTTTAGTCAACAGTCAAATAACAATTAATAATATTTTAGCCATGACTTATTATTATTCTGAATCTGAAAACTAATTAATGAATATATGTGAAACCATAGAATTTTACACTATTATAACAATTATTAATCTTTGAGTAACATTTAAATAGAAAATAAACAAAGTAAATTTCAAATAGTTAATAAGTACTGTTGTAGTAACTCAATGCTACCAAAATAACACCGCCTTGCAGCAATTTTTGGTAAATGCAAAACATTTTTCCAAAATTATATTTTGAAATTTATAACTATATTTTAATAGTTCTAATTTGATACACAGATTCTTTTAAATATTTTTTGGATATATAATATAAGATACTCATAATTTTAATGTAAGGGTGAACATATGTATAATTGTCTTGTAAAACACTAATATAACACTAGGAGGCAGGAGAGAGCAAACTTTTACAGATGGATCATGTCAGGTCAAAACAAGGCAACAGACTCTTTCATTTTAGTTATGGTTACATATACATAAACAAGAAACGAGTAAGTGAGCTAAAGTTGAAATGTCTGACCTGTTTTTTCAGGCATAGTGAGGTTTGCATTGCAGTGGTGTGTGTAGCAGCATTTGGTATAAACTCCAGGTATAGCAGGTACGTAGCATTGTTCGGCAGTCTGAAAACAGCCTCTGACAACCCGCTCATGGACCGAAGTGTAGAAGCAGATACGACCCCAGCAGCTGTTGTTTTCACACAAGTTTGTGTTCTCACAACTGCACTGTAAACTGCTTTCATCTGTCAACAAACAAACATAATGTGTAACTAATAGTATTTCAGTTGAGATAGATGGGTTGATGGATAGATGAAAGATAAACTGATTGATTGATCGATAGTACGACAGTAACAAGAGACGATTGGAGGGATAGATGGATGGATTGACAAATCCATAGACAGAATGAACAGAATGATGGATAGATGGAGATAAATGGATTAAATGATAGAATTTGATTTAAAGAGTTGTTAGTCTAAAGATCTAAACTTGTATATACAAACTTGACAAGTTTGATAACAAATAACAAAACATTTTAAGGTCAAAATTATTAGCCCCTTTATGCTATATATGTTTTCGATAGTCTACAGAAAAATCATCGTTATACAATAACTTGCCTAATTACCCTAATCTGTCTAGTTAACCTAATTAACCTAGTTAATCTAGTTACAAACTGACACAGCTCTCTACAAACTGACCCAGCTCTCTTACAAACTGACCCAGCTCCCTGTTCCTAGCTCTGTCTGTCAATGGATCACCAGCTTTCTGACAGATAGACAACAGCTAGTCAGAATGGGCAAAATCACATCCGACAGCCGCACCGTCACCACTGGTGCCCCCCAGGGATGTGTTCTATCCCCACTGCTCTTCTCCCTGTACACCAAAGACTGCACCGCAAAAGACCCCTCCGTCAAGCTCTTGAAGTTTGCTGAAGACACTACTCTTATCAGCCTCATCCTGAACGGTGACGAGTCTGCATACAGACAGGAGGTGGAGCGGCTGGCTTTATGGTGCAGATATAACAACCTGGAGCTGAACACGCTCAAAACAGTGGAGATGATAGTGGACTTTAGGAGAAACCCCCCTGCACTCCCCCCACTCACCATCATGAACAGCACTGTGGCTGCAGTAGAGTCATTCAGGTTCCTGGCCACCACCATCTCTCAGGATCTGAAGTGGGACATTCACATAGACTCTATTGTGAAAAAAGCCTAGCAGAAACTGTACTTCCTTCATCAGCTGAGGAAGTTCAACCTGCCACAGGAGCTGCTCGTACAGTTCTACTCAACTGTCATCCAATCCTTCCTCTGCACTTCAATCCCCGTCTGGTTCAGCTCAGCTGCCAAAACCGACCTACGTAATCTACAGCAAATAGTCCGGACTGCTGAACGAATCACTGGCACTACCCTTCCTACACTTCAAGCAATATACTCTTCCAGAGTGAGTAAAAGGGCTTGCAAAATTACTATGGATGCCTCGCACCCAGCACACTACCTGTTCGAACTGTTACCTTCTGGTCGGCGATACAGAGCACCAAGCACAAAAACAGCCAGACACAGGAAAAGTTTCTTTCCTCAGGCCATCTACCTCATGAACAGTTAAATATTCCCCTACTGTGCAATAAACGAGCAATACTTTCTCATACGCACTTGTGCACAGCACCTTATAACAATATACAATGCAATACTCTCTCACACGCATTTGTACACAGCACCTTATAACCTGTATATTTATAACAAATCTGTACATACAACTCAACATTCAGATCCTTTGACTAACTGCATCTCTGTTTAATGTTTAATGTGTATCATCTTTTTTCATATTTATTTTGTGTTGACTTTATGTACACTGGAAGCTTCTGTAGCCAAAACATATTCCTTGTGTGTGTGAAGCACACTTGGCAATAAAACTGATTCTGATTCTGATTCTAAGCCTTTAAAAGTTACTTTACGCTGTATAGAAGTGTCTTGAAAAATATCTAGTAAAATATTATTTACTGTCATCATGGCAAAGATAAAATAAATCAGTTATTAGAAATGAGTTATTAAAACTATTATGTTTAGAAATGTTGAAACAGAAATTGAGGAAAAAAAATAAACAGGGGGGCTAATAATTCTGACTTTAACTGTATATATGTATCTTTTTGTATTACTGAAAACTGTAATAAATGAAATAGGAGGATTCTTCCATCCTCATTCTCAGCCTTCATATTTTATGGAGAAGCTAATGTGCTTCTACACTTGTGACTTGACAAATGCAGCTTTTCAAGTCCTGCTCCTCCACTGAAGCCTAGTTCACACTACATGACTTTAAGCATCGGCAGATCTCTATGCCATTCATACTACATGACTTGATTTTGTCTCTTAAAATCATTGTGTCGTTCACACTACGCGACTTATGTAAATTATCCACAAGAGGGGCATCACACACTACATGATCTGACAACAACTCTTTCAACAAACAGCTCTGTTCACCCCTCAAACCACAGCCAATGAAATGTTGAGGGTGGAGCTGTCAGAAAGAGCTCAACACTATTGGCTGATGTGCGATGATGACATCACTGATACACAGTGTTGGAAATCTTCCTGAAAGTGTTCAAGGGAGTAAGTGATGGGAAGTTCGGATCATTTTACTGACTCAGACCTTTGAGTCTCGTTCATTGAGATGAACGAATCTTTTTTTGAGTCATTTCTTTCATTTTGCCAAAATATTATTAAAATGTTATGAATTGCTTCCAAACTCATCTACAACTACACCAAACAATGATCACACTACAAACAAGAATAACTAGAATGTAACTAGAATGCCATAAGAAGGAGAAAATAATCATTTATTGTTTACCTGATCTTTTGTCTATAATTATGTCAGCTCATCTCTTCTGACAGGTCTTCAAATTTGAGGGGTTCATTCACGTCACACTAACAGTCCCATATAAGCTTAACCAATGCACACAGTCAAAAGAAAGCTGAAAGGATCCATGATATGTTCACCTTTCAAGTCTTCTGGTTTTTGAGTCATTCGTTCATCACATGACAGCATGTAAAGAGAGACGACTCAAACCTGAGGACTCCAGAAATTAAAAGATCAAATCTTTTTCCGGCTCTAAATGCAT
Source organism: Danio kyathit (assembly GCA_903798195.1). Taxonomy (NCBI): domain Eukaryota; kingdom Metazoa; phylum Chordata; class Actinopteri; order Cypriniformes; family Danionidae; genus Danio; species Danio kyathit. The sequence continues at coordinate 31,312,832 of LR812541.1, forward strand.
ATGATTGACTTCTATCTTTCATGTGATGAATGAAGGACTCAAACCGAGGACTCGAGAAATGGACGGATCAAATCGTTTTCTGGCTCTAAATGCATATGATTGGCTTCTATCTTTCATGTGATGAATGAAGGACTCAAACCGAGGACTCGAGAAATGGAAGGATCAAATTGTTTTCTGGCTCTAACTGCATATGATTGGCTTCTGTCTTCCAGGTGATGAATGAACGACTCAAACCCAATGGAAACTCGAAAAATGTACTTATCTTCTTCTCCACCTGGACAAATGTGCGCATGCACGAATGAACAAATCACTCCCTGAGAAGACTCATCGTTCTCGAGTCATACAAAAGATTTGTTCAAAATGAACGAATCATTCAAGAATGACCCACCACTAGGGAGTATTTGAAAGCATCGTCAATCAGCTGATCTGTCAGCGGATTGATCGCTCATAAATCTGCATGGTTCAGCAGTGTGTGGCTTTAATATGCTCTTGTGTCCATGTAAACACAGGGTAAATCAAGTGCATTAATGACCATTTTGGTCAATCACAGACATGTCTGTTGAGCTCCTGAACTCAATGGCTATTCAGCTCATGACTTGCCCTTTCATTGGCTGCAGCTTGTCACTACTGGAATACTGGAATATTTAGCGTGCTAGATATTGGATTTTTGTCTGCGATGTGTCGGAGAGTCAGCTAGCCTCTTTGATGCATCATTTAGTAGTTCACACATAAAGACTGCTCAGTGCCGAGCACCCACAGATTTTTCCCCCAATCATTCAGGCTCAAATTGGGCTTAAAATCCTGTAGTGTGAATTAGGCATAAAATGGATTAACATGCCCCATTCACATGAACACCTTACTACATTCCCCATAAACTTATTGTGAAACAACATAAAAAGAAATATTGAAAAACGGGGTTTCACTTTGTGCTTGTTCCTATTCATGGGTCATGATCTAAAGAAATAGATGGATTTGCACTCACCATTCTTTGGAGTAGAAGTCTCCATAAGATGATCTGAAAAAAATGTGATTTGCAACTGTAAAAAGATGTCAAAAAGGAGCACTTTGTTTTGTTACTTTGGTTTACTGTCTACTCAGGAAGAAAATTTCAGTTTTTTTTTCTAGTGTGCTCAGACATATGCACACATATAAACACTTCTGTGACCTCAATTTTGCAACCTCACCTGCAGTTGTTGCGTAGCTTCCAGAATACACCAAAACAAACAGTACTACGAGCATCACTGAAGCCTTCATGTCTAGGAAAGAGGGGATATATAATGAGAGAGAGACTTGGAAGAAAGCATTTTGACACATTTTTGTTTAGTCATATGTGCATATCCCATGGTGGCTTGCGGCATCATTTGCTAATCGCTATTTACAAGTTACCGCTCAATTCTTGAAACCATATAATGGTGCGATCAATGACATGTAGTGTTGGAATCTTAATGGAGAAAAGCTCAATAAGCCCTGTCTGCACCAAAGGAAGTCACAGATGTAGAGGGTCCAGTCAGTCTGTCTGTGCTGCAATTATAGTCGGAGAGGGTGGGAGAGACTTTAGTGGAGGCCTCGCTCTCCTCTGCGCCACTGGTTCTTGCAGACACTCTGGCTACTGCGCACACAGAGTAAATATTGATGGCTATACTTCCTGCCATTCAGAGGCCGCACCCGGCTAGCCGTCCAGATACTCTGGATTGCTTGTTCCTTTAGGCCTGGAAGTTGGCTGGTCACGCAAGCAACATGGCTGAGTGAAATTAAAGGATGGAAAATCTGCATGTTGAAACATTGGCCTTGTCTCCAGGCTGCTTTTAAGAAGCAATGGGTACCCTCCATTGTTACCTTACGTATACTTCAAATAGTTTTACTATTATATTATACACTGGATTCATATTCAATGGGCATCAAATCAGAGAACAGCAGAATTTCCTAAATTCTAGTAAATAAGTTTAGTCCCATTTCAAGTTATCATAACAAAACAGCAGTTTCTAAGCATCTTTTATATTGCATATATTCTGAAACATAGAATATAATAAACTTGGACTATCAGATACATCACAGTTATTGGTGTTAAACTGACACCTGGTGGTAATTTCCCTACTTATGTGATAAACTATTTTTAGCCAAACTTTACAGTTTTGACAGATTTTGCAAGACAGTGAGCCATTCTCAAATGATAAAGGTCAAAGAGAAGGACCCTTTCAGCCAAAGCCAGTGAAGCTGATACATCAAATCTGCGATTAGTTAAATATTTCTACAATATTGTTTGAAATCTTTAAAAACTTTACAATGTCCCTAACTCAATCAAGTCCTACAAAATTAAGCACTGAACCAGCTTAGCACTGAACAGGTTAAGGATCTGTATTTGTATATAGTACCTCATTTCATACCCATTTTTGACGGTCACCTTTAGAATTTTATGTTCAAAATCACTTTTGTGCTATAATTATTGCTGTTCTTTAATTTTCATTCATTCATTCATTTTCTTTTCGGCTTAGTCCCTTTATTAATCTGGGGTCGCCACAGCGGAATGAACCGCCAACTTATCCAGCACGTTTTATGCAGCGGATGCCCTTCCAGCCACAACCCATCTCCGGGAAACATCCATACACACTCATTCACACTCATACACTACGGACAATTTAGCCTACCCAATTCACCTGTACCGCATGTCTTTGGACTGTGGGGGAAACCGGAGCACCCGGAGGAAACCCACGCGTACGCAGGGAGAACATGCAAACTCCACACAGAAACGCCAACTGACCAGCCGAGGCTCGAACCAGCGACCTTCTTGCTGTGAGGCAACAGCACTACCTACTGCACCACTGCGTCGCCTGTTCTTTCATTTTGATTAAAATAAAATATTTATAAATAAATCAATGATATCAGTTTGCATATCATTGTTTTATATTAAATGCAAAGCCGTTCGTGCATTTTTTAAATGTGACTTAAGTGTCCAAAACTGTTTAAAATTATATTTAGGTCAATATAACTGCAGTTTGCTGAAAACAACAGAACGTTTTCATGTTGCCCCAACACTATAATTAAAGTAGGCACACTATATACTTATGTGAGGTCATGGAAAAACAGAGTCAGCCATCATGCTTTGAAACAGATAATTAGAGCCAGAGTTTGTGTGTATGAAGAAATATAAAAAATTGTCCTTGGTGACATGGCCACATGAGAAGTTTCCTAAAATGGTTTTGAATATTTAATCTATATTATCTGTGACAACTATTGTTACAATATCTACAATACTTTTTAAAGAAATGAACGGTGATCCAAGTCTAAACAAACAAGTTAGTTAAATGAAAATGATGATGGCAATGATGGCAATGAATGGCCTGATATAGAAACACATATAGCAAAATTCCATCAGGAGTCACATTGTCTGTGGAAGACTTTTAAATACTCAATTTAAGCCCAGCACAGGTGGGTCAGTGTAAACACCTCTGTCACGTACACTTGGTGCAGAAAAATGGGTAATTGCTGGGCCCTCTGGGCCACATTTAAGACGGAAAACAACCCCACCCTTTAGAAATGCTTTTCTCTCTGGGTATGTTGATCTTTATTTCTAAGCTGCCAGGATATTTCTCAAATCAGATAGTGTCCATCTTGAATCAAAGCCTAAAGTGAACATGATGAAATGAGATTCCTGTTTCGATGGCCTGCTTGTCAGCATTCTCTCCGACAGAGAGCAGTCAGCAGACTCATGAGAACAAACTAACAGTGCACTTCCTCAGGACTGAGTCACTAAAATAGAATAAACACCTTTGTTTTTTACATTCATATTTACATTTTTTCCTCAGATCCAACTTTTAGTGTATTTTAAAATAACCATCACTTCTTTTTAATTGGTTAATAAAACAAAATTAATTTAAAAAATTCAGAATATCCCCTATAGTGTCTCAAATGAAATGCACAATAAAAAAAAATTTGAATTTCAGTTTTAAATGTTGTTAGTATGTTTCTCTGAAGGATATGCTTAAGTTCTGCAAAAGTCATTTGATATCAGCTGCCCATAATAGACTATATTGTTAAAAATCATGAGTTTGATCAGGATTTTGAAATAGGGGAATTTTAGCATTCACCAGCCTATCTCTGGCTCCATCTTGCAGCTGTAGGAACTTGCCTGTTTTGAATGCTGTTAAAAAGAAGTGGTATGCCTCAGTGTATTCATAAGCACCAGCATTTCACAGTTACAGAGATAAATGAACTGACCTCACGGCTCATGATAACTAGATGTGGGCTTTGTTTAGGGCTCTGTTTGCATCAGTGACTGTGAGGATTCTTGTAAAACATGGCTTGCAATGATGCCTAAACAGGATATGTATTCTGCAGTTTTGTAATGGTTAATTGTAATAGGCAGTCTGAAATATAATGAGTACCATTAATGAATGAAAGCATTCATTCTCATTTATCATGGGAACAGATGCATACTATCATTATTTAACACATGTGGTAACACATGACAAGTAACAGAAGTTACCGAACAGGATTACTTTTTAAAGTAAGTAAGGCATTACTTTTTAATGAAGAAAATGCCAGTGCTCCTTTTTCCAAAAGGTAATGCTAATTACTTTACTCATTTATTGACTGACAGCTCTCCTGTCCCTGTGTTGAGAGAAATCAGGAGTAGGTGCAGAGGTGCACAGTGTGTAAACCAGATACTTAACTGTAAATGTAAACATGTATTTACTCATTGCAGTTGCACGTAAACAGATTTAAAATCTCTGAAAAAGAACAAAAACTAATGCAAACTTGAAATATTTATTACTGAATGGTGTTGAACTATCCTTTCATGCATCCTATTCTTCAATACATGAATTTACATCCTTTTAGCATGTGGTTTATTCACTTCACATTTTCCTTTTAGTGTAAAAGGCCCTTTATTTGTAAAAAAAAAATGTTTTATTGTTTTATATTGTTACAAACAAGCAAGTCCTGCAGCCCAGATGAAAAAAGTAATGCAAAAACACATCCATTTCCTTAAAAAGTAACAAAGTTACTCATTTAGTTACTTTTAAATAATACAAGATTGTAATGCATTACTTTTAAAAGTAACTTTCACCAGACATATGTATGTATATGTATTTATAACATATGTCGGAATATAGGAAAGGAATAAAACAAATAAAGCAATGTATTTCAGCATTTTGTGATTCTCTTTTTTTCTTAAAAGAATGAATATGCTGCTAAATCCCAGTTTGCACATTCATAACGTAAAAGCTATCACCAACCATTGATTTTTATCAAATATTACTTCAAACATCACCCAAACCTTAAGTTAACACGTTATCAACACCTCTTTTTAAACAGTATTCATTTTCATTTAAAATAAATTCACGAATTACGCCTCATTCACGAGAGCAATTGCAGAGAGATTAAGAGAGATTAGAAAACATGATGGGTAATTTACCTGGTTTTCGTTTTGCTTTCACTCACGAATCAAGTTGATCAATCTTCATCTGTTTGTAAAACTAGTTTCTCATTACTCAAACATAGAAGTATATTCTCATAACGGGCGGCTATAGTGAAATCAGCTGCGCAAGTCATATCCAGATGTGTTGGATCCTTAACTTTTCCCACATCCCGACAATCTCGGTGTAAAGTTAAACTTTTTAGAGTTCCGTTTTCATCCGCGCACAAACCGATCGGTCTTATTTTCTCAAGCGAAATATTGCGTAGATCGCTGTAACGGTGAACATATCGAGTCGTGGTATATATATCTCCAGTCAAATCTCGGGCTGATAAACCGAAAACAAGAAACTGCTTCTCGGAGAAGGAACAGTCTTCTTCCGCTTAGAAATAAACATTCCCAGATCAACCCATGACGACTCCATCTCGATAAGTGCAAAGCAAACTTTGAGCAATGTTCCTGATTTAGGGGTTAGATTACAGATTTTAAAATATACAGTTTTGTCCCACCTCTCATTGTCTAAGCCGGGGTTCACTAGGAATGCGCTCTCATAGCTGTTTTCCTGTTGCTGCAAGACCTTTCATTTTTTCCACGTCTGTTTTTTTTTCCTCATAGCTGGTTGCATATGAATGGGACTTCATAGAGGACAGCCGTCTGAACACATCACGTTTCAAAAGTGATCTTTATCATCTCCTTTTCTGAGTTTCTATCTAAATGAACAAAATATGAAACCAAAGTTTGCCAGTTGGCAATAATATGCTCATGCAGTTTTTTTTAAAGACTCATATTTTTCTTAAATAAAAGATTGTTTTTAATTGATATGCAACTAAAACACATGAACAACTTTTATAGTGAGTCAAAACAAACAGAAACATAACATATATATTGGCTGGTCCAATTTTTTGTACAATTTTCAATTTGCAGTCCGAACAATCATACGGAAAATAATAATACTATTATAATAAATTAATAACAATTAATAATTAATAATAACATTGTTGCATAGAGTAAGCTTTCCTTGGGGTCAGTTTAGTGTGCAATAAGTGCTTTCCCTGAGTTTTTCAGTTGGCAATAATATGGTCATGCGTTTTTTTTGGTGGTGTAGGTCTAATCTTAAAGATCTGGACCAATAACCAAAAGTTTTGTTTGAATCTGCATGAGCTGAGGGATCTTTTGGGTCTTTTCTATATATTCCGGAAATGCTTGCTCTAGGCATTTGTTATGCTACATTTTGTAATATTTAGCAGTAGGCTAACTCAAATTTACTCGTAATGCTTTAAAACTTTACACATTTCGTACATATTAGAAAAGCCTCTTATACCATCAGGGCTTATTTGCTGGGAAAAAAATACAACAAAAACAGTAGACCTAATATGAAATATGACTATAATTTAATATAAGAAAATGTAAAAGTCTTACTTGATTTAAAACATACTTTTGTGATTGAAAAGCTGAACTTTTATTAACCTTTATTCTTATTTTCAGATACGAACCTTCTATGTCAAAGTTAAAAGTTAATTTATTTAGTCATTAACAAATGCCTACTATAATAGAAAACTTCTATGACATTATTAATGTTTTTTTTTTATATATATAACCATCACTTTTATTATTTTCTATTCATTCTGGGTGAATAAACTAGAATTTCCTACACTGTAAAACTCAATCGTCAACTTTATCAAATGAAATGAGTGTAGTTAACTCAAAATTGACTGAAAGTTAATTCTACTCATTTGAAAAGAGTTTTGAACTTAGTGTTAAAGGTAATGAGTTAATTAATACCTCATTACTTTAACTAAAATAGATTATGTTCACAGTACTCATATTAGTTTTTTAACTCAAATGGTTTGTAGCAATCGGTTTCCTCAAACTGTTTGAGTTGCCTTAACTTATTGGGTTTTACAGTACTCATTAGGATTATTTTTTAACTTAAATGGTTTATTGCAATCAGTTTCCTCAAATGGTTTGAGTTACCTTAACTTTTTGGATTTTACATTGTCAAAAAATACCCAAATCCCTAACAGGAAATTCAGATATAGGCCATATACCATAATATGACAAAATGACAGTCAACATGACCAAATTCAACGTAACAAATAACAGAAATAAATCACAAAACTGAATATGAATGTCTTTATTCTGAGCTTAAAAATGCAAATAATAAATTCATAAAACACAGAGGTTGATTTATTTGATGGGAAACAGTTGGTTTATTTGATGGGACAGTGCTGAAGGCAGGGCGACCTGAGGTTATAGTGACATCTCCCTCTAAACCTTAAAACCTCCCTTATGTTCCAATTGAAAGCAAAGAGCAATCTCAGTTAGCTGAGATGACAGCTCTTACAGATACAGAAACAAAAATCCCATCTTTCGTTCATTGCAACATAATCACAAAGATACTTCCAAGAAAAATATTAACTTAGACTGGATGCGTTGTATTACATCAATAGACAAGAGAAAATGTTCAGTTTTTCCCTTTGGAGGCTTTCTAGTCTACTTTCTTGGCTGGTGTTTACAAATGCAGCTGGAACTCCTCAGATCGAAGAAAGGAGAACTGTTATTTATTTTTCTTCTATGATATGTGAAAATTTGAGGTCTGTCTTTTCTCAAACTTCTATTAACAGCAACACATGATGGAAACCTCTTTTGTTGAGTTTTTTTTTAATCATATGACAACAAATCCTGCTTTTAAACATTTTTATATAAAATGTTAAAGCTTTTATATAAAAAATAATAATGTGCAAAATTATTAATGAATTTATTGTATTTGTATATATTTTTTGAGACTGTGGGGGAAACCGGAGCACCCGTGAAAGGGGAGAACATGCAAACTCCACATAGAAATGCCAACTTGCCTCAACCTTCTTGCTGTGAGGCGACAGTGCTAACCACTGAGCCACTATGCTGCTTTTCCACAATATTTCACTTACATATATATATGTATATGTGGCTGTATATCGGCACTGGTGGAAGGCTTGCTTTATAGTGTCCCACTAGTGCCAATATACAGCCACATCGCACTGCTACAACTGTGATATTGCATTTATACAACAGTTCAATGGCAAAATATAAAAAAGAAAATTCAAACACGGAGAGTCTCATAACCCTTTTGTATGAGGGACTACTTTCCTCCGCCATTCAGTCACATCTGGAGCTGACGTCAGAACAGCAGAAATTGTTGCTACTTCACCAACGTCACTTTAGAGCTGGTATTTGAATGATTCTCTAGTGTAATGTGTCTAAAGTGAAGACAAAACAGGTGATTTTGCTGATATTTTAAGATTATAAGGGTGAATGGCATGAAATGCCATCAGTCTACAGAGAGTACCCTGTATAACTGTTGCAATCGGGATGTCACAATAATTAACCCAGAAAAAGCCAAAGCAGCGCCAACAGTACCAGATTTACTGTTGTGTTTATGATAAGGAAAAACGCTAAACATATGCGGGCATTTCTTCTTCATTTTTTTTTACTGGACTAGTCTGCAGTAACGAAAACAGGAGACGCATTAGAAACAAACAAATGGCCAACCAAATAGTAACTCAGAGTTATACAAAGAGTACCCAACACAAAATACATACATTCCTGATATGTGAGTCCCATCTCACACTCAGTACACTACAATTATATGGTATAAATACAGCACCACAACATACAAAAGAGAGAGATCGACTTAGAATGTCATTTACCAGTTTAATAATCAAATAAATAAATTTAATAATTAAATTTAAATAAATTACGCAGTTTTTATCTTCTAAGAGCTTATTATGCTGTCTCTTTCACCATCTTGTGGATGAACAACATCAACCGTCTTGAAGACTAAGGTTAACACGGTGCTTAAAGACAGGCTAATGGCCGCCAACACGCTGTCTCTCAGAAATTATAAATATTTAAAATAGGCACTGTCCTTATGAATAAACTACATAGTTGTAATCTAAACAACTACATTCTCGACTAAAAAAGCCTCAAAAGTACATTATGTTGTCCAACAGCAGCAATACAGTATTTGTCAAACTGTAGAGTGCTTGTCACTGTATGTGGGCGGAGTAATACACAAGGGTAAGGGGTTAAGAGGCTGAACGAGTGCTGTTATTTGCAGAATATCGCACCACTAGCAGCCAATCAGATTTAAGAACCAGACAGAACTGTTGTATAAATATATATATATATATATATATATATATATATATATATATATATATATTATATATATATATATATATATATATATATATATATATATATATATATATATATAGTAAATGCTGTTAAAATAAAATTACAGCATTAAAATAATACAACTACTGGAAAAAATCAGTTAACATTTTAAAACACTGTATTTTAAAAAGGTGTTTTAAATAAAATATAATGTTTTAGTGTAGTAAATTATTTATAGCATATTGAAAAGTCCACTTTTGTATCACTTATTAAAAAAAATATTTAATTTTATCTAAAATATTGCAGTAACTACAAAATGTTGTAAAGCCCACAGATCTGAAATAGATGACACATTGTTTAACAAATCTAAAAGCTGCTATAGGAGATGTGTTAGTCTTTTTCTAACTGTAGGGTGTAACCAAGTAAAACAACTTCGAAGAGGTCGAGACATCATTTTCTCTAATTTTTGGAAGTGATTGAAATCTTGTCATTTGCTACTGGTCAGTCTTATATGATTGACAATGTTGCCCGCCCTTTAGCAAGCAAACATATTATCACTAAAGAAGAGATATTGTTTAAAAAAGGGACCTTTTTTGATAAAAGACTATAACGACATAAAAAAACAAGCTTTTCTTTCCTTCAGGTTAAATAAAACATGCCACATATCTCAAAAATAAGTCTGTTACTATTTCACACTACAGTGATTTTGCATATATGCTGCAAATTTAGGAAGGAAAATCAGCGTTATCAGTTTATTCATACATATTACAATTCTGCTCTCAGCTTGTTATTTTAGTTTACATGTCTTGACCTTACTTCACGTCAAGGCAAATGCTCAGTTACGTAAGGATGGCACAATGAGTGGATTAATTTCCAAGTTCCCTGCTTTGTGACCTCACTACTCCAATTATAGCCATGCCTTAAGCTTAGTGATTTAAAGGTTTAAAACCTCCAGCAATCCCATCAAAACAGTGGCGAATAAGATGTCACCAGTTGGTGGGTTTAAACTTTATTGAATTAAGACTCATATTTTTCTTAAATAAAATGTTGTGTTTTTAATTTATATGCAACTAAAACACATGAACAACTTTATAGTGAGTCAAAACAAACAAAAACAACATATATTGGCTGGTGCAGTTCATAGTACAATTTTCAACTTGCAGTCCGAACAATTATTTGCACAAAATTAATAATAATAAATGCTGATTGTTGCATAGATTGAGCTTTCCTTGTGGTCAGTTAAGTGTGCAATAAATGCTTTCCCTGAGACACAAAGTATTAAGATTCATGAACAAATTCTTAAACATTCAATTTAAACCACTGCATAGAGACAAAGAGGAAAGAACAACATTGTAAGCATTCTTTTGCCTTAATGACATAGATTTTAATAAAGTGCTGTCAAAACGAACATGGTTCAGTTTCTATGCTGTGACTTTCAAAGTCATTTGTAGAATATTAGAGTGCAATACAGAGGAATTAAAATAACAGTATAGAGACAGTTACACTACCATTCAAATATCTAGGGCCAGTACCATTTTGTTTAATTTTAAAGAAATTAATTTTATTCAGCAAGCATGCATTAAATTGAAATATTTTTCACAAAAATATTAAGCTGTACAACCATTTTCATCATTGATAACAAGTAAATCAGCATCATTAGTCATATTAGTCAATCATGATATGCCATTAAACACCTAGGGCTGACAAAATAAGCATTGTCATTACAGGAGTTAATTAAATTTATTAGCTAATTGAATAATAATGAATGTAAATTTGAATAATTCACAATTATGTTTTTTAATAAATTACTGACCACATACTGAATGGTAGTGTAAACCCCATTAAAATAAATAATGATGCCATAGCATACTCATCAAGCTTAAAGTTAAAGGTACCATTGTTATTAGTTATTCACCCTTATGTTGTTCTCCTGAGACCTTTGTTCATCTTTGGAACCCAAATTAAGATATTTTAGGTTAAACCTGAGAGTCCTCCATAGACAGCAATGGTCCCGACTCATTCAAAGGCCAATAAAGGCTCCAAAACATCCTCAAAACAAACCAGTTGTTTTAAACAGAGAAAGTTGTATATGGGCATCTGGGAAACAGGTGTTACACCTGTGCACTGTGCTTATGATCGCGTGCAATATACTGACACTGAAGAGAGGAATCTGTTGAATAAAGCTGTTATTTTTGTTTTATGTATGCACAAAAGTATTCTCATAGCTTTGATGATATTCCCATTGAACCAGTGAAGTCATATGGTCTGTTTTGAGGATTTTTTAAACGAATCGAAAACCCTGCTGTCTATGGAAAGAAAGAGAGCTATCAGATTTCACCTAAAACATCTTAATTTGTGTTAATGTTTGGAATGATCCATTGATAATTAATAATTAACAACACTTTTTCATTTTTGGGTGAACAAACATTTTAAAAGAGAAAACCAAAGCATCTCAAATGAAAAGTTAACATGTTAAAAATGTCTATAAATACAGGCCTACTGGTTCCCGGAGAGGTATTAATCATATTGAGGTTACAAATATAAATTAAATGTCTTTAGATAAATTTGAGTGCATTCTGTTGGCATTTGAATCACTTTTTATTTTTTTTCTTGGCTCCTTTATCCAGCTTCTCCTGTTCTTCTTTTTTCTTCTCTTTTTTTTTCTCCTCTTTGGCCTCCTTGTACTTCCAGATCGGTGGCTCTAAGTAACCTTTGTTTCGCTTGCTCTTCTTCTCCTTCTTGGGTGTTGGCTCTCCAGACTTAGTCACTTTGATTTGAGGAACACAGCCAGCCGGAAACACACTGTTGCGGCGGGCCATGCTGCGCGGGACGAACCTGCGGACGCCATTGGAAGCCATGGAAAGCACACTTCCTCTCCGTTCTGATTCAGAACAGCATGAGGCCAGCGAGACAGAAGAGCCGGATGTAGATGCCACAGAGATGGAGCCATTGCTGTGTCGTATTGTGTGCTCCTCAAGCTTTTTCCCTGAATGCATTTCCATCAGTTCAGGCACCGCTAGGCGTCTCTTGCCCACCTCTGGTGGGCTCGAGGGACACAGCGGACGGCATCCTGTGACCACCAAGGGACTGTGGATGCTTGTGGTCATACGCACCATATGATCCATGATGCCATTGTCCTGGGGGTCGTGTGGAAAATTGAAAGTGAACGTTGACTTGAGGCGATGGGCGACTTTCTGTCCTGTGCTTTTTGTGGCTGTGGCTTTAGCCACCAGCTCCTTCAGGTCTGGCCACTCCGGGATATATTTTTCACAGAATTGTTCAGCCTGAGGCCTGCTGTTCAGCCGTCTGAGCCTGTGTAATGTCTCAAAGCGACCTGTCTTCAGAGCCCACTCTCGGATGTCCTTGCCTCTTGTGGCATCCACAACATGAATATTGGCACCTAGAAAAATAGAGATGCAAATTGTAATAATGATACAGCCATTTTCATCATTATATAGAGACACTAAAATCCATTCTGTAGCCTGTTATTTAAAGCATAACTTTTTAAAACTGTAAACACAAATAAAATAAAATAAAATTTGAATAAATACATTTTCTTTAGTACATTTACTTGAACTTAAAATTGCTGTTTAATATGAGTTAAAAAAGTACACAATTGCAATTGGAAAGCAACAAATAAGTCTGATTTTATTTTACAAAACAATTATAAGTGTATTGTTTTAATTGTTCTTATGATGTCTTTGAATCCTTAATGAAATTTTCTTTAATTTTAATGTCATTTATTTATTTATCGAATTTTTGTGTAGTTATTTATTTTAATAATTATTTTCCCCATTTCTACAATCTTTGGATTTATATGTTTGGCTGCTTGATATACCCGCTGTGGAAAACCCCACACATCTGTATGTAAATTTGGAAACTGCAATAAAAAATATGGGACAATCAAATATGCACATACACAGCTGCTGGGTAAAGCTCTGACAATATTTAAATAACATGTTTAGTCATAGAGTTTAGCCACATTTGATCCAATTTGAGTTAAAACAACACAGTATTTCTTATAATATTTCCGCTATTTTCTTTTGGTTTGGTGGTCGGATGATTACATAAAAACTAAACTACATGTTTAGGTTTTGTTTACAATTTCATAGTCAGTGTTTTTTTTTAATGTTTTGTTACATTAATGTAGCAAGGTTTAGACCTTCATTCTAGTTATGCTCTCTTTAGGGAGTTTTTTTTCAGCATGAGTGCAGGCTGAGTTTAATCTGTAATTACTCTAGCTTTTTTAAATATGAAATGCATTATGTCTGAAGGTATTGGTTGTTGACTAGAAAAACTGTAAGGAGTTGTTTTCACTCCACCAAGTGCCCACTTTGTGTATAGCATATCTATTGTAAAGATTTGTATTAATTTGAAACAGTAAGAAAAGTAAGAAAAAGAGGACATTTTTGTTTTAATCACGCTAGTGCTTTATTAAATTTACATGACTTGTGTATATATATATATATATATATATATATATATATATATATATATATATATATATATATATATATATATATATATATATATATATATATATATATATAATTTAATTATTTTATCATTATTATTCATTTCCCGGTGTTGGGTTGCAGCTGGAAGGGCATCCGCTGCGTAAAACATATGCTGTATAAGTTGGCAGTTCATTCCGCTGTGGCGACCACTGATTAATAAAGGGACTAAGCCGAAAAGAAAATGAATGAATGATTGTTATTATTCATTTATTTTTATTTTATATAAATGTATAATTATTATTATAATTATTAATTATTATTATTATTATTATTATTATTATTATTATTATTATTATTATTATTAATTTTATTATTGTTATTAGTGGTAGTATTAGTAGCAGCAGCTGTAGCAAAACTAGAAGCAGACGTATATGAATTTGCTTATCCAACAGGGCTTAAATTACCCGTGTGTGAATATAAAGCAATCACTTTTATGTATTATTAATAATAATATTTAGTAATTGTTAATATTAGTAATAGTTAAATTTGCTTGCTTAATGTACTAAATAACCATTATTAACCATATTATGAACAATTAATTTTCAAAATAAATTAAATAAATTCAACACCACAATGTTAGAGCAAGCAATATACATTTTTATTATTAAAATAATTGTATTTAGATGAATAAAATAATTATTGTCATTTTTACACTTGATTACTGTACCTTTGTTGCAGATGGAGTAAATGTGCTTAATTGTCACACGTCTGAATAATAAGCTGTATGTGGACACATGGCTAATCCATTACTCACTGTGAGAGCTAATAGATTATCCAGGCAGGGGATCAGAAAAGAAAATGTCCTCAGGGTTGACTTTTAAACCTGCTCATGCTTATGTCACACGTCACATCACTGGGCCTCAAAAGTCAGCATGTTATCTGCTTTACCTGAAATACTTTGTGCAAATCACTTTCTCTAGCACATGTTTAACTACGGTCTGTGCATTTAACTACATCTGTGCATGTGTATTGTGACATTTTGACCCCTTATATCAAGCTTTCTGGTTTATCCATTCCTGTGGTTTGCATCCCTTTTGACTGGGATATTTTTGATTCCCAGTTTGTGATTTAATTTACAATCTATAGTAAATTCAAAAAATAAAACGGACACACAAAAAACTATGGAATAATAGTATTTTATTACTATATATGACTTTTCCCAGTCTGAATAAATCATATTTTTAAAACAAATCTATGATAAGCTGCAATACTAAAAAAATGACCTAAGAAATTGGATTTACAGTAATTTAGCATGTTTATTTTTTTAAGAAATCACAAATTAATTAAAAAATGTGATGCTTAAAATATACAATACTAAGAAATTCAGATTTAAAAAAATTAAATCACATTAAATGCCAAGATTAAAAATCTAGATGACCAAGCAATTTTTAATTCTAAATTTTTCTAACATTCATAATAGAGCTGCATGATATTGGAAAATTTTTACATTGCGATATTTTTTTTCTCTGCGATATTTATTGCCATATAATTTCACCAGATGACTTAAAAAGCTCTAATTGCAAAGTCATTACTTGGGATGATTTTGTAGAGGAGTGAAATATAAATATATTTTAATGTAATTTATTAGAGACATATATACTAAACAAAATACAGTCATAAATAAAGACAATAAACAGCAAATATTTTAATGATATAAACCATGCTTTATGGTTTTCTGGAGAAAGCAACAGTATTCAGGTACAGAAATTGAGGAATCAAATGTAAAATAGCACTGTATAGTCTTCACCATATAAATAATCTTTATTAAACTTGCTAAATAAAATGCTTTAAACTCTCGTCAAATGCTCAGAGAGTCACAGGCCTTAAAAACACATGCAGATGATAAACTGTCAATTTATTATGATTCAATTCTGCAGTGTCTCCACAAATCTCATGAGTTTTGACCTGTGGTTTCTAGTCATCTATAATCCTAACTCAACATTGCATATCTTGCAATGTGACTATTGCGGATGCACATATTGCAATATTGATGCTCAAACGATATATTGTGCAGCCCTAATTCATAATTTTTGGTAATACTTTAATTTAAGTATACCAATTCCCACTATAAACGACTGGCATTTTACCTACCTATTAATAAGATATTGGCCGTTTATAGTACTTCTAAAGTATGATCTTGTTCTGCATCCCTAATCCTTCCCAATACCTAAACCCAATTACTACCCTAGTAATTGTACCTTAAAATAGTGTGACCATATTTTTTATATATTCAAATAAAACATTAGCATTTTTAGTAGTGGTCCAGACTTTTGTAACTTACAATCCATAGTAACTACAACCAATGTTTTGACACGCGTCATTCTCTTAAAAAATACAATGGTTTATTACTCTCAGAAATAAAGATAAGGGAGCTGTCACTGGGGAACTACCCTTTCAGCTCGTACCTAAAGGATCCATAATGGTATCTTGAAGGTACATATTAGTACACAAATATAGACAAAACATACCTTTGAGATGCCACCATGCCCCACGGACAGCTCTTGTATCTTTATTTCTGAGAGTGTACTGTGTATTTACATTTAAATAATGACGTGTACAAGTATACAACTGTCTGCAATACCTTGATTTATGCTCTTGTTGCATTGTGTTTTGACCAGAAAACAAAAATGTTCACTTAGTGTTCTGTCTATCCTCTTCACTTGTTTTTACAGATTTTTTTCTGCATGTGCAAGAAAAAAATGAGCAGCATACCATTGGTTTTCAAAATTATTCCCCAATTCACGTCATCCTGTTTGCCTACTCTGGTAGGAACTCACCTATTTGACCTGTCCAGTCTTTAAACTAATTATTAGAGTCCTAAAATAACATACCAGCCATGAGCAGTGACGCCACACAGTCATTGCTGCCCTGCATGACTGCCTTGAGGAGAGCCGTGAAGCCTCTGTTATCCCGGAGCTCCATGTCCAACCCAGGGAAGAAATTGATGATGTAGGTGAGGATGGTTACAAAACCTGCAACATTTATAGTTAGAATTACGTATTAAGAATTCTTTGTGTTTTCTGTTTTATGTGTTCATAAAGAACCTACCAGCTTGTGCGGCGATCATAAGTGCAGTGTTGCCATCGTTATCCTGATGATTGATATCCAGAAATGGGCACTGATTGAGTCCATACACAATATCCACAAAGCCTTTTGAGACCGCCAGCATCAGACCATTCTATTGGAGAATAAGAGTTTGTCAGCAGGTAAAATGAAGTCAACAATTTTTTTGCTAAATTTCTGGTACGCTGTAAAACCAAGTTCATTTCTCTCAAATATTAATAAAAGTTTTCAACAGAAAGACGTTATATTACCTCAAATTTTGATTGTATGTATAAATGTTGAAAATAAGTGTTGTGCTTTGTGTTTTCGCACAGCGAGGTGGCATAAATTAGGTTTTAATGTTGTGCTATGCTTGGATTTACAGTGCTCAGCATATATGAGTATACCTCATTTAGAAAATTTATATTTTTCTCCATTTCTCAATGAATATGGGTAATATATATTGATGCATTAAAAAAACAGATTTATTAAACAAATATATTTATTAAAATAATATTTTAGTCACAGAACATCTTTAGAAATTCAAAGATAATACAATTAAATTCATGCAAAATATTGCAAAAAACAAATACAAACTAAAACATTTCAACAAAATTGTATATATTTTTTTATATTTTATATTTTTGCTATTTTTGAAAAATTTATTTATTATTTTCCCCTAACATATAAAGTTGGGCTACTAATTTTTGAACCATTATTGTAAGTTATTTTGTTAGATTAGCTCCAGATTTGGCTTCAGTACTGACTAAACTAATGTACATGCACAAATATAATATTGTAAAGCTTCCTATTGAAAATATTAATTTAAATGTGAGATTTGTGGGGTTTTTGTTATGTTGAAGTTTGTAGGGTTACCATTGGGATAAAGTATGCCTGATGTAGTTTGGTCGAGCATTGGCTGACGAAAAACTATTAAGACTGTATATACTGCATGATTTGCAAATATATGCTTGCAAGTGGCGACCCGGTGGCACAGTAGGTAGTGCTGTCACCTCACAGCAAGAAGGTCGCTGGTTCGAGCCTTGGCTGAGTCAGTTGGCATTTCTGTGTGGAGTTTGCATGTTCTCCCCGCGTTCGCGTGGGTTTCCTCCGGGTGCTCCGGTTACCCCACAAGTCCAAAGATATGCGGTACAGGTGAGTTGGGTAAGCTAAAAATTGTCTGTAGTGGATGTGTGTGAATGAGAGTGTATGAGTGTTTCCCAGTGATGGGTTGCAGGTGGAAGGGCATCCGCTGCATAAAACATGTACTGGATAAGTTGGCGGTTCATTACGCTGTGGTGACCCCAGATTAATAAAGGGACTAATCCGAAAAAGAAAATGAATAAATGAATGCTTGCAAGTGTATAAAGTAGTCTCTTAATAAAGGTTAGAGTTAATGTGGTTTAAGCAAAAAAACCAAAAAACAAAGTGTTGGTAATTTATTACTTTAAATATTTGAGTAATCTCTGGGTGTACTACAGAAAGCTTCTTATCTTAGGTCTTAACTTAATATATGACATGTTAAATGTTAAATTAGGATTTGAGCAAATTCATATTACAGAAGAAAATCTTAACTTGATTTGGCATTATTATCCTTACAAAATTGTATGTTATCTAGTTAGGAAATCGTAAATAGTCATCAAGTTCGACATTTTACTCTCAGGTCTGGTATCAAACAGTCATTGCTGCACAAGCTGCTAATTAGTTAGCCTAAACAAAATGGATAAACTACTATACTATAGGTTTCATTGGTCTGCTGTTGAAGTTCCTGTACTAACTATAATATCATGTTGCGCAGCAGTCTGTAATTATAAGTGTTTTGTCATTGAAATATAATACATCTTCAAGGTTCTCCAAGAGTCTTTCTACCATTAAACATGTTTGTTCTTCATTTTCAATTATCAATAGATGTAATGCCAGTGTTGAATAGAGCAATTATTAGAAGCATAAAAAAATGCTTTAGCTTCAAGTTTAAGTTGCCCTAAAGTTAGGAAAATTTTCTGGATTTTTTTTTAATCAAGTTAGGATGTTTCAGTAATACTAAATGTTTCTATCTGTAACAGAACACACTTAGGGAATACTGTTCTGTAAATGCTTTTGTCCTAAATGTGGTTGTAACTGACATAACCACAGTTTCCAAACAGATAAAAACTTAAGGCACACATGAACCATACGTTTTTAAGACTTTTATTTCAGTAAGTTGATGAACTTCTAAATTAAACTGAATATTAAGTAGGGGGCAGAGCTTTCTTTTTGTGCATCATTTTCTAATAGCAAATTAACGGTAAGAGGGGTGTGGTTAAGATTATTGATTAACATCATATTATATTGTGGCTCAAACTGACGTCAACAAAGAAGGAGCGCAACACCAAACGCAGAAGCAAACGCCAACCTGATTTCACCAGTAGGACATGTTCCTGGATTAACATCTATGTTGATCCTGGAACAACATTCCAATCAGCCAGTCAGAATTAAGGGATACGTTTACCATTTATGTTCAGTTTAGGCTTGTGGTTAGGTTTATGCACTTCTACATGATTGTTATCCAACTATTATTCCTCTCTGATTTTGTGAATAATTTACAGTTATGGTTGGGTTTAGTGTAGGGCAGGGGTGCTCAACCCTGTTCCTGGCGATCGACCTTCCAGCTGATTTCAGCTCCAACCCTGATCAAACACACCTGAACCAATTATTTAGAACGTGAGGAGCACTTGATAATAAAAGGCAGGTGTGTTTGATAAGGGCTGCAACTGAAAACTGCAGGAAGGTCGATCGCTAGGAATAGGGTTGAGCACCCCTGGTGCAGGGCATAGGTTTGATTACATTTTCGAACAAAAATGATGTTCCAGGTTCAACATAGATGTTAATCCAGGATCGCATCATACTTGGCAAAATCATGACAAGCCAGAAGCCAATGGTCAGACTTTGATTGAAGATTGACAAAACCAAAAAACGTTTTCAAGTGGATTCACTTGCACAGATTAATTGTTCACCTGAAGAATAACAATTTGCAAAGTGAACAGTACAAATCTTTGTATCTTTCTGTGTTACAGCCCTTGAACTTATCAGGTTTTACAGTGTACACGTATAATGAGAACTGACTCCCTACCCTTCCGTTTATGTCTAATTCCATGACTTCGTCTATTGTAACGCCCCTCTCCAAAACTCTACGCAGAGCTGCAGCATTGTTCTTGGCACAGGCTTGGTACAAGGTGTTGGCAGGGCCTCCGCTGGCATCTTCCCGCTCATAGTTTGGGAGCACGGAGTCATCCGAGAGCACACTCCCTGAGTCTGAATCATTCTCCGAAACTGACAGTTCAGAGGCATCCTCATCTGGACCCGAGCCCAGATCTGGATCCTCCTTCACCGCGACTTTAACCCCAGCCATCTGGCCAGCACGAGCCAGGACTCACACGCTCAGCAGGCACTTCGTCATCATCATCTTCATCATCATCATCTGCATCCTTGATGCTTCCTCTCTGGAGTCTATGACGTAAGAATAGAGAAATCACACTTTGATTGTACAGCTAAGCATCCAGACGTACATTACATGAGTTTATTGTTTCTCTTTATAACAGAATAAAGTAACTAAACTCTGCTTTTTCTGCTACTGATAAACATAAAACGATAAATGCCACTTTTTAATCTTAAATTCTGACTCTCATAGTTCTCAGTTGGTATCTCATATTCTGAGCTTTTTTTCTTATAATTCAAAGTTCCTGTATAATTAATCTTATAATTCAGAGTTATGTTCTTCTTATGAGTTATTCTGAGAAATTCTATGATGACACTGTTTTATTAACAATTTATTGAATCTGTTTTATCTTTCTGCATTGTAGCTTGTCAGATAAATAAGAGTCTGTCTAAATAATTGAGTCAGTCAAATAAGAACAGGTTGAGTAGCCTTGTGAAGGTGGCAGGCAAGATCATCGGTTTTAACTGAACTGGTCCAATAGTAATTTGCCGTAATTATGTCTTAAGCTCAGGGTATCTTATGCACCCCAGATCACCCAATGTATTCTTTGTTTCAGCTGCTACCATCAGGACATCGTTTTAGAGTTCCTATATGCAGGACAAACAGAATTTGATTTTTTTTTTATTATGGTGGTCATTAGGTCATTAAAAAGTCCAGCGGGAGGGAGATGCATCTAAAAATTGATTTATTATATGTTTTATGGTAAAAAAATTGGTAATGTGTACATGGAACTTCGCCTGTGATATGGCACCTTTTGCAATTTTAGTTTCACAATTAGAGTACTGACTTATTTTCCTCAAAATTTCACATTTATTTTACCTAATTGTGAGTTTATTTCTGTTTTATATTAACATGCTGTTAGTAAGTACATAATCTGTGAATATTCTTTATGAGTGCTGTTTGAAATATTTTATTGCTCTTTTTTTCTATTCATACATCTTTGTTCAAAAAGGTAATGATTCGCACTCATCAAGTAATTGCTTTGTGTTGTTTTTATTTATTTTAGTATAGTGTTATTTTACATTCTACGGGTGACTCAAAAAACACTAACGTTGGGGCACATTGCCTTCCTCATTGTGCCATTGTGCCAAAACGTTTGTGTTTTTTGAGTCACCCGTAGAATGTAAAATAAAAACAACACGAAGCAATTACTTGATGAGTGCCAATCATTACCTTTTTGAACAATAGTATTGACTTGATTAACGCACTAAAAAGTTTCCTTAAAAACCGCGAGCGCGCAGGGCAAATTTCATTATTTTATTCATACATCTTTGTCATATTTATATTATTTTACCTTATTATTATATCTTGTTGTATTCATGTGTATACCGAAGGCTTCATAAAAAGACTTGGAAATAAAGTTCTTTCTGATTCTGAGTTCTCACAATACTAAGTTAACTTTGCAATTACAGTTTTTTAAGTGTGAGAAAACAATTTCAGAATTGCAAGAAAAAGTAAGCATTGTGGATAAATAGTCACAACTTGTGGGGTTGTGGGTAACTTTGTTATTATGCTTTTGAAACATAATGCATTTTGTTTGATTTGCTTAACATTACCTTTGCAAGTTGCTTAGCAGAACTAAATTGTAAAAATTCTACTTTAAATTGTTCACATTTTATAGTAAAATAACTTATTTTCTCTTCAAACTATTCTATGACAAAAGGGGAAATTTAATTTCCGACATTATATAATACATACAATTAAAATGGAAGGTCATCAGAGCCAAAAGTCTTTAATACATATGCATAAAACTGAAAAATGTCAGCATTCATAATTTGACAGTGTCAATGTGTCTACAAACACATTAGAGAATAAAAATGTTGTATTTGAAACTAGGTTTGCACATGGCATATATGCATTAAAGCGTAAGAAGTAATGTTTATTTGTGAAAGTTACTCTAATGCTGTAATACATGTATACAAATATATGATATTATTTCCTCTACCATAAAAAACTGCTGCCTCAAAACAAAACTGTATGTGTCAACATCATATTTAATGCTTCGTCTAACGATTTTGGCCAATATGGTCTTCCGTAATATGATGGCTTTTGTGTATGTTAATCTTTTTTACGGTTAAATAAGGTTTTTTTCATTCATGGTGTAGTTGTATTGTATGTTTGTATCCACTTCTAACAATTAATCAATTCTACTCAATAGGTGGAAGAGCAGCAGATTGCACCCAGAAAGAATGAAGAGCCTCACCTGAGGTAAACATTTGTGTTATTGACAGACCATAATCAGACCAATATCACTCAACATGTACAATGTCTCTGAAAAGCTTCATAATAGCTATATCTGGGATGAGGCTATTTATAGGTGTAGAATAACAGAAGAACAGACTTACTATTATATATTTTGACTGAGGGCGGAACTTGCGAAGCACGAAGTTTAACTAACAAACATGATGAATGTGAATGAGAAGGCACCTATGAACTTTTGTTCAGTCTTTCTGAAAATATTCAAAGGAATGTTGATAGCAAGGTCAGTAAGCGTACACCAAACTAAACATACTGAGAAACAAGGAACCATTTCAAGCATAGCACACTATTCTGTCTTCAGTTTCTACGAGTGGGGGTTTTAATGCTTAAAGGGATGGTTCACCCAAAAATTTACTCGCACGCCACTTGATTCTCATAAACATGATTCTTCTGTTGAACACAAAAGAAGTTATTTTGAAAAATGTTAGAAACCTGTAACCATTGACTTCCATAGTATTTGTTTTTCAATGTTTACAAGTTAACATCTTTCAAAATATCTTCTACTGTGTTCAACAGAAGAAAGAATCGAAAACATGTTTGTGACAAGTGAAGGGTGAGTAAATGATGAGTACATTTCATTTCTGGCTGAACTATGCCTTTAAGTGCACAGGAAAACAGAATCCGTTAGTCAGACTTTAACCTGGTGATTCATGTGTCTGCTTATGTGTCAGCGAAGGCCTGACTCTTGACTAATCAAAATCATCATTAAGTCCATTTCCACTTCCCACTTTTAAACCCCCAGGAGCGAGCCATTAAACAAACCACTTAACCTCAGGTTACTCTAGTAAGTCTCTGATAATAGCAGCTTAAATGGTTACTTTCTCACATTTTCCTTTATAAATAGAAGCCACTTGCAGCATTGGGAATCGGGAAAAATGTAATGCAAAAATTGAGACATAAATCTGCCTGTGCATGAAAATATCCCATAGTTTGAAACTTAAAAAAAAGGATGTATTTTCTCCCGTGGTGCTTTCCCAGCAGCTATATTTAGCCATTGTTACTGGTGGCACAGTGGCTAGTGCAGACTGACATAGAGACAGTGTGTGTTTGTGTGTGTGTGAGAGAGAGGGGAAGAGACAGAAGGGGGTAGTGAGGATGAAAAAGGTAACTTGTTTTAATGTTTTAAACAATGTTTAACTTATTTTATGCTTATTTTATCATTATATTAGCTGGATACCATTTTATAATATCAATATTTTTGAATTATACAGAGATTGACATTTTATATTGAGCTACAAATAAATAATTAAGAATAAATCCCTAAGATTCTTTGAATTAGTCAAATGTGATCAATTTATGGCAATAAGTACAATAATTAAAATTTAAATAAGGTAAATTATATAATGTGAATATAATTTAAATTATATAATATAATATTTTAAATGATCCACGGTTAACATTTCAGTATTGCACATGACAATTTTTACATTTAATTTAAAACTAAACAAACAAATAAATGTAATAAATAAAAAATTAAATAACAAATGCCTAAAAATGCCTTGAAAATGCTAAACACAATTTAATCTAACAGAAAATATTTTACATACAGCTATGTTCAAAATAATAAAAAAGATAATAAAAAGCTGGTAAAATGATTTTGTGTTATCTGTCTGAACATCTACTCATGCAGCATAAATAAGGAACTATCATTTGAAGCACAAGCACAAAAATAAATCCCAAGCTATCAACTACACACACAGTTCCTCTCTGTTCTTCCACTTTATGTGGCCTTTCAGCAATAATACCTGTTTCCCCAACCCTTCCAAAATCCATATGCACCAAATCAACAAGCACATCCATTGGATCTCACCATAAACAGTGCTGAGAAGGAGGCGTAATGTTGTCCCTGTCCCTCAGATCATTGCTCTGCTGTGTCAGTGTAAGTCCTCCTAGTATGGATTCGCACAGTAGACTGTCTGATCCCGCAGGACAGAGCCGTGTCCCAGCCTGTCCCCTCCTCCCCAGCGCTCTGAGTCTATTCGGACACTTAGGCCTCCCATCACTGAGGAATCCTTCCAAATCTTGACACAGGTGCTCTGTTAAGAGAGGCATGTCCACTCATCCTGATTACAGGAGATTTGTGGATTAACATTCAGAAATGGCAGCTGCCAGGAGTTGCTGAGATTGTCACTGGTTCATTTTCGCAGCTCTGAACTGGCATGTTTCTGTCCTTTTTGAATCTTTTTAGTGAGAGAAACAACATTTTACAGTATATTCAGCGCTGCAGAAAGAACTCACAATGCTAATAAAGTGAAAGTACAGATGTTTAGTGGAAATTTACTCGAAAATATAAGCATCTGGCTGAAAATATACTTGAATAAAAGTGAAAAAGTAGAACTTTGAATTCAGGCCCGTGGCCAGGGGTGTTCGGGTGGTTCGAAAGACCCACCCCCCACTGACAAAGTCCAGAATTTGAACCCTATATTAGCTCATTTGTCCCATTTTGACTGCTTTGCCATCATAAATTTTGAAAATTACCAATACACTGTAAAAGCCAACAGTCAGCTTTATAAAATGAGTGTAGTTAGCTCAAAATTGACTGAAAGTTAATTCTACTGATTTAAAAAGAGTTTTGAACTCAGTGTTGAAGGTAATGAGTTAATTAAATATCTCATTACTTCAACCTAAATGGAGTAAGTTTACAGTACTTTTTCGGTTTGAGTTACCTTAACTTATTGGGTTTTACAGTACTCAGTTAGTTTAAGTTCTCTTCATTTATTGGGTTTTACTGTGCTTAAATTGCTTCATTTCCTCAAATGGATTAAGTTCACAGTACTCATTAGGATTAGTTTTTGAACTTAAATGGTTTGTTGCAGTCAGTTTCCTGAAATGGTTTGAGTTACCTTAACTTTTTGGGTTTTACAGTGTAGAAGAAGGATTTAATACAAATTAAATTTTTAATTATTCCAGTGGCCAAATTCTGACTGAGGAAAGTTGAATGACCCAGTTTGTTGTTTGCCTATAGGTAGGCCCACACGGAATCTGCACGCACAGAATTCTGCGGATTTTTCGCAGAATTCCCCAGATTTCCGCAGATTTTTTGCCCATCATTAATTCTGTTTATTTTCTTGAGTAAATGTGTGTAAATCTAAATATATTCAGTTTTTAAATTACGCATATTTCACATATTAAGGTTTTAGTTATGAGACTCCCAAAAAAAAAAAAAAACTCGCCCTGCCTATAGGCTACAGTTTTTATTTTAAAACAAGTTTTATCAGGTTCCTATTTTTTATTATTATTTTTTTAATGATGGTTGATAATAAATTAAAAAATAAGTATTTTTCATATTTCTTTATTAATTTTTTTAAAATGCTAAACTCATAACAATATTTTTAAAACTAGATTAACTTACAGTTCAAATGCAAATTTGTTAATACTTTGTAGTAAAATAGCATAAGCGCTTTGACAAAATTGGAGGAAATATTTTTGGTACATCAAAAAGTGTGGTTATGATCACCATCCAACAAGCTGAAAAAGTCTAAAAATTAGGGCTTAAAATGTCACTAAAATGCATAATTGGATCGAAAAATGAGGCGAATACCTGCAAAAAAGATCCACTTTTTCAGAAAAAAGAACCACCCCTTTCAATAGGCTGGCTACGGGCCTGAAATTATGGGTACACTTCAGACCAATGCTCACTATAAGGATTAATTTTGGTGGTTTAGTATTTGTAAAGTATATGTTCTGCATTATCTTAATCCTACCCAATACCTAAACATTACTACTACCATAAAGACTATTAATAAGCAGCAAATTAGGAGTTATTAATGAGAATATCATAGTTAATGGTTTGTTAATAGTGAGGATGGTACTTTACAATAAAATGTGACCAGATTATGCATTCAAAATTTAAAAATAGCCTAATTTACAACAAATTTAGCACTGAATTTTCTGTTAAAATTGTAAGCAAACACATATTAATTGTATATTTGGCTGTAAAATGTTTACTTAATCAAATCAATACACTAAATACTGTAGATAGCTAATGATTTAACAGCTTCGGGAAAAAAAACATTTACATTTAGTCATTTAGCAGGCGCTTTTGTACAAAGCGGCTTACAGTTGAGTTTATTTATGGCCAAAATTGTCTGATAACCTTTCTTTTAGAGCTTTTTGTTTTTAAGAAAATGGTCAAAGAACAGATACCATGTAGAAAGCAAAAAAATGTCAGTTTAAATTGTAATTGAGTGAAGTACAAATACCTCAAGATAATACTTAAGTACAGAAAATTTTTTTAATTACTCAAAAGCATTTTGCACCCCTGAATGTATTGCAAATTTATCACAAATATTTCGTTTAAATTAAACAAAGATTAAAATATTACAATTTAGATATAACAGTGAACCTTACAGGATAGTAAGTGTATTATGAAGTCTGTTGTTTTTATGATCATCTGACTCCTGCTAATTGTTTTTCCTGGAGTTGAAATTGGATTGCTCTTTGTCCGTTTGCACCTGGAATACCTTCAGAACGCTCATGTCTTACGTGACCTGAAATAGTTGTGGCTCAGAATAGGGCAGAGTTTAGCTAATTAAAACATGCTTAAGCATATCAGTCAAGCCCAGGTAGCCCCTCGTGCCACACCTCTTACAGCCAAACACTGCTCATCTTCTGGCAGTCACGTGAAGAATCACAGGGGCTGAAACTAATCTAACCAACTGTGATTAATCTGCTCCAGTCCTATAATTGTTTTTTTTTCAGAGAGGTAAAGACACCTGTTATTTTAGGCTGTATGGATGTGTAACTAACGCAATAAAAATGTATTCATTTTTATGCAGGTCAAGTTGTCTGTAATTAGTGATGTACAGTATACTTGAAAGTTGATTAGAAGCTATAATTACAGGATCATTTCATTCAAGTTGCTCCCCTTGGAGCAAGATTAAGATTTGTACAAAAAAATATCCAGATTCTTTAAAATGAGTGTGCATTACATAAAAAAAAAAATAATTTTCTCTATCAACCTTAAACCATATTAAAGGAATATTCCAGGTTTGGTGAATCTTAACCTCTTTCAATAGATAATGCTGATCACCCTAAATGAAGTTTGTATTTAAAATAGCAAAATTCTGGTTTGACACAACATTAACTAGGCCCGTAGCTGGGAAAGACCCACCCCTCACTGATAAAGGTCTAGAATTTATCCCATACACGAGGTCATTTGTCCTATTTTGACTGCTATGCCATAATAAATTGTAAAAATTACCATCGAAGAAGGCTTTAAGACCAAGCGGAATCCTCTTTTCGCTGTTGCTTCAGGGTGACTGAAGAAAGTTGAATGAGCTGGTCAGTTTGTTTTTGCCTAATAAATGACAATAGGCTAGTTTTTAGTTTAAAACTTCAACAGCATCCTTTTTTTCTAATAATATATGAAGTAATAAATTTGTATTTGAAAAATAAGTATTATTCTCATATTTTTTTCTTCTAAATCTTTAGGAAATATTTTTGGTACATCAAAAAGTGTGGTTAATGACCATCTGAAAAGCTAATCCAGCAAAAAAAAAAAAAAAATAGTGCTTAAAAAATATTTAAACCTCATAATTAAATACAAAATGAGGCTAATAACTGCAAAAAGGTCCATATTTAAAAAAAAAAAGAACCACCTCTTTCACCAGGCTGGCTACAGGCCTGTTAACAATGGATTGAAGTGGACAGTTTTTAAACATTAAAATATTCACTGTTTCAATGTTTTTTAAGGGGATCAGGGCTAGAAGTCGTAAAAGGAGTAGTTCACTTCCAGAATGATTGGTCACTATTGACTATATATATATATTTAAAAAAAAAAAGTTAAGTCATCCAGAAATTTGCCCATTTACTTCTATTTTAAGGGCGATGCAGTGGCGCAGTAGGTAGTGTTGTCGCCTCACAGCAAGAAGGTCGCTGGTTCGAGCCCTTGCTGGGTCAGTTGGCATGCGGTACAGGTAAATTGGGTAAGCAAAAATTGTCCGTAGTGTATGTGTGTAAATGAGAGTGTATGGATGTTTCCCAGAGCTTGGTTGCAGCTGGAATGGCATCCGCTGCGTAAAACATAGGCTGGATAATTTGGCGGTTCATTCCGCTGTGGCGACCTCAGATTAATAAAGGGACTAAGCCGAAAAGAAAATTAATAAATGAATGGCTTCTATTTTAAGTGCCTTGCTGTAACCTTACACACACACATATATATATATATATATATATATATATATATATATATATAAACTTCATAGTTGCAATCTACACAACTATTCTCGCATAAAAAAGCCTCAAAAGTACATTATGTTGTCCAACAGCTGCAATATTTGTCAAACTTTAGTGAGTTTATTCCTCTATACGTGGCACTCTATGTAGGCGCAGTAATACACAAGGGTGAAAAAACTGTATGAGTGCTGATATTGCAGAATATTGCACGGCTATCAGCCTATCAGATTTGAGAACTAGACAGAACTGTTGTATATATAAAATCTAAATCCAAGTGTTTGCAGTAATCATGATCATTCTTTATGCATAAACTAAGAACCAACTAAAAACACACATTATAAATCCACCATGAATCCACAGGAATGTGGCGTGAGAACTTGTTCTGCTTGCATAAATATGATAGATAAACAAAATGTTAAGTGATTGAGCTGTTTTTTTATTTACTTCTGAAAGCTCATTAAATTGCACTTATGCATGATATCATGCAATTGTGAACAACCACATTAACAAACAGACCTAGTACAAAAATTTCAAATTCGATTAAGTGAATATCAAGCAAAGTGTGTTGACACATTTGTTGGTCAGCCGCAAGATATATCTTGGCCTATTTCGTCAGGACCTTGGAATGAAATAACTGAACAAAACAAACATGAGTGGCTCCAATGGTTCATTCCAGATGGATTCTTTTTGTTAGAGATGTATTTAGTAGACATCGTTTCATGGAACGATCATTAAAATTCAATTCAATTCAATTCACCTTTATTTGTATAGCACTTTTACAATGTAGATTGTGTCAAAGCAGCTTCACATGGAAGATTATAGTAAATTGAAGCAGTGTCAGTCCAGTTTTCAGTGTTTAAGTTTAGTTCAGTTCAGTGTGGTTTATTCACTACTGAGAGTCCAAACACTGAAGGGCAAATCCATCGATGCGCAGCTCTATAGATCCCGAACCATGCAAGCCAGTGGCAACAGCGGCGAGGAAAAAACATCACCAATTGGCGAAAGTGAAGATTTAAAAAAAACCTCAAGAGAAACCAGGCTCAGTTGGGCACGACCATTTCTCCTATGGCCAAACGTCTTGTGCAGAGATGCAGTCTAGGCGCCGGAGGCGGAGAATGCTGGACCTCAGCGAAGACTCGTCTGTTTCTGGAGTGTCACTGAATCAGTCTCATGCTCTCCACTCCTCCATGATCACCACAGCAGCTGCTCAGGATATGGCCTGATCCAGGATTATGAAAACCTTGGGATCATCTCGTCACTGGTCTTGGATTGAATCAGTGCCGCTGCATAGTCTCTGGGGGCCTCGGGATGAGTATCCCCAGATGGAATTAGAGAATAAAGAAAATAATT
This sequence comes from Danio kyathit, assembly GCA_903798195.1. Classification (NCBI taxonomy): domain Eukaryota; kingdom Metazoa; phylum Chordata; class Actinopteri; order Cypriniformes; family Danionidae; genus Danio; species Danio kyathit. The sequence continues at coordinate 31,343,223 of LR812541.1, forward strand.
AGCGTAGCTGATGTTCATAGGGTTTAAAAATATAAAACTCTTTGCAGTCTTGCATATGCTTTTCTAATCAAGACTAGTACAATCACACACAAGCACACACACAAAACAAATCAGTGCAAGATTACACATCCTCTGTGCTTTACATATGCAATCATCACTTAATTGACTTTAACACATAAACTAGAGTCCACGTGCATTATTGAAAGCCTCAAAGTGTGTATAGCCTATTATTCGTTCAGTTGAAAGCAAAGCCAGCCAAAACGTTTGGTGGTTTTATAGCTGGATCAGATCAGGTTGACTGGATGAGTTGGATTTCGGCAAGCAGGAGGAAAGGTGATGTGCGGCCACAGTTATTTTCTCAGACTGTTGACCTGAAGCAGAAGAGTTATTACAGTGCAAAGACTCAGGAAATGAGCCAGAGAAAGAGGAAGCTCAGCTGGCCTTAGAGATCATTCAAGAAGGCCACTTTTGCACGGACTCTCTCCACAACAGGGGAGAGAGAGATTTAATAGAAAAAGAACCTGATATGTGTTAGATAAAATGTGTCTGTTAATATAAATACCACACAAATTATATAACACAGTGCCTGCTAGCTCTCTCTTGAGTGTCAGTTTTTCAGTTTGCCAGCAGAGGGAAGCAAACAGCATCATTATCGCATCTGTTACTGGATAGGATGTTGTTTACATAGGCTAGAGTTCTCAGGGTACTCAGTGTACCAACACAAAATCGACCTCAGCACTTTTCACTGCTTAATTCAGGTGCTCTTCGTGTATAGTGTAACATTTCGTGGCATAGTCTATGTAGAGTCAACTATAATTAATAATACTAGTCATTTATGAGCATATAACCCCATAAAAAGTGCTTACATGTGCACACATATTGTAGGCTATTCCTACGGTAATGTGAATCATGTGTAATTAGCATAATTATAGCCTACTATCGTTATTGTGTTTAAAGTTTCCCTCTAATTATATGTGGTTGGAAAGTTTTTTTAAGATCTGATATAAAGGGACCAGCACTAGCTAGTCAGATTTGGTATTCCTTTCTTTAGGACCATATGATGTTTGTGTGTATGTTTGCATGCATGTTTGAAGTGTGTTTGCAGGACAACGGGCTGCTGAGCTCTAAGTTTAGTCACAAAACAGCGCTAAAGACGGCCATGTGCAGAGTTATTATTAGACTCTTGGCAGTGTTTCCACAGCACATCTTTACACGGCTCGGCTCCAGCTCGGAGGAGCTCAGGCGGATCACGTTCCGCTTTCCGCCGTCCTCCTCTTCTTTCACTCTCGGTGTCCATGAACATACACCATCACGGAGGAATCCGTCTCGAGGAAAATCCGACCCAAATTTGTGTGTGGTTTGGGTTGCAGTCAAAGAGAGAGAGGGGGGAGAGAATATACTAACATTTGTAATTGTATAAACGTGTGTCTTGACTCGAGGCCAGGTGAAGAGGGAATGAGCTGCAGACTCAGGAATGTGTATGTCTATTCTGTTCAGAAAAGCATGCATATGGGCCACCCAAGTATGTGTATCATGACACGGTCATTCATTTAACCTGGAAAATATCGAGGCTAAAATAAGCATGAAACTCGCACAGGTCGCAGGCATGTTAACAACATATTTAACAAAAGTACTTTTTGTCTAGTTTATGGTGGGCCAATACGATCTGTGATTGCACGCAAGCTTTTTAGCATAATGTTACCTCATTAGAAAGGTTGATTTGTTTAAAACATTAGGTATCCTTGTATATTTAGTTTCAAAAAATGTTAGTAGCCTATTTAAATTTCCAAACAGTATCAGTTTGCACCATGCTTCAGATTGTCATTAAAAAGCTCAGGACTGTTTGCAGATGTTGTGAATTACAGAAAAACATGTTGTAAATTAAAATAAATTTCTGGCACAGACCAGTTGTTTCACATCATAAGACCTCAATGTGTCATTAGGAGCTACTAGTACTAATTTAGTTTTGTATGTTTTTTTTCCCCTCAAAGTGCTGTTGGCAGATAACATGCATTTTATAGATCACCAAGGACCACAGTTTCAGCTAAAATCTGTTCTTCTGAAGAAAGAAGATACTTATCCACGATGAGCTGGGGGGTAAGTAAATAAACTATAATGTTAATTTGTAAATGAGCTTTCCCTTTAAAATTCTCTGACTTATTAAAACTATCTAAGTGACATCTGTTATATTTAAATAAAGGTGGATAATTATTGGTTTAAATTATTGTGTATCTAAAATTGCTTTTTTAAAAATTGTTTTATCATAAAGGCACGTTTACACTAAGAAAGAACTAGCCTATAAATATAAAAACAATAATTAAAGGTGCAGTAGGTGATTGTCTTCAGAAACATTTTTTTGTTTCAATAGAGTACAATACAGTAAATGATCTAAATGTATTTATATGTATTTTTATATTCTGGGTAAGGCATAAAACAAAAAAAATGTTCATCCAATTAAATACCAGATAATTCACATAATTCTGATGAGTAGCCCAAACTGTCTGTCAGCAAATGTAGATTTGTACAACTGCGCAGATCTGCCAATGTGCGTGCAGTAAAGTCAAACTTTAAAATCCTGAATCGATATTGGAGTTACTTTTGCACGCTGGAGGAAGAACGACACCATGGTTGAAGATTTTGTTGCTACAAATGGGTTATATGTACAGAAGTGTTGTTCAGCCACTGAAACAGTGGACTTTACTATAACTTCTATAACTTTGACACAATCTACATTGTAAAAGCGCTATATAAATAAACATGAATTAAATTGAAATCTTCTGGCGAAAGATTGATGACTATTTTCAGTTTCATAAGGGACCTTTTACAGCATCGATAATGTAGATTTTTATTTAGTTTAACAACAAAACATAAGTAAATAGCGCTATTCTACCTAGCCTGCTTTACTGAGTTGAAGTTGGTTTTATATTCACATCGATTTATCTTTGAACAATGACAACCTGTGACCCACTCCCTATAATGTTTACCATGCTACTTTAAATATTCGGTCTGAAATGGCATGTAAGTATAACTTGTATGGCAAGTGTAATTCCTGCACGCCGCCGACCAACCACTAAGCATACAGTAGTCACTTTACGACAAAACGTTTGAGTGAGTGAGACCAGCGATCCTTGCATGCATGAAATATTGCACATTATGACAAGTTTTGCTTGCTAACCGGTTAGCATTTAGGCAGATTACCTACTGCACCTTTAAGTTTTTTAAATTACCACTACCATAACACCATACAGATGAAGGATAATATTATTTAGTGCATTCTTGCTGAATGAAAGTATTCATATCTTTAAATTGGGAAACACTTTATTAGATACACATCCAAAATTCTTTCATATGATATTTTCTCACGATTCCATGATGAACTGTTTACACAAATTAGTGCATTCTTTTCTTTAAAAAAAACGTACTGATACTTACTGTACAAAGGACAAACAAAGTTGAGGAACGCTTAATTAGATACACATTCAAAATTCTCTGCAAGACCCTACAACCTCCTCCTCCTCCTCCTCCTCATGCTTTGTTGTAAGTTTTAAAGTGGGCAGCCGTTATGAATTATATCTGACAGCTTCTGTGTCGGTGCTCTGGGTCCAGCACAGCTGCCTTATTTGGGGTATTTGCTGCTTTTTATGCTTGCACCATGCCAAAAGCCATGTGTCATCCAGTCGGCCTGGAGAGGAAACAACTAGAGCAAATGATGGTGAAAGTACAAGACGGAAAGGAGGAGGATGACAGAAACTTTAGGATTGTTCTGAGAATCAGTGTGTTGTTGTGCAAGGGAGCCACAATAGAAGAAAGTGATGTAGAGAGGGTGGAGAGGAGTCGACTGAAGGGGTGGTAGAAGAACACAGCCAATGACAAGACAGAAAAGGCTGACTCAAGAGCGGTTAGAGCGGTTCTGGTCCCAAATGCCAAAGAGCACTCAAAAAACAAGCGATTTTCCTCAAAGGGAAGGAAAGGAGAAAGAACAGAACGCTATCTTTACTGATTACTCTGGTGCGGCTAACCTTCTCTCAGGAACAGCCCCGGTTTTAGGGGGAGGGTGAGAGAGAGGCCTGACTGAGACCCACAGCGAGACCTTCCCACCTGTGAGAAGGACAAGAGCCAAAGACGACGCTTTAGTTTGGACAACAGCACTCTCTCGTCCACTTTAAAGTAGACACGGACCGTTCTCCTGCATAATTCATTACTTATCTGCAAAAGCGTTCTGGAGGATCATACAACATTGGAGCTAGGCTGAAAATCAAAGCCCCGACACGACAAACCTCGAGAAATAGAGTTTCTTTTTGGAGGAGATAGGGAAAATTCACAAGGAGGGCCACGGCTGCTGAATTATGAAGTCTCTTCCAAAGAACCAGGGACGAACCGATGAGATTTTGGGTGCTATGGCGGATATGCTGACATCTCTGGCGATACCCAATCAGAAGTGGGTGAGTGACTTCTGTGGCCTTTCACCTTTGTATTCCATTTTAAACTATAATTATTCAACACACATATTTCACAACACATTTGTGTCTGCCATTTTTTTTGTATTTTTGTGCTACAAGATTTTGCTTTGGTATATGAGAAACTTATTAGCTGATAATGCCAAACAGTTGCTAGTTTTATGTGTTTGGAGAGCATTTTAAATGTGTTAGTTAGCATAATCATAAAGCACAAGCCAGCAGCTGATTTTTTTTTTCAGGGTTGATAAAGATTAACACACAGTGAAGTCTGAAAAAGAGAAGCAAACAAATCCATGACAGACAGTAGGATAAGCTTATTGTCAGTCATCCAATCTAACAGACTTCAGTTCTGCAAATGAATGCCACTTTACAGCAGGAACTAATTGCCGTATTTGTAAATTTGAGGATAAGAAACGTCAAATGAATAATTGAACTTAAAATATGAAATGTGTCTTTTGTGTGTGTGTGTGTGTGTGTGTGTGTGTGTATGTGTGTGTGTGTAGAGCTTTAGAAAAACAAGATAAAAAATGACCCTTTGTTTGTGAACATCCATATCATGTCATAACAATGACCTCTATCAAGTGAAGAACACATCAGAGATAGGAAAAGAACTGAGGGATAAACAGTGAAGTCATTCAGAGAAACATTTCAGAAGAAAACTATACGCAAGAACACAGTGATGGCTTGCAGTGACACATGAAAGATGCTCTCCTGGGTGTTTTAAAGGAATTTAGAGCACTTGCAGGCGCAGGAAACAAGCGCTGATTAAGACATTTCCTCATAAACAAACATGCACATGTCGTCTTCCCTAAGCAGCTGTCAAGCTGAATAGTTAACTGGCTGATTGCTATTTATTAATGCGTTCAAAAAAAAAAAGTTTTTTTTTTTGTTTCATAGACCTTTTCCCCCAAAACCACTCTGATAAACCTGTTACTGAATAGTAAGACAACAAGCAATGTTCTGTATAAAAAAATGTTATATATAAAAACATTATATGTACACACAAATCAATAACATTTCACACAGTTTATAGAGTACAAGAGAAACAATGCTGAGGGTTTAAAATAATACTCTTTAACGTTTTCAGTTCCACTCCTCTTGCCAAAATAAAGTCTGAGAAGGAAAACATTTGTGTGAGGAATGTTAGGACTGGTTGGTAGGAAACCATCTGCTAAGAACATAAAAGTAAAAATGACATACTCTACATTAAAATGTATCGTTTCAATAATCAATTTGATAATCACTAAGATATCATTTACGTTATGTAGTTACTAGGGTTGCACGATATTGGAAAACTGACATTGCGATATTTAGTTTTCTGCGATATATTGCGATATGAAAATAATTTCACCAGATGGCTAGAATAGCTCTATTTGTGAAAAATCATTCATTTATTTTTAATTTTGGTTGGGTTTATTTTTGTAGGTGTGTGAATGATGTATAAAAAATAAACAGTTCTTTATGGTTTTCTGTAGAGTCAAACAGTATTCAGATACAGAAATTTAGTAATGTAAAATAACACTGTATAGTCTTCATTGTATTAATAAATCACTAATTTTTCTTCATTAAAGTTGCAAATGTTTTATGTTATTGTGCCTTTAATGTCTTTAAAACACATGCAAGTTATACGTTTTACTCTGTTATGGTTATACTTCTCAATGACTCCACAAATCTCATGTATGCTCAATTGTTGATCGACTATTATCCCAACTTAATGTTGCATATCCTGCGATGTGGCTATCGCGAACACACACATTGCGATATCGATGCTGAAACAATATATTGTGCAGCCCTAGTAGTTACAGTCAGTCTTAATGTCTCTCAAATATATATGTCTAAAAAAAGATTATTGTACATTTGATATTTTTGTGTATAACATTTGAAAGTTTGGGGTCAGTGAAATTTCTTTTGAAAGAGTGTAATACTTTTATTTACCAAGGATGCATTATATAAATTACAAGGATGCATTATATATATTACAAGAATGCATTACATATAATATTATTTACTTGAAATGTATATACATTTTATATAAAAATGGGATTATAGAGCCCCCCCAAACCTGTATTTAATTCATCAAAGTAATATAATGAAAAACAAAATCATTTATACTTGCTTTTAATTTTCAGTATTTTAACCAGCCAATAATTCAGTCATCAGTGCCACATGATCTTAATAACTTTGAAAGTTGAAATAGGTTGAAAGACACTAACTTAACACTTTTATTTGGCAAAGATGCATTTTATTGATCCAAAAAAGTTTCATAATCATAAAATACACTACCTGACAAAAGTCTTGTTATCGATCTCCGTTGTAAAAGCAACAAATAATAACTTGACTTGACAGAAGGTAGATTTTTCAGATGAATCATCTGTTGAATCATCACAAATACTGCAAAAGACCTATTGGAACCCCCATGAACCCAAGATGCTCATAGAAATCAGTCAAGTTTGGCGAAGGAAAAATCATGGTTTGGGGTTACATTCAGTATGGGGGGCGTGTGAGAGATCTGCAGAGTGGATGGCAACATCAACAGCCTGAGGTATCAAGACATTTGTGCTCCCATTACATTACAAACAACAGAAGAGGGCAAATTTTTCAGCAGGATAGCACTTCTTCTCATACTTCAGCCTTCACATCAAATTTCCTGAAAGCAAAGAAGGTCAAGGTGCTCCAGGATTGGCCAGCCCAGTCACCAGACATGAACATTATTGAGCATGTCTGGGGTAAGATGAAGGAAGAGGCATTGAAGTTGAATCCAAAGAATCTTGATGAACTCTGGGAGTCCTGCAAGAACGGTTTCTTTGCCATTGCAGATGACTTTATTAATAAATTATTTGATTCATTGCAGAGATGTATGGATGCAGCCCTCCAAGCTCATGGGAGTCATACACAAAATTAATTCTTTTTCCACTGCACCATGACTTTATATTTTATATTGTACATTATTTCTGTAAAGTGACAAGACTTTCGTTTAAAGACAGACCTTACTGTCCTAATTAAATAATTAAAAATCAATGCATGATCATATTTCATTGATAAAATAAGTGTAATCTAGAGCCCTTTGCCTTTTATATAAGCTACTTCTGATACCAAATGATCAACTAGAAGTCAAGTTGTGGTGACAAGACTTTTGTCAGGTAGTGCATACCATTCAAACATCAAATAAGTATATATATTTTTTTATAATTTTAGAGAAAATTTAAAGAAAGTTTGTCAATAATTTAAAGTAATTGTTACTGTTCTTCATTGATCTTAGAATTCAGAGAGTATTGAGCACCTGAGTGTGAAACAGGAGCGAAAGACTGGACAGCGGCCCCCATGGGACACCGAGGGACTGAACTGGGAGGACATGTCCCGGGACAGCCTGGAAAGAGTACGAAGACGAGACAGAGCAAGTAAGGCACAACAACCATATTTGGTCAAATGTTGCTTGACTTGAGCATTAGCAGGTTAAACGTACACAACATGAGGCAAATGGAGCCATATCAAAAACAAGAGTATTGACCTTCAGAAACAAAGAAAGATATGATAGTGTTGATGTAAAGCTATGTTGCTTTTAGAATAACAGCTATTATTTCTGTATTAATTATGCCTCTCTTGTGATATTAGGCATTGTTTTGATCTGCTCAATATGCTTAATGACAGAGTGATATCCTTATTATGGCCTGAAATGCTGCAAAAAGGCGTCTTTCTGCTGCACTCAGCCCACAGTACAAACAAACATTCTGGTCTACAGTGTTTAGGGTTTGCCAAATATTTACAAGTGTAGTTAACACTATCGGCTTGTTTTTGGGCGCTTACATGGAATTATAATGGTTTCAGTATGGGCTGAAAATAACCTCACCTAAGATTTAAAGGCGTAGTTGATTTCCCTGAAAGCTGTAAACACTGTGGCGCTATCAAAACATTGCTCTGTTTGTTTGACCTTTTCATCCTGCGGGACATTAGTAACAGTGGGCCAGTGGGTTTTGTCAGGCTACCTGTTTTTCTGGACGATGGAATGTGAGGTGTAAATAAGCAACCTGTTTGAAAATATAAATTGGGCCTTTCGGCACTCAGATTGATGTTTGCTCCTTCAGCCCGTAAGCTTTAGCATCTAAAATACACACATACAACACAAATTACATTTAGAAGTTTTGCATTTAATTTCCACCCCTAATAATACCAATTCCTAAAAATAAATATATAAAAAGTATTTGTCTTAAAACTTAAGTCTAAAACTTCGTGATTCTGTCTATTTTACACTTTTGAATTGCATGAAGGGATCTTGATTTCTGCGCCATCAAATTTGATTTTCAAAATTGAACAATCTAACATTTATTTACATTTTTTAGTAGTTCGAAATAATTGTCTGGGTAAGTCATGTAAATTAAGTTACAGGTATTTTATTCCCCTATATATAATTTCTTATACTATATATTGTTTTAAATGACTAAATAATGTACATAAAACTCCCATTGTTAAACTGTGATAAGTTAGCATAATAAGTAATAAGTCGTAATTGTAAATAAAAGAAAACAACCATGAATCACAAGATGCAGGGAACATTTTTTTTGCTATGTGCGTTTCCTTTTTTTGTTAAAATTTCTAAATAATGCCTTTAACTCATAGCAACATAATTCCAGATTACGCCAGTAGGTGGCGACTAGTGACTGTGTATTATAAGTGACTATTTGAATCATGCTCAAACTTGGTCCTGGAGGAACGATGTCCTGCAGAGTTTAGTTTCAACCCCAATCAGACATACTGTACCTGGGCTACATGTCTGCTCTTACATGACTTTCTAGAAACATTTTACATCCAGAATTATCCTCTTTATTTTGTGACATCTATTTTGTACCTTTGTGTAAGTAAGCATTCTCTATTTTATATTTGTAACCCATCCAGTCCTACTGCATCAACCCGCTCTGAGCTGGGATCAAACTGGCAATTTTTTGTATGGGAGTCAGTTGCTGTAACAAGGAGGCTAATGACAATGGCTTCTAGCATCTGTTGCTAGAGCACCTTTTGAGGTCAGAGGAGTGAGGTTTACCTGCATAGCACTTTGCTAGCTGGTCTCCGTTCTACTCACCCCCCTAAACCTTACTCCCATCCCGGACGAGCCCCCACGTGTAACCCGCCAATCCTACTGCACCCAACCCCCTTTGTATGGGAGTCGGTTGCTCTAACAAGGAGGCTAAAGACCATGGCCTCTAGTGTCTGTCGCTAGAGCATCTTTTGAGGTCAAAAGAGTAAGGTTTACCTCCATAGCACTTCGCTAGCTGGCCTGCGTTACATATACTTCAACAAGGAATTTTGCCTTAAGATAAAAAAAAAATCTTCAGCAACTAAATTTCAGTTTACGACAAGTGATTGTGTATTATGTGTGACTATCTCATTTAATTAAACTATTTCCTCAAAGACTGATTCCTTCAGGTGCTTAAAGTTAATGCCAAAAAAAAAATAAAAAATTGGAAGAATTTTCATTTTTGGGTAAAAATTTCTTTAAATATTCTTACATGATCAGCTATCATTAAATGGTTTATTTCACTAAATAGTTTGTGTTGCTTTGATGTGTCCAACACTCCACTCTGCTTTTGGCTTCATTTTTTGGATATATTATTGTTAACAGCACAAAACTAGACACATTTACTTGCAATATTACATCTAAATGTAAGTTGCTGTAAGTCATTATTAATTTATTGTTTACGTATTCAAATATCATGCTTTTGTTTGAGTTGTTGTGATGGATATCAACATGGTCGTATAGCACCTGCTCCTGATATTTACCCTTAAGGGTTAAATATGGCCAATGCAGTGTTTTAATTGTGAATAAATCTAAGTTAAGGTAACAAGACTCTTATCAGATTGGCGCTTTTACAGGTCAAAGTGGATGGTTAATGAACCACACCCAGTAACTGTACCGCCTGAACTGATAATCAAACTTTCCTAATCAACTTGTAGCGAGGAAACGATCTTTGTTAATCTTCCGTGACGAAAACTGGATGAAAAGCTGCCCTGAACAGCTTCCAGATGGGAGACCCACTCGCCTGACTTTGCCCAGTGCCTGGAAAAAAGCACCACTTGTTGCAGCTATAATTTTGGAGTTAAATGGATTAAAATGAGTCCATCAGAACAGAAAGAGCTTTGTTGCGGGATGGGTACTGGATCCTGAGGTATGTGTCATGTAGCCAAATCACTAACTATTCAGGACGTGGTGTATAGGACGGCAAGGAGGCCTTAGGATGTTTGTCGCAGATGAGTCTGCTTAGATGAATTGCAGTGTCAGAGCTGTAGCTTCTAAATATTAGTTTAAGCCATACCAAGAGTCGACACTGTTGCCCATTTAATCAGAGATGCTTCCTTGTATAAATTTACTGCATTTGTTTACTTCTATGCTGTGAATTTTGGTTTGCGGATTTCTTTTTTAATGGACAAGTAATGGCCTAAATGATTACTCCGCAAAAGGGTCTGTTTACTTAAAAAAAAATGTATTTACTTATGGCCCGTTTGCACTGAGTGGTACGGTACGGTTCGATACAGTATGCTTTTATGGCTGTTTCCACTGTCAAAAGGTACCTAAAAGCGAACCGTACCATACCACTTTTTGGGTACCCTTTTCAAAGGTTACCTAGCACGAAAAAAAGGCGGAGCTAGATGTGCAGCTGAATGCTATTGGTTTACAGAAAAACGTCACCAGCGCATCCACAAGCAGGAGAATGAAAACATAGGAACCGCCATTTTTAAAAGCACAGCTGAGACATTACACCGTAATAATATATACATATAATAACGAGCCATGGTCAACCTGAGCTTAAACAAACCTTGTCGTTGTCTTGATGAACAGCCACCAAAGCAAGAAGAAGAGCAGAATTTACCCTGTGCACCGTAGTTGTTTACAAAGCCGTCTAAAGTGCGAGCAGTTTCGCTCTCTTGCGAATGCTGGCCGCGTGTCTATATTTGAAATAACGAAATTCTTGAGCTAATGATAATAACGTGCACGTGATTATTGAAGTGCTTCTGACATCTGATCCTTTCAGAAATGGACAAACGTGAGAGTGAAGCATGACAAAACAAAGAAGAAACCCGGAAAAACAAAGGAGCAAATGATTCTTTCAGCAAACTAAAACATGAACAAACAGCCATGTTCAACTATTATCATCATCACCTTTTGGACTATTATGAACTCGAAGTGACAGAATTACTTTCTAACAAGAGGTTACATGTGCTGGTGAAGATTAAAGATACAGATGAGAGGTTTGTAGGCTATATGTTGTGTGTTGTTTTTGTACCCAAATAAGGACTAAATGTATGCTGTGTAGTTTTTCTGTGATTGGTAACATATCGGAAGACTGTAAGGGTCTGTATGTGTTCATATATATTGCATTTATTTATTTATTTTATATAATCGCAGACGTTACAGTAGGCTATTTTGCATTGATCGTTGATCAGCAGTTATAATCAAATCATGTCCATAGAAAGGTTAGTAATGAACATTTATACAGAAGTATTTATGTGTATAAAGCATCTGTTTTGTGAGAAGTGCTTCTCATATGATACATACAGCTTAACTTTGACATTTCCTTGAGCGAGAATGACATTGACTGAAACTTTCTGTCCTACATCACGCCCACCAAAAGGATACCTTTTGGCAGTGGAAATGCAAGCCTGATAAAGGTGACTCGAACCGATCCGCACTGTACCGTACTGTACCACTCAGTGGAAACGGGCCATTACTGTCATGTCATTCCAAAATTGCGGGACTTGTTTTGTTGAACACAAGAAGTTCTGAATTGACTTGTTTTGTAATTGCAGCAAAGATCTAGGGTCTCATTTTAAGACTTTGCGTAGAAACCTTCTTAAAAGTGATCGTATACCAGAAATAATTTGTATTTATTTATTAATGATTAATGCTTATGTGATGATTTTAAAGAGGTTTATTTAAGTATGGGTTCACTACATTACACAATATTTTAGTTAAATATGTTTACTTAGAGCTGTGGACATTCTTTTGTCAAGTTTGTTTTTTATAGCTTACAACCTTTGTGTGGGAAGGGGAACAACATTTTGTGCATGCCACGTTTATAAATTAGATTCCTGAACCATTTAAAAAGCATAAAACACACACAAAGCAGATAGCATACTTCGTGTTTTAAATATGAATACTCTGGGAAAAATTCAGGAGAAATACTCTGCCCACTTTTCTGGATTTATTTCTGGATGTATTTATATAAGTTGTTTCTAATACAGACATTTCTTAAAAAAAAAAAAAAAACACACACTAACTATACTCTTAATGACTAAAATACTACAGTCCTACAGTATAAAGCATTGCAAATGACACAAGCAAATTCAAATCTATAGACACAATGCGTTAAAAGTGGTGTTAGTGAGACAGGAAGGGGTGCTCAACCTGTGGTCTGTGTGGGTCCTAACACCCCACACTCTCAGAAATAAAGGTATGTGAGCTGTCACTGGGGTGGTACCTTTTCAAAAGGTACAAATTTGTACCTAAAAGGTCCATATTAATACCTCAAGGGTACATATTAGTACCTAAAAAGTACAAAAGTGTTCCTCTTAAAATTTTTAGGTACCCTTCAAGTACAAACGTGTACCTTTTCAAAAGGTACCACCCCAGTGACAGCTCACGTACCTTTGTTTCTGACAGTGCAGTATATTGATGGGGACTCTATACTGCTCAGTGAGCTCCGTCTTTTGGATGAGACGTTAAACTGAGGTCCTGACTCTCTGTGGTCATTAAAAATCCCAGGATGTCCTTCAAAAAAGTGTAGGGTTTTAACCCTGGCATCCTGGTCAAATTTGTCCTAACCATCCCCATATCGTAATTGATTTTATCACTCTGTCTCCTCGGCACAATATGGGTGCCGTCGCGTCATCCAGCACACTGGTGGTGGATGAGGAGATTTCCCCCAATGTGTAAAGCGATTTGAGTTTCCTGAAAAGCGCTATATAAATGTAAGGAATTTTTATTATTATTATTATTATTATTATTATTTATTCATTCATTCATTTTCGGCTTAGTCCCTTTATTAATTCAGGACTGCCACATCGGAATGAACCGCCAACTTTCCCAGCCGCAACCCATCTCTGGGAAACATCCACACACTCTCATTCACACTACGGACAATTTAGCTTACCCAATTCACCTGTACCACATGTTTTTGGACTGTGGGGGAAACCGGAGCACCCGGAGGAAACCCACGCAAACGCAGGGAGAACATGCAGACTCCACACAGAAACACCAACTGACCCAGCCGAGGCTCGAACCAGCGACCTTCTTGCTGTGAGGCGACAGCACTACCTACTGCGCCACTGCATCACCTATTATTATTATTATTATTGTTATTATTATTATATGCAAATATACAGTCAAATATTGAAGCATTTTAAGAGTGCAGGGCTGCGACTTTCTGATATCATTAAATTTTAGCATCACAGGTAATGAAGTTTTTTTGCACAAATTCCGCTATTAAACATTCATTTAAACAGATGGGTTCAGCAAATGTGTATGCAATCGATTATCAGCCATGTAGCTCACAACAGATCTTTACAGGGTTATCGTTAAAATAATTTTTTCTTTGGTGAAAATGAAACTTTACTGTTATGCCCGGTGCTATTGAAATTATTTCTGGTTTGATTTCTCTGTTTAAAAGTAGTTGGAATTCTGCCATCTGAACCCACCCCCTTTGAAAAAGAGGGGTCTTGGTCTGCTTCAAATCAACTCTGGAGCAATTCAACTGAAATACGAGTGCCCAAATAAAGCCAAAAGACAACTAAACAGCCAGACTAAACAAACACAGGACATGATGTCATGAGATGCTCAAGCATACCTGCTTTTTCATGTCATAGTTGCATCTGCATCTCATTGAAGCAGATCTTTGTGTGACTGTAGAATGTCTAGCTTTGTTTTCACTCCTTAGTACATTTTATAAGCTCTTCACAAGATGAAAAATGTCCCATTGTTAAATTACTTTGCATTATGTATGTCACAAAAACATTCTATATCTTCAGGTTCTACAAAAATGTAGCAATTTTGGTTTGAAATGTGCATCTTTTTGGTTTAAACCAAACTAGAACCAAACTATAAGTGTGAAAACAAATATGGCACTTGTCAGTGTAAAAATACTTACACGATGCCTCAGCATCCTGTTTTTGTAGCTCGAATGTCTCCATAATCATTTATTGCAATTCCACTGAAAATAATATGGAGATCATTACTCAGATGTTTTTCTTTTGCATCTCACAGAAGAAAGTAATATCGATTTGGAACAACATGAAGGTGAGTTAACGATGACACAGTTTTTATTTTTGGGAGAACCGTTCCTTTAATCTCAGCATGTTTAATCAAAAAGCTTTAGTGATTTTTCAAGATGCCCTTCTCTTCCAGTTAATACTTTTCAGTTCCTCATCAATAAGATCTGAAGGGCTCAGAGTGGAATTTCTATTCCTTGCTTTGTCTATAGCTAAAGAGGCCCCTGCGTTACTAGAGGCACAGGAGATCACCCATCTGTTAAAGATTAGAAACAAGATGCCGTTTAGTGGCTTCAGTGGAATCACGGGACAGTGCCAGCATTCACTAAATCACATGCAGACGTGTAGCTTGCACACATTCACCCTCTCTTTTAACTTATTTTCCTCCTCTTACTTACTCAAAGCTTGTGTCCGGCAGTCCATTCAGGACATTTCCTTGGATCAAAGCCCTCATGTCTTGCTTAAATCCCCAAGCTTCACTGTCCAGTCATTTTTTAGGCAGGCAAGCCTCAAAGCACGCAATGAAGCTCTTTCGTAACAGCGTTGGCTTAAGGATGACTACGTGAACCTTCAAAACAACACGTATGCCCTTCATCGTTTGTATGGTTGATGCTTAGAAACACAACAACAGGAAGGAGAGATTTCTGTGCTTTCCAAGGTGAATCGCTTATGCATGTACTGTTTCCTAGGATTATGAATCCAGGTAGCTGGAGTGACACATTCGGATCCCTGTGGTGGAATATGTTTATTGTGAAGAAGTATGTCATCCTTTAATATTTTAGAGGACTGGGAAATGTTTGTTGTTTATCATTTTTGTATTATTAATTTCGAACATCAGTATGTAGTGCTCATTTGCACACAAGGTTTGATCTGGTGCAGTATTTTTGTTCATCATTATTTTATTCATTATCCTCCATTCATTATTCAGTTTCAGCAAATCTGCCTGGCTCAGTCATACCTGGCCCTATGCTGGATTGTTCTCTTACAGTCAGACTAATCATGCATCCATCACTACAGTAGAAGATACTTGCTGTCATTTGGCATAAAACATTGTGTCAGTGTATTTCAGCAATGATCTGTATATGGTTTGTTTAGCAAGAAATTCAAAAGTAGGCCCATTATGAAGATTTCTTTTACACATATTCCTTATACATAAAACAACAAGATACAGCTGGGGGAATGTAGAGTCAGAATTCCCAAGAGACCCATAGGCTAAGCGAGTCCCGACCTTAAAAGGGCCTTTGTTACCACAGCGTTTGGAACTGCCACACTGGGGGAAATTGGTGCTGGTTGCCTCAGGCTTTCCCAGCGTGTGTTTTCATGTCTATATGTTTTATTACATTTGTTTAATGCACATCAAGACTTTATTAGAACATAAACACTGACAGTTATTGCTACAATGTGTCTGCTATGCAACCTGACTTCTAGAATTCATAAGTAAAAATTTTACTTTGTTGCCACTATTTTGAAAAAATCTTTGGAAAAACATTGTCTCTAAACTCAGAAATTACTTTGTTCCATTGATTTGTTTCTTTCTTTTATTTATATTTGAACTTCAATTATTTTTCTACAGTACAGCAGTTCAGATTAGGGAATACAAATAGTCCCTTTTTTAAAACCTGTAGATGCCTCAGGTGTTTCAGCTCAAAATACCTCATGGATCATTTATTATACAATGCTGTAAATGCCCCTGTCTGTTTAAAAGCAATTGTGTCTATAAGTTGAACTTGATCTGCTGCTGCTAAAAGAGGTTTGCTTTTTTTAAAGCTTGTCCAGGTTACTCCGGCAAAAGCAAACAAAACATATGCATGGATTTTAGAGCCTTGTCAGTTTAATCTTCATTCAACCATTCATTTATTTATTTATTTTCTTTTCGGATTAGTCCTTTTATTAATCTGGAGTTGCCACAGCGGAATGAACCGCCAACTTATCCAGCAAATGTTTTTACGCAGCGGATGCCCTTCCAGCTGCAACCCATCACTGGGAAACATCCATACACATTTATTCACACACATACTGTACACTACGGACAATTTAGCTTACTCAATTCCATTATAGTGCATGTGTTTGGACTGTGGGGAAAACAGAAGCACCTGGAGGAAACCCACACCAACACGGGGAGAACATGCAAACTCCACACAGAAATGCCAACTGACCTAGCCGAGGCTCAAACCAGTGACCTTCTTGCTGTGAGGCGATTGTGCTTCCCACTGCGCCACCGTGATACCCCAGTTTAATGTTCTGATATTTAATTTAAGTTCTACTATTATCTAATCTATTACATTTAAGTAATACTGTAAGTTCACGTCATGTCAACTGTCAAACGGCAACAAGGTTACGTCAAATTCACAGAAAAACAAGCTTAAATATTGTTGTTTATATGTTAATGTAAACTACGGGAAAATAGCATTTGTATAAATATATAAAATATGTGATTCAGTGTCATTTAGACATTGTGACACCACACTAATGCTTCTCAGCTAGGTCTGGCATCCATGGGGAAGAATTATTTTAATTCAGGATATTGTGAAGTATGCGTTCCTAGAAGAAAACTCTAGACTATAATCAAGCCGTTTGAGGCAGTATAACTCATGTTTGGACCAGTCTTTATACTTTGTAACTGTGATCCTGTTGGATCTCTTCTCTCCATATGCACCAGAAACTTTCTTATGAACACTCCATGTTCCTTTGAAAGCATTGTGCAATGCTGAGTCTGCTTTATGTTGGTGAGTGGGCTTGACAAACCACCTGTATGCAGAGCCGGCCCAAGGCGTAAGTGAACTAAACGACTGCTTAGGGCCCTGTGGCCATCAGGGGGCCCCAGAGTGCATGGAGCAACTGACTTTCGTTTTTGTTTTACTTTGTTGGGTTATGGATTAGGAGTGGAACAAAATATGGACATGCCGATTTATCGTGTTATTTCAATATGGCTCTAAGATATTTATCTAAATGTACAAAAGATCTAAATTAGTTAATCAGTACACTGACTGCAGTCATTTACCGCTGTGGCTGCAGTACACGCAGCTTTACGTAATGGTGGATCAACAATACATCAGAGATGCAGTGGCATCATTTAAACCATTGACAGATAAGCCATTGCAATGGTGAAAATATCTGTCCAAGCTGGACCAAGGTATTTGCGTGTTTCAGAAATCACAGCTCTCCCGAATCTTCCGCTAGTTTCTCCCTCACAGACCCGCTTTCACTTCGCTTGATCACTTGCCCATGCCCGCGATCAGTGCTGCGAGACTTTATAAAGGAATATGTGCTCAAACTATTTAATTCCACCAACATTTCTATTATATAAAGATATAAATAGGACATAAACATATAAATTGAAAGGGCCTTGTGTTTATTTTACCATTACAAACCTTGTGAAAGTCTTGTAGATGGTATTATAAGCCTGAGAATATTAGGGATGGCTTAAAATATGAAATAGGAAAATAAAAATATGTACAAATTATGTTCTTTTTAAATTGATGACTAAAATAACAAATGCTTTTTCATAAACTTCTGATTTATAAATAAAGACTTTTGATATATAAAAGATTTATAAATAGTCTCAGATTAATAGTATGCAAATAATCAAAGATTGACGATAATTTGTCATATTGTTTGCACCAAGGGGACCCCAAATGAAATCTTGCTTACGGCACCCTAAAGTCTTTCATCTCTATATGCACTAGACACTTTCTTAAAAAAAGCTAAACTAATTTAGACTTTGTCATGCCATCTGTATATTGGTGTTCTCTAAATAAAAGTGCTTTTCTCATCCTCATTTGTAAAATAGTAAATGTGACTGTAAACTCTTAAACAGCACCATTAAAGGGCTCTTAAATTGCATTAAGTGTTGAAAATAAGTGGGTCTAACCTTTGCACATAATAGCCACAAAAGAATAAAATACATGTATAAAGAATATCAGTATGTCTAAATCAAAATGAGGTCAAAGCACTGGAAAATAACCCAGAGATCTTAAGGAGCACAGACATTCTCTCGGGTTAATGCTCCAGAGTGGGTGACATTGATAAACAGCTGGCCTCTGTGCTAGAACTCCAGGCCAGAAGCCAAAGCTTTACACCCAACAACCATCAGCCATCGTCCTCTCAATCTGCTGCAGGACAGTATGAGATTCTGTCAGCCTTGTCGTAAACCTTTAGTGCTGTTTGTATATTTTTCGTTTGGTGTTTATCCACTGCATGTTGATATATAGTGACTCTTGGGTGAGTTGCGTCCCGTTGTTGAAACACATGTGGTTTAGTTTGAAGTTTGGGAGTTTGTAGACATTGCTCTGTTTTGCTTTGATCCTTTGGTGCTAACTGTTGCCTTGTATACCATTATTCAGAACAGAGGTTGATACACCTTCCTCCAAATGCCTTAGCGAAGTCCTCATGACGAACAGTGCTCTGGGGAGGTATTCTTTGATCTGAAGATGAGAAAAGGGTGGCCTGACAATGTTGAGTCATTGTCTTTTTGCCTACCGTGTTCAGAGAACAGCATTTTACAGACAGAGACAGTGGTCTGCATCTGCTGAGATCAGATGTAATGATCTGCTGCTTTATAAATCAGCGAACAAAACTGATCCACGGATGGCATTTTCACACTGTGATATTTTATGAACCGAAATCCAGGGATGAGATAAAGAACATGCTTGTCTTTATATGGAAATCAAAGCCAAAGTTTGGACTCTGTGTATAGCATAATTTAAAACAGATATGTCTTATCTAATATCTGTATTAATTTGTGGTTGAATGGAATGTGTTGCATGTCAGGATGATGAGAAGGATTGTGTTTACCTTAGATAAACCTATATGTTTAAATATTTCAGCACTGATCTTTAAGAATCCAGAAAATCCTCTTCAGGAGGTCTTAGCGACTGGATTTATAGGATCTGGGGGAAAGTATTCATCTGAGGTGCATCTGTTTAAATACAGTATGCAAGGAATGGAGAGTTCTGGTAAGAGGGATTGTGGGAGGCACCGGTAGACATATTTCCCATCAGCTTTTTTCATACAGATGTGTCTACATTAAGTACAGCATGCCTGTCTACAAATGGCATCTAAATGTGGATTTGTGTCTCCATTCAGTCTATTTAGATGGCTGCATCCCATAGGATGTAGAATTTGAATGACAGATGATGCAATCTATTTTCCATTAAGAAGCATCTTTCAAAAGCATACACACTAGCGCACACATTTGTTTTTGTGAATTGTGGGGACATTTCATAGGTTTTCTTTTTAAATAAGTAAACGGAGGCATTGTGTTTGATTTATGTTTGGAGTGTGCTTGTGAATTGTTGTCATGTGTATTAAAAGAAGGCTAAATTCTCTTTAGCATCTCAGGCCATACTCACACTATGTACAGTTACCTTGAACCGGGCCAAAGCACGCTTGTCCCCCCTCCCGTCTCCCCCGGCGGCCCGCACTCACATTACATTCGGGCCTGGGCACGATTACGTCATCGATGACGCGCTGCTCAGTAGCGCTCTCGCTAAGCACAGTGGAGATTTCTTTAGTTATATCGTTTAAGTCATTTGATATGCAGTGACACGCAGTCTAATATTTTGCCGAACAGATCAGCCACTTTTGACGCTCATAAAAAATTATAAAGTCCTCGTGCTGCAGGAATTAGTGAGATTACATAAACATACGTAAATTTTATATGCAACTTATTTAACAAAACATAATTGTGTGCTCCCACTCCATTCAGTTATCAGTGACAAGTGCATAACGCAAACCACGTGGGCCCAGCCGCAAGAGGAGGTGAAGAAAAGTTGTATTAAAATCTGACTCCCCGGACAAATCTGACTCCCCTTTGCGTGTACGCGCATACACGCAGCACCTGCAGTTAAACTCATGGGTTTATCGTAACACTTTTATCGACCATTTTTTCCACAATTGACAGCAAGAACAAACATAAAAGCTTTGTCTGATTGACAAGCAGCACCCACTTATGTTCAAAAGAATTTAAAATGCCAAATTGGCTGAATTTATTCCCCATTTTGAAAGTAAAACATACTCTAATAGGTAGTGTAATCTACACAACAATAAGTGCAGTTTGTTGGTGAGAGGGGGCAGTGTTTCGATGTGACCCTGTTATGTTGTGGTTCTGTGACTGCTGTATGGTTAAAAATTATGACAGTTAAAGTAACTAGGTTAATTTAATTTACATAAATTAAAATTAAATAAAATATTAATCTAATATTTTGGGTGTTTTTTTTGTGCATTTGGGCAGCTTTTGGACAGTTTTTGGGCTGGAAAACGTCATCTATATCTGGCAACACTGCACACAAGACAAATGTCATATAAACCCTTATTATATGTTAATCATAGGGATTGAGGATTAGAAAAAAACATTTTTTGGAAGATCTTTTTTTATACAGCTATGTGAAAAATTTAGGAAAATTGAAATTATGAATCCAATTTTTCCATATCAGGACATAAAAAAATATCTAATCTTTGGCAGGTCTTAAAATTGGGAAAATGAAATGAACAACAACATATAGCAATAACAAAAATAAAAACTGATCTGAACCGAACTGATCATTAGCAGACGTTTTAGCGGTTTGTTAGTCTGGAGCCTTCAGGTGTGAACACAAAGTCTGCCTGACAGCTAAAGCTTAGCCAGAATTGGGTCATACAACAAGACAATAATGTAAAGAATGCCAGCAAATCTACAACACAACAGCTGAAAAAGAAAACAAAAAAGGTCAAGGTGTAATAATGTTCCATCTTGACTAAAATGTTATGGCGTGAGCTGTGTAAAAAACTCCCCAACTCCTCCAGAATCGTCTGAGAGACTGATAAGGTC
Organism: Danio kyathit; assembly: GCA_903798195.1. NCBI lineage: Eukaryota > Metazoa > Chordata > Actinopteri > Cypriniformes > Danionidae > Danio > Danio kyathit. The sequence continues at coordinate 31,364,742 of LR812541.1, forward strand.
ATACAAAAAATTATTACTTTAAGTAATTACTGCTAAAAGGGAATCTACAGGCATCTGAATCATACAGTAGAGTGTGCTAGGTTTGTCACCCATAGCTACACTGCAAAAGTTTGGCAAACAATTGATATGGGCTGAATTCCAACTTAATTAGTTTGTTTAAATTCAGCCTGTATAAATTGTTTGCAACCACTTACCTTAAGAAAATAAATTATAAGTAAATCCAATAAATATTTTTTTCAGTGTATGAGATGTCTCATGATGTTGTTTTTCTGAGGTTTTACCTACCACATTTTTTGTATCACATTAAGACCTGCCAAGGACCATATAGATTTTTGGATTATGTCCCAATACGGAAACCCATAAAATTCTGTATAGGGTGTCCTAATTTTCTCACATGACTGTAAAGTGGGTTCATTTTCAATGAACAATTTACATCTTGCAGTTTTAAATTCACACTTGTAATAACACTCTGCACTTGCTGACTAATTCTGATGAAGGGACTAGATTGGAATTTGCATTTTTGATTCAGTTCTAAACCGCATTAATTTCCTCAAGGAAAATGGTTTAACACAAGCAGAAACTGGACAGGTCTGCTGCGCCAGCAACGTGATTAAATGCGTGGGCTCCGATCTGCTCATATAATGAATGAACAGTGCAATTAAGCAGAATATAACAGAAATGTTGGTTAATTTTGATCTTTTTGACTACATTTCAGTCTCGTCTTTTTTCATCAACAATAATGTGCTGTCCATTCATTAGACGAGCGGATCAGAGTGTGCGCATTCAAAGTTTTTAGTCACATTACTAGCTCAAGTTTATGTCAAGCTACACTGTAAAAAAAAATCCTGGTTGACTTAATTTTTTAAGCTAAATCAAATTAACCTTATGAGTCCACTGAATTTATATTATGTTAAACTGAGCTTGCGCAACTCATAAAATTAAATTAGAACAAGATTAACTTAGTTTAGTAAGTTACAATGACCTAAAAACATATGCTGACAGGACTACCGTAACTGATCATAGAATTTTTTACAGGGTATAGCCAAAAAACACTCAAAGATTTTTTTGCTGCTTGTTCAAACTACTTATTTATAATGAGCTGAAACAACACAATTCTTGAGGGTTTTGTGGGATAACGTAATTGTTTTATGTTCAATTACCTTAAATTTGTACAAACAATTAATTTAACTTAATCAAATTGTGTGGAAGCCAGCATTTTTACAGTGAACATTTTTCGCTCTTATTTTCGCTGACAAAATTAACACTGGATCTAAATAACATCCATCCCTTGTGTCTCAATATGCGAGTGTGTGCTCATTTTTGTATATATTTTTGTGAGTCCTGGCCAATCTCTCGGCCTGGGTTAGAAGACAGACCAGCAAACAAAGTGCAGAGCACACAACACCAGCTCACTGCAGCCAGCCGGCTTTCTGCCAGCTGTCTCTGTGTTCTCCCACACTGCTGCCTATTCATGCAGACCTTAATTGGAGCTCCTGGTTTTAGAAAGAGAAAGAACGAGAATTCAAGAGGTTTAAACATCCCAATAAAAACACAGTATGGTAAATGCATTGCACAATATGACTTAGAATGGGTTGCACAATGCTAGAGAAGGGTAGTGTATGTTTTCCATGTAGATTTATTTTTTCGTGCACGTAATGATGTAAACAGTGACAATTTCCATTGGTTATTGCATGATTGCATATTTAATCCTGATGACCTTAAACCCACTACTGCAATCATTTTCACTGTCCCTGTCACTGTCAAAGCTGTTAGACCTTGAACCATTGTTTGTGTAATTAGCATGCAGTGAGCAATGCCAGAATCCATCATCGTCATCATCAGTATGTGCAAAAACAAGGGGGCAGTAGGTAAACACTGCCAACACTACTTAAAGCTATTTGTCCATCCATTTTTCATTTCTGTGTACTTGCATGCACAAATGAAGTGGATGCTGATGAAGTGAGTTTTGGGGTGAGGACAGTCTGTTTGGGTGATGAATGAATGATGGCAAACCTGTTAAAAATACGTGTGCGATTCCATACAGTAAGAAATCTTAATCTGTGTGTATTGTGTGTGTTTTAATGTGTGCGTGCCATGGGTAGGGTCATAAATGGATGCAATGAAGCGAGTATAATGAAAGCATAAATAGAAACCGGAAGGGGTGCAGGAAGAACAGAAGGAGAGGTAGAGGAATAGTAAGAGAGAAGAGAAGATTAAAAAGAGCTGTGTTGGTTTTAATGCACTGTTTACCTCACATTCTCTTTTTGGTTGCCATGGAATTCTGAACCGTGTTTGTGGAGATGAATAACAATATTCAAATGCCAGACATTATTACAGGCTCAAAGTTGTGTAGATCTACTTGCTTGGTGCTATTCACAATACATTTGTATTATTAACAGGAAAATAATAATAAACTGCTAAAAATACTTGCTGATTAACTGGAAATTTACTTCATTCATTCATTTTCCTTCGTCTTAGTCCCTTTATTAATCATGGGTCGCCACAGTGGAATGAACTGCCAACTTATCCAGCATATGTTTTACGCAGTGGATGCTCTATCAGCTGCAACCCAGTACTGGGAAACACTTACACACATACACTACAACCAATTTAGTTTATTCAATTCACCTATAGCGCATGTCTTTGGACTGTGGGAGAAACCGGAGCACCCGGAGGAAACCCATGCGACCACGGGGAGAACATGCAAACTCCACACGGAAATGCCAACTGACCCAGCTGGGGATCGAACCCGCGCCCTTCTTGCTGTGAAGCGACAGTGCTACTCCTAACCACTAATCCACCGTCTCGCCCCGGAAATTTACTTGATCATTTCAATTAAAATTGATAGGAATATCTGCTTTTATGCTAAAATTGCTAAAATAGGCATCGCACCTCAATAGTTAATTTGGTTGTATTTGTATTGTTAAAAATAATATTTATTAAGTAATAAATGTGTAATTTTTTTAAATGATCAGTCATGTACTTTCAAGTATTTTTGTATTAACCCAGATGTAGTTAGTTTACCAAGTTGTATATTATTATTATTATTATTATTATTTTAAACATTATATGTGATTAATTGTATACAGTACCTTTGCTTTTTTTTGTAAATTGTACTAAAAATGTTTGTATTCTAATTAGGCATAGTGCGATAACCGGTTTACCGCAGTTTGTAAAAGTCAAGGTTTTAAAACAGCAAAAAACTTTCTGTTATACCGTTCTTGAGGTATATCTAAAGATTTTTTTATGTGTTGTAAAGAAATCTGTGTTTGGTAAACTAACAAATCTAGTAGAAGTGAACAATTTCTTTTAATTATTTAGCCTGACATCTTTTCTGTTCAAAAATATTATAAATGTGAATTGTGTTCAATGGAGGAATATGTGTTGTTTTTTACTAAGACATGTAAAAAGAAACTTATTTTACAGCAGTAATCACAATACCGTGAAACCATGCTATTTTTATCCAAGGTAATCATTAGGGATGTCCCGATCAGGTGTTTTGCCCTCAACTCTGAGTCGTTTGATTTTGAGTATCTACCGATACCGAAACCCGATCCAATACTTCTATGATACATTAAGAAAGGAAAAAAGAAGAGCAAAGAAACAGATCCAGGACGTTCCTTATTTTTTTATTTAATTCACCTTATTTTAACATTCAACAACTTTGTTAACAAACAGAGCACTTCTGTGAGGTAGCTTGATCAATCAGGTAATAAACAACATAATTTCTTCAGTTTTGGACTTTAGTGCAACAGTAAATATAAAAAAAAAAAAATCAAATCAAAAAACAAATAGCACCTCAACTTAAAATAACCGGCAGGCAATCCCAAGTTTATATATGTCACAGTTTGCTATGACAATGTTGTTGTCATCAACTTTATAATACCTCCAGACCGCAGACATGCTCTCACTTTCCACTTCAAGCTGCTTCTGTGTTCTACTTTGCTGGCATTTAACCTATAGCGTCTCTGCGACAAAGTGATGTCATGCCGCACGCTTTGCTGTTTCTGTGTGAAGTCAAGAAAGAGGCACCACTGCATAACTATAGATATGTTAAAAAAATTGAGATACATACATACATATATATTCGAGTCCTGATCGGAATGTTACGTCCGATTCCGATCGAATCTGGAAGCGCATGATCGGGCCAGATTTCTGATCACGTTATCCGATCTGGAAATCCCTAGTAATCATACCATCAGAATCTTATGTCGGCCCATGCCCAATCCTAATTTAATCTTGAAACATTAACTACACAAACAACACTTTGCTATTCATAACTTGATTGTTAGAAAGTGTCGTTTTTAAACAATAAAAGTACACTGTAACATTTATTCACAATTCATTCATGCTGTCCAAATCGATTAAATTAACGTAACAAATTTAGGTGGATTGAACATAAAACAATTAAGTTTCCCCCCAAAATCTCAAGAATTGTATTGTATCAGCTCATTTTAATTAAATAATTTGAACCAGCAGCAAAATATTTTTTTGAGTGTACAACCAAATGTGTTGCCTACTGGAAACAAACATTTTAAAATAAATAAATAAAATCTTTCAGCAAAAATAGAGTTTTTTAAAATGCATTTTTATATATAATATATTTTCATCTGTCACTCTTAGAAACAGCAGTGAAATGCCTAGACCTCCCTTAATCTGACATGCTTCTAGATACGAGTGTTGCCCGGGCACATGCAGTAGTATACACTCCCTCTACTGCTCACAAATGTAAATGCACTCCAAACCGACACAAAGCACATAAGTGTTGGGCTTAATATTCATCATAACAAGGTCACATGATTGAGATACAATTTTTTTTGCAAAGTGCATACACTGCTGATCTTCATGTGTCAGTTGCATTTTTCTCTTCACCAGTTTATGTACAGGTAGCTACACTGGAGTATGTTAGTTTTTAGGGAGGTTTCTGCTTCGAAAATGATTTGCTTGCACTTTAAAAAAAAAAAAACATACTCTACCTCAACAGGAAAAGTAAACCCAGCAAGCTCTCAGAACATCTTATTCAAATTTGCACTCCTGTCATAGTTAATTTCCTCAAGTATTGCAAACGGAGACTAAACAAACTGGTTAGAGCAAGAGGAGAGAGAGATTAGAGAGAGGAAGAGGGAAAACATGACTTGTGATCATATACAAACATCATCAGGAGAGCTGCTCATGCAACTCCCTTTTTCTACAGTCATTCAATTATTTTTGCCACTTGTTCAAACTACTTATTTAAAGTGAGCTGAAACAGCACAATTCTAGTTTTTTTGGGGGATGACTAAATACTTTTATGTTCAATCCACTTAGATTTGTTAAGTTAACTTAATCGATTTGTGTTGGGACAACTTGAATGAATGGTGTGGAACAGTGTGCACTTGAAATACAGAGGAACAGAAAGAGGACAGCATTGTATTGTTTGCTGTGTGTGTGTGTGTGTGTGGTGTTAGTCTTTGCTCTTGATGGTGTGCTTTGAAATGCTTTTTCAGTTTCAATTTAATTTGTCTGCCTTTTAACCAAATCAGAAAATGCTGTTTGTTCTGTGTGTCTGTTTAGTTGGATTATAGATTACAAGAGAGAAAATGCAGCTCCGCTTTGTTCTTGCGAGGAAAAATCCTCTGCCATTCACGTCACTGGCAGCATGACGGCTTGTTGTTTACAACACTGCAACCTGGTGGAGGTGTTACGGGGCTGACAGCAATTTGCTGGAACACACTAACGTCATTCGTTTTCGGTGCGAGTTCGCCATTTAGGCTGACATGAATGGCAGTGATGGCCGACTAACAGTATGTTTACATGCCCGGTTCTAATGGAGTCACAGCAGGTTTTCGCCTAGTCAGGCTACAGTTTTCATCCATCTAAGCGTGACACAATGCATAAACAAATATTTGAAGGATTAAATATGTCACATGTCATCTCTCTCTTACTGAGAAAACAAACAATGATGAAGCCAGTTGTAGTCAGCATTAACTGTCATGCTATCTGTCTGTTAGTTTGTTAGTCTGACTTTGAACTGATAGGATGTCACTCCGACTGAATTTGAACTGTTACACTGTGTGAAAATGCACGCACCATATTTTTCAGGGAATAAAAGTTGTGATTTTTTATAGAGGTGTGTAATATTGGTAGTCTATGGTTAAAATGTAATTGTTTTAATGGTGTGCAAGCTGAGATTATCAGTCACTTTTCAAAAAACAAACTCAATAAAGGATGGAGTGAATTAGAATATTATTGACCCTATAATTTATGAAAGGTATGAAAAAACAAAAAATCACATTTACATTTCAGATTGTTTTGTTCCTGAAACATTACGTAGGAATTATTCATTGAAGTCAATGGTTTGGGGCAACACTGTGGCTTAGTGGTTAGCACTGTCACCTCACAGCAAGAAGGTTGCTTTTTCGAGTCCTGGCTGGGTCGGTTGGCATTTCTGTGTGGAGTTTGCATGTTCTCCCCATGTTGGCATGAGTTTCCCCTGGTTGCTCTAGTTTCCCCCACAGTCCAAAGACATGCGTTATAGGTGAAATAAGTAAACTAAATTGGCCGTAGTGTATGTGTGTGAATGAGTGTGTATGGATGTTTTTCAGTAATAGGTTGCAACTGGAAGGGCATCTGCTGTGTAAAACATATGCTGAATAAGTTGGTGGTTCATTCCGCTGTGGCGACCCCTGATATATAAAGGGACTAAGCCGAAGGAAAATGAATGAAGTCAATGGTTTGTTCTTACATGCTCTGATTGCTGAATCAACTGTTTTGAATGAATCATTTGAATAAAAGATTCAGTGTATCACTCATCACGACAGGAACTTGTTGCTACCTACTGGTGGTATTAGTGTCATTTTTAAATCCATTTAAACAGGCTTAAACTTGCCAAGATATACCAGCACAACTACATGCTCATCAAAATAGGGTTTAATACTGATATCAGAAAGATCTCAGCAAATATGAAAAGATTTTTTTGTCAATAGACTCTTTTCACATTTCCGTGTTTCCGTGTCTCAGTAGCGGAAGTCGTCATAGTTGGAAAAACTTAGAGCGCAGTAAATAGGAGAGTAAAACAAATATCTTTTTTACAATCTTGTTTGCTCAAATAATAAAAGAAAAACTCAACAATGATGTTATAGAGACTTTCAGAAAAAGGAAAAAAATTGTGTGAGACTGATAACGGCAGCCAGAGGAGAGATTAACATCAAATTTACTGTCCTGTCCCATAGTTGCTGCATTAGAAACGTCTCGCACGAGCAGTAATTTATTTATTGTAATTTGAAGGAAAGATGATATAATGCATACGTAAATACATATAAATCTGCATATGTTTTTGAAAAAATCTAAATATTTAAAACTTTTAAGGGTTTGAAATGCTGATAACCGTTAAACGCATAATAACAGGCTTGTGAAAAGGGTCCATATCACACACCCCTACTCCAACTTGTATTCCAAAGTAAACTATATTACAGTGGAATTAACTTTAAGCAATCTAAATCATTTGCAAAGCATGCATGCAATTAGATTGGTGCTCAATAATGGAGAAACGTTAGTGTAATAGTGCATTTCACAAACTTTAATAGTTTCAGTTTCATTTAAAATAAATATAAAATAAATAATATCTATAGTAAATGCCTTTTATACTTATTTTTCTTTCTTTCTTCTTCTTTGAATACTGTTACATTAAAAGAATTCATTTACTCCGTTTCCACGAGCACAAACCAGGTGCTAGTTTCGAGTTGAACAAGGTGTGTGTTGTTTTCTTTTTGTGCTGTTTTCACTAATCTGTGTAAACAGAGATCATTCAAACACATTTGTCAAAATCTCAAAAAAATCCTTGTTTTTGTTGTCAAACATACCCTCAGTACTGATATTTTTAACGTTTGATAATGCATTAGCTCACACAAACAAATTTAGCATTTTTTCCAGCCTTAACTGGACACTTAATCTGAAGAAGAAATTATCGCAAATGATCAATCAGGCAAATAAGATAACTGGTTATAAACAACATTCGCTGCAGATTTTATTTGACTCCTTTATAGAAAAAGCAGCAATTGTGATTTTTAAAGATAATACACATCTCCTTCACTCGACTTTTGAAATGTTACCAACAGAAAGCAGGTTTAAAATTCCTAGAGCCCGAAGAAATGCTTATAAAAAGTCATTTATCCCAATTACAGTTGTCTTGTTAAATCAGATCACTGTTTAACGTGAACGGTGCGGTTGTTAGGATTGATCTGCAGGAATATGTATAGGGGCTAATTTGTTTTTAAGGTTTTTATTCATGTTGTTGTCTTGACGAGTGTTGCTATTATGTGATTGTTGGTTGTATGTATGATACCAATGTTAAAGACAAATTTTCTTTCTGTGCCTAGCAGAACGGACAATAAAGTTTAAACTAAACTAAACTTTGCTAACTTAAGTAAATAATATGAAATTGATTGTTCATGCTAGTTATTGATTAAAGATTAAAATGAATATTTGCTGTACACATATTGTTAGATCACATAAACTATTATAATTAACCAATATTAATGATTAAAACCTTTTTGTAAAGTGTTTCATTTTTTTTTATCTCCTATTCCACTTGGTGGGGGAATCTTTTTTTGGGTTCTCCAGGAAATTCTTCATTTCCATTGCTGTATTATTCTTGCGTATAAGGAGCCTCTCTGTTTTTCTGCTATAGACACTGGTTAATTGGGCTCTAGAGAGAGACTAATTCCATCAACACACAAACACACACACACTCAGCAAAATCCCCAGCTGCTCATGTACTGGAGAAAAGGCCTGCGCTCCATTTCCTGCTCTTCTTCACCATTAGCATCACATACCAACACACTCTGCTTACACATGCTTGCCTCTTTAAAAGACGTTTCACACTTGAAATTGTTGAAAGCTCACAGAAAAAAAGAGCATTCTGTCACAATTTCCTATATGACAAATATAGGTAGCTATGTAATAAAACAAATTAAATAGTTCTGATGAGTACTGACTTTCATTTCCCAAAAGAATATCATGACAAATCAATGACCAATTCTTAATTATTAACCCCTAATCAGTAATTTTGTTGATCTCAAAATTCTTAAATCAAAACACATTTACTTTGGTTTCATTTGGTTAAAACCAGAAAATAAAACTGTCAGTGGAGCATTAGTTTTTTCAGATGTGCAGTGTTTTTCAGTGCATTGTTATATTTTTGATGAAAGCATATGTATTAATTAGAACAGCAGTGACTTTAATAGCTGTATGTCCATCTATGAAAACAAGCATGTTGATCCTGGCTGTCTGAAGGGTATTTTACGTTTACTTTTACATGACAACGATGTACTAAAAGAACTGTAAAGTTTCTAAAAAAGTTTCACATACCAGTGACAGCATTGTCAAAATAATCCCTGTGCACATGTAGCCATAGAAACTCCTGAATAAAGCATTGTATTATTCATGCCAGGCTACACTGTTAAAAATATCCCTTAATTAGCAGGTTTCATTTCTTGATTCATGTTTTTTCCCTGGTTTATTTATGGTTATAAATTGTATTATGGGATCTTGATCTCTGCTCTGTCAAAAAACTAGTAAAATTCAACAATTTCAGCAGTTTGAAACAAAATATTTTAAAAGAAATTATGGTAACACTTTATTTTGATGGTCTATTTGAGTATTAGTAGACTGTCTGCTTAATATCTGTTGATACTGCTCCTTCAACAGACATTTAACTGACTATGAGAAACTTTGCAAGTTCATGTCAATTTACACTAACCCTAACCCTAATCCCAACCTAACAGTCTACTTATAATCTAATGAGAATTCGTTGACATGTAGATGCAATGTGACAAACGGACCATCAAAATAAAGTGTGACCGAAATGATATATAGAGAATTTAGTATATAACAGAAAATGTACTGGTTGTTTACGATCAGGTTTTTGTATCATAATTTATAACATCACACATGCATTGAATGGGTTTGTTCTCGTTTACACCAGAGATTGTATTTTTTACGGAGGTTATTACTTTTTGGAGTTAACAAGAAGCTTATGATGTTGTTTTTTAAAGCTGTTCTTGAAAGTATTGTCAGGTATGGTTTCACAGTGTGGTTTGGCAACCTATCTGTACAGTTTTAATCTAAGTTCATGCATCTCTTAAAGACAGGATGGAAAATTGTGTCCTTAATCAGGTAGAAAGTTTCTGAATGATCCAACTCATTTTTTGTTGAACTGCTTCCCTCTGGTAGGAGATATAGAGTGTAGGTTAAACCGATATAAGAAATTTTTTGTACCTGTTTTAATGTGTTTATTTAACAAGAGTTTATCTTAATTAGCATTAAAATTATTGTAGCTACTGTATTTTGTATTGTTTTTCATTTTTGGTGTTTTTATGGAATGTCTGCAGCAATATGGTGATTCTTGTCAAGGACAATAAAGTTTACTACTTACTACTATTTACTTACTTACTTACTTTTTCACCAGCATAAGCCAGGTGCTAGTTTGTGTTGAACAAGTCATAATTTTTTTTTTTTTTTTTTGCTGTTTTCACTGATAATTCACTTTAAATAGAAATTATTCAAACAACATTTGAAATGAAAAACTTATGTTTTTAGTACTTTAAGCAAACACCCTCAGTACTGATATTTTTGTTGTTTACACTTTGCAATAATGTAATTTTTGTAACATTTAATAATGAATTAGCTGACAAACAACTTTAACCATTTTTTCAACCTTAATCTTTGCTAACATTAGTAAATAAAAGGATTGTTCAGGTTAATTATTGATTAAAGATGAAAATGAGTATTTGCTGTACACATATTGTTAGATCACATTAACTAAAATAATTAACCGATATTAATGATTCAAATCTTTTTGTAAAGTGTTTTATTCTTTATCTCCTATTCCACTTGGTGGGGGAATAATTTTTTGGGTTCTCCAGGAAATTCTCCATTTCCATTGCTGTATTATACTTGCGTATAAGGAGCCTCTCTGCTTTTCTGCTATAGACACTGTTTAAGTGAGCTCCAGAGAGAGACTAATTCCATCAACACACAAACATCAACCCAGACAATATATCACTTCAAACTAATAAAAATGTCAATAAAATATACTTTTTCAAACTTTCAAATTTGTCAAGGATGTTGGCAAATCAAGGCTTCATAATGCAGTTCAAAAGGATTCAACAAATAATACACATGTGCATCACATTTTACTAAATTGAAGTTTTGTTAAATTAAATTCAGTTGTCAGTTTTTATTAAAAATGTGTTGATGGTGTAAATGCAAATATTTTTATCTTTTACAAATATCCATCAACAAAAGATGATAAAATAATAAATGATAGTTTCTCTTCACTTTCACCAAAGTGAACTATTTTATCAGAAAGTAAAATTTAGCAATGGGTGAAATACTCACTAATCAACTAATATATCCTCATTATTATGGCTAAATATTATAGGACCTATTATATCAAAGATGTAAATTATAACAAAGAAGTGGGTTGCTCTTTATTTTACAGTATGTGTACTAAACGTGTACTTACAGTATTCGTGCCTAAGAAAGTTCTGAGTTATTTACCTTAAATACATGGGTTTTAAGGTATAGAAGCAGGATTAGTAGTTATTACCCAGTTTATGTAATGACTACAGCCCTATTTGCATATGATTAGTATTATCTAGGGACCTTGTGGTATTTAGAAATTACCCCTCATTCACATTCCATCATCCGGTTAGATGCTTTTATAGAAGAAACAATATCATGAACAGAAAAATGTTCCTTACCACATATACATCCTATATATGTACATGCTATATGTCTCCACATAATAATTCTTTTGTTTTTGCTCTTCTGATGGTATTTAGTCTTTTCTTTCTGCAAAATGTATTGTTGGTGTATATTGACATGACTGTGCACCCACAATACTAGCACTCCAACACAACCTCCATTCTTTCTGAAAGATGGATAAAAAGTGCACCAGAAACATTGATACAGTATATGCCCCAACCAATTCAATCACAGAGATGCCAATTCGCACGAGACTAAGATCACCACAGGTTCAGCAAAACATAGTAGGTCATTTGCTGGGGAATTAATTCTTTACAAATTACAGACATGGTTGGTTCACATGGGATTAAGATCACAGGCAAACTCTGCAATTATTACAATTGACTAGAGGTCATCAGGTAATACTAATCCCGTACGAAAAGGGCTCATGATAGATTCATAATATGTACAGTACATGACCGTAAAATAAAGTGCAACCAAAAAGTGTGATACATTAGGTTTCATGTACCCCTGACCATTACCCCTCGTTTGGACTAGTGGGAAAAGCCCTTACGTCAGCTTTACCACAATAGCAGTCCCACACCGGTTGTGCTGAAGTGTCATTGTAAATCACCAGCACTGCAGCAGAACATCCAATCAGAGGCGACAAACACACTCTCACACTCTTGCCTCCAGCCTCTGTCAACTGTAAACACAGACACATATGATCAAAACCAGTGTAAACCTTACAGTATATCTGGATTCACCACACTAACTCTGTATATTTCCAGGCCTGTAACTTTCTCTTCGTCCCAACACCCCTCCTTTTCTGTCAAAATGTGTACAGTAAACACAGCATGCCCGTACCTTGTCCCAGCAGATCTGTGGCTGCCTCTTTTTGAGTGGAGCTAGTTTTAGAGATACCCTTTCAACCCGGTACTCCTGAAATTACCACATGCAATCAAACTCTCAGGCAGATTTTTTTTGTACATTTTATTTTTTTACCATGTTTGTCTTGGATCACGAGGAGGCTCCAATTTGGACCAGACGCCTGAGCTCTTCTGAAAAGGTTATGGGCTAAAATGGTCCAAGACAGATGGTTGAATAAAACTGAGAGCAGAGAGAGAATTATGAGAAGAGTAAAGGCAAGATGAAGGGGATAAAAGGGGGAGTGGGAGCTGTATCCTGGAATAGCCAGCAAGTCGAGCTGTTAACTCCGCCTCCTCACCCCCCTCCTCTTTCTCACTCTCCCTCTCTCTCTTTCTCTCTCTCTCTGGCAGTCTTACAGTCTGTCATTTGAGCAGACAGTGAGAGCAGGAGGGAGGAAAACAGGGAGACTGAGCTGTGCTTTTGCCTGCCGTCTTCTCGCTTGTGCAGTGACACCCCTGAGACTGGATATCCGGACGGTTCATGATTCCCTAGCAGACTAGCTGGACTTTCGCTCCTGTTGGGATTTGTTTTGAGGCTCTCCACACCACCTCTTTGGAGTTAGCGCTTCAGGGATATCCCCGGCGTGAACGTGCGCGTGTGATGTGCCATGCCCATGCCTGCTAATCTTGTAGCCAGCGATTGGGGTAGACCATGAAGGGGGGCCACCATCATCGGGGCTGCGCCTGCCACCACTTGTTTCGGAAAGTCCTGGCAAAGTGCGGCTGCTGTTATGCACGGGTCAGAGGTCAGTGGCTTTAACACTTTCACAGGGGTTTGATTTCAAAGACATGCAGGATAAGAAATCTTGGAGTACAATTTGAGAACTTCTTGGTGTGTTGTTTCCATTTCCCTCCCACACTGGTGTTTTGATTTTCGTATTTGGGCTTCGACCCTCTTCCAGATTTGCTTTGGCAGATGCTCACCCACCTCTTTCTTATCTCTGCTCTCTGAGTGTGAATGTATTGCGTTTCAGGCGTGTCAGGGGATTCGTTTCGTTTTTTTTGTTTTGATTTTTTTCCCTTACGCTCACGCTCAGCTGGAGCAACAGATGTCTGTCACTTCTCATGGTTACGGCTTCCCCTCACACTTTTCATCTCACTCCCCCTCTCAGAAGCGCACATGAGATTATCGAGCGGCAAGAAGGGCGCGTGTGCATGTGTGTTTATGTGCATGCATTAGATGCAGTGTTTATGTGTAGGACAGGGTGCCATGTGTTCAGTGGGGGGGTTTGGTGGAGCACGTGGGTGGATGAAACACTGGAGGCTTCACAGGAACATGCTCACTAAGGACGTTCCCTGTTTGTTTTACTTTTGTTTTTATGGCTTTTTGGTCTCACCATTTTTTCAGCCAATGGATTTTTTTTTGTTAATAAAGTGGTAGTTTAAATTAAAAATTCCAATTCTGTTATTTGCTCCCTCTCAACTCATTTCAAACTTTTTTGTCAGTACAGAGAAAGTCATTGGGGTCCAATGTTATTTTGCAGCCCTTCCATTAATTGTTTATACAATGTTTTTGTTGTAATATATAGTAGACAGAAAGTCACACTGGCTTGAAACAAACAAACAAATTTTATATTTTGAGTGCACTATCCCTTTCAAATTTGCACTACTAGTGTTAAACTGAAGACAAATGTCTTATTTAATCATTTAGATATCTTGAAATTACATCTATCCAGTTGGCTTTTGCTATACTTGTTTAAATTAAAATATATATATATTTGCTCCTTCTCAAGTCATATCAAACCATTTTTTGTCAGTACAGAGAAATTCAATGGGGTCCAATGATCTTTTGCATCCCTTCCATTTTATAAACAAAAGTAGTTAATATCATTTTTTTCTGCTGTATTAAACAGTAAATAGAAAGTCACACTGGCTTGAAACAAGCAAACAAACAAAAACAGAGTAAATGTTGCCAAATATTATATTTTGAATGCACTTTCCACTTTAAGTTTGCAGTGGAGTTCAGTGGAGTTCAACTTGGGAAATATTGCTTATTAAATAATTTAATATCTTGACATTAAATCTATCTAGTTGGTTTTATTCTTTAAATTAAAAATTCCAATTCTTTTAATTGCTCCTCAAGTCATTTCAAACCTTTTTTACAGAGAAAGTCAATGGGGTCCAACAATCTTTTGAATCCCCTCCATTATATAAATAAAAGTAGTTTATATCGTTTTTTCTGTTGTATTACACAGTAAAAACACTGTCTTCAAACAAGCAAACAAACAAACAAAAAAAAAGAGTAATTGTTGCCAAATATTAGATATTAAGTGCACTATCCCCTTCAAGTTTGCATTAGTAGAGATCAACCAGGGAAAATTTGCTATTTATATAATTTAGTTATCTTGAAATTACATCTATCCAGTTGGTTCTTGCTATACTTGTTTAAATTAAAAATTCCAATTCTGTTATTTGCTTCCTTTCAAGTCATTTCAAAACTTTTTTTGTCACTACAGAGAAAGTTAATGGGGTCCAATGTTCTTTGTCATCGCTTCCATTGTATAAACAAAAAGAGTTTTTGTTGTTGTATTGCATGGTAAAAAGACAGTTACACTGGCTTGTAACAAGCAAACAAACAAAAATAAACCTAATGTTGCCAAATAATATATTTTGAATACACTTTCCACTTCAAGTTTGCACTAGTAGAGTTCAACTTGGGAAATATTGCTTATTAAATAATTTAGTTACCTTGACATTACATCTATCCAGTTGGTACCTGCTATACTTGTTTAAATTAAAAATTCCAATTCTGTTATTTGCTTCCTCTCAAGTCATTTCAATCCTTTTTTGACAGTATAAAGTCAAAGGGGTCCAATGTTCTTTTGCATCACTTTCATTATATAAACAAAAGTAGTTTATAAATTTTTTTCTGTTGTATTAATCAGTAATAAGAAAGTTACACTGGCTTCAAACAAACAAACAAACAAACAAACAAACAAACAAACAAACAAACAAACAAACAAACAAACAAACAAACAAACAAACAAACAAACAAACAAACAAACAAACAAACAAACAAAGAGTAAATGTTGCCAAATATTATATTTTAAGTGCACTATCCCCTTCAAGTTTGCACTAAACCTTTTTTCTCAGTACAGAGAAAGTCCAATGTTCTTTTGCATCCCTTACATTATAAAAACAGAAGTAGTTTATATCATTTTTCTGTTGTATTACACAGTAAAAAGACAGTTACACTGGCTTGAAACAAGCAAACAAACAAAAAAGAGTAAATGTTGCCAAATATTATATTTTAAGTGCACTATCCCCTTCAAGTTTGCACTAGTGGAGTTCAACTGGGGAAAATATTGCTTATTAAATAATTTAGATATCTTGACATTTCATCTATACAGTTGGTTCTTGCTATACTCCATCTGTTTCGAGTCTGAAATTGTATAATTTATGTAAAACATACTGCTCTAGAGCTTTCTTCGCATGCTTTTTTTTTATCATCGTTTCGACTCTGTGGGGCTCTGGCATAGTTCAGATGCTTCTAGTTTAATCTCTAGCTTATGTAATGGATATTCTTCCTCTGAGCCAGAGTATGTGCTTTCTACCTTTATTTAGGATCATCTAAGTTAACCACAGACATCATTCTGAAGTCGTGACAATCCGTGCAAGCCACTGCAGTGTATCTGAAATAGATGTTGTTTGTTTTAGTAAAGTTTATCTATTTCTTTGCTGTTGTTTGGTGTTTGTATTCACTTAAAAAAAAAAAAAAACATTTATTTGTTATTATTTTCTCAAGCTTAACAAAAGATTTTGTACAATCAAGGTTGTAATTTTCCCCCCTTTTTTGAACCTTGTCGCCGAAATGGATTAACAAACAATTAAAATTAAAATACAATTACTACAGGAATAGATAAAAATATAGCATAATAATAATAATAATAATAATAATAATAATAATAATAATAAATAAAAATAAAATAATAATAATAATTTTTAAAAATAAAAACTTTACAGTATTGTATACTATACTAGTATCGAAGACTAGACCCCCAATTTTATATCCATACAAAACATGACAAAAGTGAATCTATATTATTAGTAAAGATACAAAATGACAATTAATTGATATTTTGGGAATGTTATCTTTAAAGAGAGATTTTTGATTTTTGTAATCAAATGATTCTTCTAAATATGTTTATAAGTATGTATGAGTGTATATATGTATGTATGTACATGCATGTTTATGTGTATTTATTTGTATACCATATTTGTTTATTTGTCTATATATACATCTTTGTTGCGGTTTAATTTTTAATTTTAATTTTTGCTGTTTGTTCTGATGAATCCCTTGCCTAAAGAACACTGACACGTTATTTGAGCTACCCCAGAGCACTTTTTGTCGGTTTTTGGATTCTTCTAAATATGTTTGACATGATTTTTATACATTTTTGTTGCATTTTAGTGGGTGTCTTCTGTAAATCATCAAAAGTCAAACATTTATGATCATATTTTTTACTCAAAATAAAATAGGACACATTTAAATGTACCAGAAAAAATTAGGAGAGAATTACATGCGTTTTGATTATTGCAAACCCCTTTTGTCATTGATCCATACATGAATAAAAATTAAAACAAACCCCCTAACCCACTCACAGAGTAAATTCATTATTTTTGA
This sequence comes from Danio kyathit, assembly GCA_903798195.1. Taxonomy (NCBI): domain Eukaryota; kingdom Metazoa; phylum Chordata; class Actinopteri; order Cypriniformes; family Danionidae; genus Danio; species Danio kyathit. The sequence goes on from LR812541.1 coordinate 31,382,022, forward strand.
TGATGGCCAATATGCTTCTAGAATGAAAAAAACGCTTGCTTTTTCAAGGGTTACAAGGGAACTATAACTTAAAACTGACTGCTGTATTGGTCAAAACAAAGGGCCTAGTGCACTTTTAAACAAACAAAGAAAACGTGAAAATTGGCAGTGCACTTTCATCAGCAAAGGTGAACGTCTCAAAGTAACTGTACCCTGTGGTTACATATAGCACTGCTCTAAGTCAGCAAATATAATTTTAATGTTGGACATTAGCATCAGGCTCTCTTCTTTAAATATAAATCACATTAAGAGAAAGCTGTAGGCAGATGGAGGCGCTTAAACCCATATGTGCCTTCCTCCCACCCTCCTCTTCTCTTTCACTTTCCCAGCCTGACTCTTCTGCCTTGGAGATTATGTGCCTCTTTCTGACACCTAAGCTCTATTCTTTATGATAGAAGGCAGTATAAATGGCTGGTTTATGTAAGGGCGTTTAATCATGCTTGGATGAGGGCTAAATGTTTATTCAGCCCTGGGAATAAAGTACACAACCTGAATGTGCCTGGAGCAGGAGGGCTGTCGACGTGCTGTTTTCTGCATGGTTAAAGGGGCCGACGTGATTGCATGTGCGGGAACAGCTATCGGCCTGGTGCACAGCGTCACGCACATCCCTTTTGGGACTCTACAGATGTGTTTCTGTTGTGGCGGCACACACATGTCTCATATCTAGAGTGAATTGCTAAAACTTGCATGCAGCCTCTTTGTTTTGATGTTGATTGGAATACAGTAACAATCTTCTAGATTGCACAGAGATAATTATCTACACATATCAGTGTTTCTCCAATGGTTTTTCCTGGCTGTGAGGGTGTAATTGAGGGAAAAGACCTTCCAGGAAGCAACTTTTAAAACTTGAAGTGATTCGACTTTACAACTGTGCTTTAAAAAGAGATGGTATTGTCATGGTATTATGGTTACCACAAAATTATAAAAATATATAACAAGGTAATGAATGATTATGTTATGGATTCATTCATTCTTTTTTTTTTCCGGCTTAGTCCCTTTATTAATCAGGGGTCTCCACAGCGGAATGAACCGCCAACTTATCTAGCATATGTTTTACGCAGTGGATGCTCTTCCAGCTGCAACCAAACATTGGGAAACACCATACACTCTTGCATTCACACACTTATACGGCCAATTTAGCTTATTCAATTCACCTATAGCACATGCCTTTGGACTGTGGGGGAAACCGAAGCACTCAGAGGAAACCCATGAAAACACGGGGAGAACATGCAAACTCCACACAGAAATGCCAACTGACCCAGCCGGGGCTCGAACCAGCAACCTTCATGCTGTGAGGTGATCATGCTACCCACTGTGCTGTTATGGATTATCTTATGATAAAAATAGATTATTCTAAATGTGGTAGCACTAAATATTTTTTTTTAGATATTTTACGCTATAGTTTAAAAATTTCTTGATCAACAATACATTTGTTCAATCCAAATTACAGTAAAATTTATTAAATATTAAATTAATTAATTAAAAGATTAAATATATTCCATTTAATATAAACGCTTTCCATTTTTTTATATTTTAAAATATAATTTATTCTTGTGAAGCAAACAGAAATTTCATCCTTATTAATCCAATCTTCAGTTCTACCAGAAAGACCAGGGAGATAATTATGATATTGAATTACATTTATTGATGAGTATTATTTGACAAAAATATCATTTAACAAAACATAGGATTTCTTTGGCGGAGACCTTGTCCGTTGCTTGAATTGGAAGCTTTTAGATCCAGCTATGACTGCCGAGAATCAAGGTAGGGGCGGAGCCTACCTTTCACAGGGCCAACCTGGTGGTGATAGGGAGGATGGTGGGTGAACGTCTGCGTTGGTACCTGCAACCAAATGAATGAAATGAATGGACAGTCTATACTGTTGAAGTCAGAAATATTAGCCCCCCTTTTAACTTTTTTTTCTTTTTTAAATAAATTCAAGTACATTTTTACAGTATGTCTGATAATATTTTTTCTTCTGGAGAAAGTCTTATTTTTTTATTTTGGCTAGAATAAAATCTATTTTTTAAAAACTATTTTAAGGTCAAAATCATTAGCCCCTTTAAGCTAATTTTTTTTTCGATAGTCTAAAGAACAAACCATCATTATACAATAACTTGCCTAATTACCCTAACCTGCCTAGTTAACCTAATTAACCTAGTTAAGCCTTTAAATGTCACTTTAAGCTGTATAGAAGTGTCTTGAAAAATATCTAGTAAAATATTATTTGCGGTCATCATGGCAAAGATAAAATAAATCAGTTATTAGAAATTAGTTACTAAAACAATTATGTTTAGAAATGTGTTGAAAAAAAATCTTCTCTCCATTAAACAGAAATTGGAGGAAAAAATAAACGGGACTAATAATTCAGGGGGGATAATAATTCTGACTTCAACATATTCCTTGAGTCTCTTGGCTATTGGTTGGAACTAATTGTGATGAGTGACGTGGTATTAGGTATTTCTTGGGTCTCGTGGCTAATGGTTGGAACTGATTGTGATGAGTGACGTTTACATGGACATCAGTAATTGAATTATTTGCCTTAATCTGAATAAGACAATAATATGATTAAGGCATTTACACAAGTTTACATGTTATGGCACATAATTCGATTAACGTCATTGCGTCACCACGCATATCCACTTTTCCTTCAGAGTTTCATGTAATATCAGGTGTTTCATTTTTAATTTGTCGACTTTAACTGCAGTTTGGCACTTTCACTTTTATTTAGGAACATTCCATTCATGCCCCTGTGACAAACTGAGGTATTGGATGCGAGTATGAAGTAAGGACTGGTGTTTTAATGGAATTTGAATAACCCCTCCACATTTTGTAATGCGACTGTCTGTGGTCCTTCACTGACTCAGTAGATGCAGAGAATAGTGTCAAACAGCTGTGTGTGTATAAAATTTCCTGTTGCAAAATGTGGCGAAAAGTCCTACATGATGGTAATAGTTTGATGAAGGTGTTTACATGTTTTCAAAAATGCGTCTAAAATTGGCATACTCCACATGTCTTATATCGATTTCTGTTTCGTTCAATTATGACTTTTGTCAGATTAAGGTTATTTAAAAACACTGTTTACACAGTAGACTCTTAATCAGATTATTGTCTTAATCGTATTAAAAATCTAATTATTGGCGCCCATGTAATCATACTCAGTGTTTTTAGTACATTTCTATGTGGTTGCTAGGCTGTTCTAAACAATTCTAAGTCAAAATAAATTAGCAATTACATTTCGGCTTTTATATTCCTTGACTGGATGTAAATGTAGTGTATTTATACCAAACTTACAGTATTGTTCTTCATGCACAAACCATATGTTTGATTTATAAACAAATTTATGCATCAGTGTCACAAAAGCTTGACCACTTCCATCAGTTCCCCAGTGGTGTAGCCATCTTTCCAAAGCCCAGCAGAATGCAATCACATTGCTTTTTCAGCCAAACCATCATTCTGGTAATTGCACAGCGGTGAAAGCTGTTTCTTTTCCACTCTGCAGCTGTGGATGGCTATTATTTACAAACCCAGCAGGAATCTGCCATATGACGTCTCTTCTTCCCATCCTAATGAGCACCAAGATACAAGATGCATGACAATCATCTATTCATATGCTATTAAGGTGACCATGACTATGTAGCTGAGACAGTTCCCCACTGATACCTGAACGAAAACACTGCCTTGCTTAATAGGATGACTGCATGTGTGCGTATGTATCATTCATAGACCCACTTAGAGAATCAATAAACTTAGAACAGAAATCTTGGACGTAATGGCACCTTGCATTGACTTTATAAAATCAAGCATCAGCAGAGCTTACAGCTGAGACAGCACATTTCAACGTAATTGCTATTAGCATCACACTGAACTTTCAGCTAGAAAGACAATATTGTTTTGAGTTAAAAAATAAAAGCAAAAGGCACAGAAAAAATAACAGAGACAAAGGAAGTGAAGGACGGATGCAAATGGTCTGAAGAGACATAACTCAAGAATTGTGCCTGAGCCCAGCTAAGAGTTTGTGTTATCTTTTGTAACTTGCTTGGCTCTGACAGAAACAGGAAGCTGAGTTTTTACCTCAGGAAAAAACACATCTTTGCCTAAAATGAGCTTAACAAAAGAGCCTGTTGCAGCTGTGTTCATAGAGAAGAACATGCCATGGGGCTGAAAACCATTTCAGATGTCCCATGGAAAATATTTAGGACTTGCGCACACTGATTACCATGGTTGCGTTGTTTGTTAGCATGTTATCTGGCTTATTTTAGCAAGCGATTCAAGTCTCGCATTGATGCTTCCTGGTTAAACTTGATTAGTTAGCGAAGAAGACATTTTTTGGAGGTCAAATACTAAAGTGACGCAACCGTTTAGTGAATTTGCTTAACTTTCTAAGAAAGCCAGTGTTCCCTGCCATCTCTGGGAGTCTGTTGTGACGCAGATATTTGAAGCTCCAGCCTCGTCCTCCTTTCTCAGCTTGATCCTGCAAATGCAATTTACATAAGGAAAGCAAAATGGTTTCCCCAAAACAGCTTTACACAGTACGTTACCATACTACATGACCTTCAGAGGCATGTAAAGCCTTTTACCCATCTGCTTTAAAAGGCTAGTGAAGAACGATGCTTTAATGAAGCCCGAGTTTGAGCATGTGCTTCTCGTCATGGTAGTGATTAAGAAGGAGACAGTACCACTCTGCAGTAAGTCACAACATCTGCTGCTATATTGCGTTTCTACCACTGCAAAGCCCCCTACACTTCTGGTGGTATGTCACAAACCCATAGGTAATCTTGCTTTTATATAGGCTTTCCAGAGCACAGCCAGTCATGATGTGTCAGACAGGCTCCAGTGGCAGGAAAGAAGTAAGCGATTCGAGTAAGGACCTCTGCGGCGTTTCTCTGCCAAGAGAACAAGTCTCCTTTCCAAGTCTCTGTTTTTTTTGGCCATGCTGTATATTGAAACCAATGGCTCTGTGCTTTCTGCCTCCCCATGCCTTCATTTTCACCTGCAGGTTTCCTTTCTTGTTTTCACCACAAGGCAATTTCGAAAGCCTGCTGGGGTGATGTCTGTGAGGCGAGATAAAGAGCAATTAGAGGTGGAGAATCGGTCACAACAATTGTTTGTTACTCCCCATCTAATGTACACATAAACAACACATCTGTGTCTTGAAAGCCAGTTGCATAATGCAAGAGAGAATCTTGTCGCTGTTTGATGTTAACATGTTCTTTGTAAATCACTGGGAAAAATGTAAACCCTTCCTTCTTATTGTTTGTTAGTATATTGGAATGTGTTCCAAATCACCTCCTGTACTGTAACTCTTTATTCCAGTGCTTAACACTTAACTTAAGATTCTTTTGAGCCAATGGGGTTAACGTTTTTACAACAATAAAAAAAGTAATAAATGAAATAAATTAGCTATTGCTTTACCTATCTAATGACTTAATGCACAGATCCAATAAAGTGATACACATGTTTTTTTCTCATCTGCATTCACTTAAAATTCACTTGTCTATTTAAATATATCATCCAATTTTTACTCTAATTTGTGTGCATTATTGTCAAGTGTAAGAAGACATGAAATAGGACAGTATGCTGTTCGAAACGCAGCTGTCTGAGAATAGTACCTCAGATCGTATCGTATGTTGGTATGTTATGGCCTGTTTCCACTGAGTGGTACGGTACAGTACGGTACGGGATGGTACAGGTCATCTTTATCAGGTTTGCGTTTCCACTGCCTAAAAAGGACCAATAGGACCAAATAGCCTACTGTAACGTCTGCAATTATATAAAATAAATAAATAAATGCAACATATATGAACACATACAGCCCTTTGCGGTCTCCGATATGTTACCAATTACAGAAAAAACTACACACAGCATACATTTAGTCTTTATTTGTGTTCAAAAACAACAAACAACTTATAGCCTACAGTCCTCTCATCTGTATCTTTAATCTTCACCAGCACATGTAACCTCTTGTTAGAAAGTAATTCCATCATTCCTGAGTTCATAATAGTCCAAAAGGTGATGATAATAGTTAAACATGGTTGTTTGTTCATGTTTTAGGTTGCTGAAAGAATCATTTGCTTCTTCGTTTTGTCGGGCTTCTGCTTTGTTTTTTTTGTTTCTGCGTTTCTGAAAGGATCGGTTGTCAGAAGCACTTTAATAATCACGCGCACGTTGTTATCATCAGCTCAAAAAAGTTAGTTATTTCAAATATAGACGCGCGGCCAGCGATCACGAGAAAGTGAAACAGCTCGCACTTTTAGATGGCCTTAAAAAACAAAAACGAGGCTCAGGGTAGAGCATACTCTTCTTCTTGGCTTAGTGGCTGTTTATCAAGACAACGACAAAGTTTGTTTAAGCTCGTGTCGACCATGGCTCGTTATTATATGTATATATTATTAGGTTGTAATGTCTCGGCTGTGTATTTAAATATGGCGGTTCCTTTGTTTTCATTCTCCTGCCTTGTGCACAAGCTAGTGACGTGTCTCTGTAAACCAATAGCGTTCAGCTGCACGTCTTGTGGTACCCTTTTGTTATGCTAGGTACCCTTTCGAAAGCGTACCCAAAAAGTGGTATGGTACGGTTTGCTTTTTGGTACATTTTTACAGTGGAAATGGGCATAAAAGTGTATCGAACCGTACTGTATCGTACCACTCAGTGAAAACGGGCTATTAGTTACTCTTGAGTGGTTTAAAATCACTTAACTGTTATTATGACACAGCAGTGGTTCATTGGGCCTGTGTTATTTCTGTCATCTTTCATGCTTGCACCAAACCATTGAGAAGTCCTTATGTTCAAACCATACTATTCTCTACATCACTCCAATGCTATAGTTGACTGACTGATGATGACTGATCGAAATTGAGACATTATATTCACTCACAGTGTGTAGGTATTCTCCAGCAGCTGCCCTTTTGAGTGTACTTCAATTATACACTTGTTATTGCGGTACATTATAGGCTTGTATAAGTGAACATGGTAATGTCTACTATGGTTTCTGACACCACAGTAAGTGGTTCGGATACAGCCATGCTCAAGAATTAACCGCTATGTAAAAGTTAAGAGCAATTTACAGATTGGAACAACAATTCCTGGAAGGGACTGTTTTTTATTTGATACACTGTCTGCAATTTGCTATTTGAAGTATGCATCAGCATGTCCAAAAACAAGAAACTTAAAGAAATTCATTTAAGGCAACACAATTCGGTCTTGTAGCATGCAAGTAATATAATACAAGCGCTTTGCAACCCAAAGGCATAAGCGTCCATCATAAGGTCCATTTCAAATTTTTTCCTTATTGTTTTTCTTCTCTTTAATCTAGTTTGTCAGAGAACCCCAAGGTGAGCTGCTCCTTCCCTGCTTTGCTTCATCTTGGTCTCAGTATTCCCAGGGTTCGGCTGGATTTGTCATGCATGCACATCCAGGCCACCACAAGCCCACCTGAGGCAAGTGTCTCTGAACAATCTTGACTCAGCCTCATAATGAGCTGGCACTCGCAATGCTTGGCAGCTATTCAACCAAGAGAAGGAGAGAGGGCTTCACAACTACTGCAATAATAATTATCTCATACAAAAAAGGCCGATCTGCTCCCATTGCACATGAGCTCTGATAAGTGGCTCTTCAAGGAGCTTTCTGATTGGACATGTTATTAGCTACTATTTAACAGACGTTTTTATGCAAGGCCACTTACCAGGGCCTGTATGCTTGGAACAATCTGGGTTTAAGTGCAAATCTCAAGGGTGCAATAGTGCTGATGCCAAATGGCATAAGCTCTTTAGCACTGAACCTGCAACCTTTGTGGCAACAACCCTTGTCTTTGCAGTCCATTTAAAATCAAAATGTACCACTAAATGCGTCTAAAATGAATGGATTGATAGAAACTATTCAAATTGGATACACTATTTCTTGGATGGATATCTCATATATCTATCCATTCATCATAAAACATCTATAAATAATTGTACTCTATTTATATATTAATTTTGAGGGTTTTTTTAGATGAATGTATCTGATATTGGATGGGTAAATGGATTGAAAGGATTTATAAATGATAGATATTTTCGAGTAGATACAGACATATTCATTGTAAATAAATGAAATAAACATCTATCCATAAAACCATGAATCCACAACCTGTCCATCTGTTACAAATCTGGATATGATTTGTGGTGGATATGTCAGTATGTGTCGTGGTGGATGGATTGGATAGTTTTAAATGGATCAAATCCATCTGTGCAAATTGCGACCTAATGTATGGATTAATCCATATAGTTGCTCATATTATTGGATAGATGGGCAAACAGCATACCTGTCAACCCTCCCGTTTTTCCTGGGATTCTACTGTATTTTACAGTTCTATCCCGCCATCATCCTGTAAAGGTATTTTCAGTCTTTCTCTGAATGGTGGCAAATAAACATTAAAGAGCCGATCCTCCCTATACGCAACCCATACCGCCGAACCACAAGGGGACGCCCCTTGCTCTTAAATGCTAGTCTGTTCTGTGGTTTCGCTTTGTTTAGGCATGAAAACACTTTTAAATATAAAAACGGCGGGATTCCCTTTCCTTTCATTACAGATGCCGTCTCCCCTTCATATGCAATCCTCAAAACAGTCATATAGCGGTGCATGACTGTCAGCTGACGCGCTCCATTGTGATAAATAGAGGCTGTTTCCCAAACGGATTCTGTACACGTAATTTGAAGTGGAGGCTGGGTTTTGGGTGCGTGTTTGAACAGACATATACACATAATTAATGATAATAACATCTAAAGATGTCGATCTTGGTGGGGTTTTTTTTCAAACACACCTAATTTTGTCCTAATGAGCATAAAAATGTAGGAAAGCAATGGAATGACGTTAGATGGGTGCATTTTTAAAGTGACACCTGTTATTTAATGTAATCAACCAAAAAAAAAAATCTAAATAAATAAGAAATTCATTCATTACTTTTTAATCAGAATGTGTAAGTTATACTGTGAAGAAAAGGTTAATGAGATTTGATAACTTGATTCTATTTCATTATAAAAGCTATTAACTGTTTGCTAATGTATTTGCTTCTAATGTGTACTATTTATTTTTTCTTTTGCAAATAATAATAACAAAACATATTACTGACCATTTAACTGTTTATTTACAATGAAACAGCTCCAAATGAACATATTTAGTAATTTGGGGATTTTTTAAAGGGGAGTCGGGGTAATCTCTTATTATGGTGGGCATATCCCTTATTTTCACATCCCAATGTTGACAGGTATGGCAAACAGCGAGATAGATAGATAGATAGATAGATAGATAGATAGATGGATAGATGGATAGATGGATGGATGGATGGATGGATGGATGGATAATATGTAGGGGCATAATCCCTCATATCGCTCTGGATTACTGAAGTTTATAGATGATGTTCTGTTTCACTTTGCAGACATCTTTTTTTGTCATCCACTTATAAGGTCTCATTCCTCCATGTATTATGGAAAAAGCTGCAAAAATAGAAAAACTGAAAGCAAGCTGAGGTACTTGAGCTCATCGCTCAGTAGATGGAGATATTTTTAACACGCCATCCCATCCCCCCTTTTTCTTTCTATCTGCCTTTCTTTCCTTCCTTCCCTCCTATGCTCTCCCTCTCTTTCTATCACTGTAAATCTCACTGATATATTTTCCTTCCATCCCTCACTCTTTCCATTTCTTACTCAGTCGCTCTCTCTCACACACACTCACAGCTCCTCCAGCAGAATGAAGAAATAGCCCCTGTTGAATATTGGGCAGAAAGTTGTATGATATGCCTGTGAGGAATGTGAATGTCAAGTGGAGCGTTAAGATCATTCCAGGGGCAAATCCCACTTTCTGTTTTCTTCTCGTTGCCTCTCTCTCTGAAACAGGCTAAATTAAACTTATGTCCACAGCTGGATGCAATAACCTCCTCAACTCTATTCACCTTTGCTTTTCCTCAGCATTTCTCGTCTCTGACCTCGAGCTCCCCAAGGAGGGCTTTAATATATGGCGAAAATCATCCGTTAGCATCGTCATTCATCTTAAAGGCCACCGCTCAGTTGGCATTCTTAAAAATGTGTGATCTGAAATCTGCCATCCTTACTCACAGGACCACAGATCCTCTGAAGCTGGAAATGTCATTTTTCTAATCATACTGTATGTTATAGTTACACCACCCACCAGCTAATCCTTGACCCCTCAAAACCCCCTCGAATAGGGCTGTGCAATATGACAGTATATACCGTATGGGCAAAATAAAAAGTCTATCATTTAAAATGATGCTCTCTGGTGTCACAAAGTACACTCACTGGCCACTTTATTAGGTACACCTGTCCAACTGCTCGTTAATGCAAATTTCTAATCAGCCAATCACATGGCAGCAAGTCAATGCATTTCGGTATGTTGACATGGTCAAGATGATCTGCAGCAGTTCAAACCGAGCATCAAAATGGGGAAGAAAGATGATTTAAGCGACTTTGTGGCATGGTTGTTGGTGCCAGACGACTGATCTGTGTATTTAAAAAATGCTGATCTACGCACAACCATCTCTAGGGTTTACAGAGAATGGTCCGAAAAGGAGAAAATATCCAGTGAGTGGCAGTTCTGTGGGCGCAAATGCCTTGATGATGTTAGAGGTCAGAGGAGAATGTCCAGACTGGTTTGAGCTGATAGAAAAGCAACAGTAACTCAAATATCCACTCATTACACCTCACACCTCAACAACATGAAAGCATGGTCAGAATTTGGCATCAACAACATAAAAGCATGGATCCATCCTGCCTTGTGTCAAAGATTCAGGCTGGTGGTGGTGGTGTAATGGTGTGGGGGATATTTTCTTGGTCCACTTTGGGCCCATTAGTACCACTTGAGCATCATGTCAACACCACAGTCTACCTGAGTATTGTAACTGACCATGTCCATCCCTTTATGACCACAGTGTCATTCTGATGGCTACTTCCAGTAGGATAACACGCCATGTCATAAAGCGGGAATCATCTCAGACTGGTTTCTTAAACATGACAATGAGTTCACTGTACTCAAATGGCCTCCACAGTCACCAGAGCTCAATCCAATAGAGCACCTTTGGTATGTGGTGGAACGGGAGATTAGTATCATGGATGTGCAGCCAACAAATCTGCAGCAACTGCGTGATGCTATCATGTCAACATGGACCAAAATCTCTTAGGAATATTTCCAGTACCTTGTTGAATCTATGCCATGAAGGATTAGGGCAGTTCTGAAAGCAAAAGGGGGTTCAACCCGGTACTAGTAAGGTGTACCTAATAAAGTGGCCGGTGGGTATATATTGTTTACATTAATACTTTTTCATAATTTATATAAGCATCATTACAGGGATGCAGAATGAAACGCGGATAACAGTACTGTGAGAAAGCTTAAAAGCACAATTCTTACATGATATTTTATTAATATTTATTTGATGGTTCTACAATCTTAATCAAACATTTGCCCTGAAGTACTTAAAAAAGCCAGAAATATGATCACATATGTCTCTTAAGTGTGATCACTATACAGTATATATAAGCTATTAATCAATTGAATTGGCAGAAATGTTAATGTGTATGGTGATATATATCATTATCAGAATTATGATTTCTACCTATATGAGATTTTTGTCATATCGTTCAGCTCTACCCTCAAACATGTCTTTGCATCAGTGTAAAGATGGGAAGAATGAGGTAACAAGTTATTAGACGCGGGACTGCATTCCATGCCTTGTTTAGAAAAAAAGAAAGAGGGAGGACATCATTCTTCTGAATTCCACATTGTGCTGCTCCTTGAACATCATCCGTGCTCTAAATTGTGCAGTGATTCACAACATTACGAATGCCAGAATGAGCCACACGCTTCTGTTGTTTATCTTGGTGGAGTGTTTTCATTTACCGTTGATGCGTTTTTTTAGTGGCGCATTATTGAATCGTGTTTTTCAACACAAAGGTCTTTCTGTCACTCTTGGCAGTCTGTTGAAGCCGTTTTCCCTCGAGGGTTCTTCACGGACTGCATTGGTAGACATATTTTCTTGTAGTGAACAAACAAATTGTGGTGGAGCAGAAACAGTTCTTTAACCTCTTGGACCAACAGCAGCTTGACTCCGTGTATGCAGGATACAAAAAAAGGACAGATGCTCCTTGCTAAGGCTCAGAGCGAGCATGAGAATAATAGCTTGTTTATGAAATCCAGCGTGTTATCCTCTTATGCAACAAGCCAGTGACTTACTAAGAAATGCATGTGTGTATACAGTTTCTTCTGACCTTGGACGGAAATGAAATACGTGTAGCTGACAGTGTTTTTAAGTGAACATTATGTGCTTTCTTTTTAGAACGGAAAGTGTGCTGCTTCAGCGACAAGCTTTGTTAGTTAAGTTACTCCTGTAGTTTTTTTTAATTAAACTGCTGATCTAAGTGCTGTATGAGGCACAATGCTGGTTTTATTAGGAGCTAAGAAAGAGAGAAAAAACCTTGCTGTTGGTGTTTTAGCATTTTGAGTGATAGATATATAAAGTTGAAGTCAGAATTATTAGCCCCCCTTTGATTTTTTTTCTTTTTTAAATATTTCCCAAATTATGTTTAACAGAGCATGGAAATTTTCACAATATGTCTGATACGTTTTTTTCTTCTGGAGAACGTCTTCTTTGTTTTATTTCGGATAGAATAAAAGCAGTTTTTAATTTTTTAAATACCATTTTAAGGTCAAAATTATTAGCCCCTTTAAGATTATTTTTTTTTCGACTGTCAACAGAACAAACCATTGTTATACAATAACTCGCCTAATTACCCTAACCTGCCTAGGTAACCTAATTAACATAGTTAAACCTGTAAATATCACTTTAAGCTGTATAGAAATGTCTTGAAAAATATCTAGTCAAATATTGTATACCGTCATCATGGCAAAGATAAAATAAATCAGTTATTAGAAATGAGTTACTGAAACTATTATGTTTAGAAGTGTGTTGAAAAAAAATCTTCTCTTCTTTAAACAGAAATTGGGGGGAAAAATAAACAGGGGGGCTAATAATTCAGGGGGGCTAATAATTCTGACTTTAACTGTATATATACTATGGTACTGATGATTGTTGGCCTTGTCATGTTGCTACTGTTGGATTGAAAACTTGTATGTGCAAACCAGCTACTGACTTCATTGTCTACACCATTCATTTACTTATGGACTCTTGCATTTGTCATTATATTATTCAAAGTTTACTTACGTCCAACTTCACTAGAGTTTTCTTTTACTGTGCACATCAGAGATATGTGTTTTTTTATTAAGGAATTAAAAGGCATTAACCATGTGGATGGATAATAACAGTCTTCTGAGCCTACCAGTAGGCGCAGAAGGCCCTACTGGCCCATGTCTATCAGCTGATAATCACTGATAACTCCCATTCAATCGAGTGATAACATTCGAAGTGGGTGGAATATCAGGGTTAAAAATACAAATACAAATATTGATTTCTTAACTCCTCTGAAGTTAAAGCATTGGTATTGGGTTATACAAATTTAAATAAGCAGGAATGAAAAGATGTGCAGAAAAAAAGTGATCACGCTTTTATTATAAAATTGAAAGAAATGTCAACAGTAGTTTACATAATTGCATTTTAGGGCTGCACAATATTAGAAAAATCTGACTTTTGCTGATGACTTCTACTGCATCATATGATTGTATGTTGGCAAGACTTCAGGACTCCACCCACACTTTCAATCAGAAATGGGGTAGCTTTTTACAGTATTTGGAGAGCATGTAAAAGAAAAATTGAAGGTTTGTCATTTTGGCTGTCTGTTGTATTATTTTACATTTAATATTTATGTTATAATTGTAGTTTTGTTATTATTTTTATTATCACTTGTTTACATTTTTTTCCTGAATATTGATTTTGTATTGTGAATTTTATGTTGTGTGGGCTATAAAAGTTTGAAAATAAAATAAAAAGTTCAATGACAAAAAAAGAAGAAAAATCTGACATTTAAATTTTTTTTGCTGCAATATGTTTTGAATAGCTTTATTTCATTAATCAATAATTTATATTGATTGAGTTGATTTTGTAAGGGTGTGAAATATATATAAAAATAATTAAATTGCAAGAATAATTACAATAGAGCAAAGAAAAAATTAAATGAATCAGTTCTTTATGGTTTTCCGGAGAGTCAAACAGTATTCCGATACAGAAATGTAATAATGTAATGTAAAATAACACTGGTATAGTCTTCGTTTTATTAATAAATCAATACATTTTCTTTTCATTAAAGTTGACATCAACAAATGTTTTGCATTATTGTTCCCGAATGCTTTACACTTTCTTGAAATGCCTTTAAAACACATGCAAAGGATAAAGTTTCACTCTGTTATGGTTATACGATGCAATGACTCCACAAATCTCATGTATGCTCAATTGTTGATCGACAACTTAACATTGCATATCCTGTGATGTGACTATTGCGGACACACACATTGCGATATCGATGTTGAAATGATATATTGTGCAGCCCTATTCAATTTTTTCAACACAAAAATCATAAATTAAGGTCCCTTAATGTTTTCCACAGCTGAATTTTGACGATTGATGACTTTGATAGTGAGAGAAACAAATAATGAAAAATAAACAAAGATTTCCTCACCATCACTCATTTGATAGCATTTTCGCAGTCAGTCAGTCTCCTGCGCTGAACATGACAGTGATTGGCTCGAGCATGACTTTGATGTGAGGGATAACAAGCTCTGTGTACAAAGTGAACTTTCAGAGGTGTGTGCTCTGTATGCATATGTCAGTCTATGGCCATAACATGTGTGTCTCTGACAGCTTTTCTTCTGTGTGCTTGTCCCTAACTCTCTTCCCTTGGGGTTTAGTTGCCATGGCAATGCGACTTAGAAGAAACAGAGAGACATGGGAAGGAATGGAAATTTGCACTGGAGGCTTAACAACCATTATTGGTCTTCACATACACTGTATACAGTCGCGCTAACTATGATGCGCCTGTGAGTCACTGCAAGCATCTTCATTTGTAAGTGCGACACATCACAGATGGTGATACCAATTAAACTACCTCGACATAGCTGAGAAACCAGGCAAAATAAGACTAGAAACACTGGGCATGACTTGCTATATAACCTCTAGCTTGCTAAGAATCACACATCCATTCAGTTTTCGCCTACCGAACAGATTTCAAATAAGCATTGTGTTAACAATAACAATGAGGAGGTGTATCTGCAGGGGTGAGTCTGCGCTCTCATCAGTAGAAACGCTTTCATAATGCTAAAAACATCACAGCAGATGCTGACTGAGCTCATCTGCCTTTTGATCTAGAATGAAAGCAAGATGAACACGTTTTATTCTACCATTCTCTTATCAACAGGTCCTCTCAGCACGGTCCTCTCTAATCTCTAGAAACCAGACCTTTAACTAAAGAAAAGCTCATTTTGGATGAAAAGCCACCTAATTGTTTAGGGATTCAATTGTTTAATTTGACTAATTACATGATTCAATTCAATTCGTCTTTATTTCTATAGCGCTTTTACAACCTGGATTGTGTCAAAGCAGCTTAACATACTGTAGAAGTTCTGGTAAATTGAAACTGTAAGTCCCGTTTTCAGAGTTGAAGTTCTGTTTAGTTCAGTTCAGTGTGGTTTAAATTTCACTGTTGAAAGTCCAAACACTCAAGAGCAAATCCATCAATGTGCAGCTCCACAAGTCCCAAACCAAGCAAGCTAGTGGCGACAGTGGCGAGGAACAAACTTCACCAAACGACAAAAGTGGAGGAAAAAAAACCTTGAGAGAAACCAGGATCAGTTGGGCACAACCATTTCTTCTCTGGCCAAACCTCTTGTGCAGAGCTGCAGTCTAGACGCCCGGGGCTAGAGAACGCTGGACGTCCATCGTGGAGAAGCTGCAGGTATGAGTGGGTCACTGGCGGGTGTACAGGCTGGCCCACTAGATCAATGCGGAGACTCCTCTGTCACTGGCTATTTCAGGAATCAGTCTCATGCTCTTGACTCCTCCATGACCACCACAGCATCTGCTCAGGATACGGCCTGGTCCAGGGTTATGGAGACCTCTAGAAGTCCTCTATGGTTCGCATTATCTCTTCACAGGACTTGGATCACACCAGTGGCACTTCAAAATCTCTAGTGGCCTCGGGATGAGTGTGCCCCAGCTGGAAATAAAGAACAAAGAAAACAATTAGCGTAGCTGCTGTTAATAGCGTATTTAAACAAGAGATATTAAATATCAAGGCAAAAAAGAAGTGCTATAAATATAAATAGCAGTTATATAAACAAGCATGTATAGCATATGAGTGTTTCTAACAAAATGTCTGGTGCATTAAGACAGGAGGAGTGTGTCCTAAAGGTGGCTGTCAAGCCCACTCAGCTGCATGGAGCACACTTACGCATCATACCACTGTGTGTATGCTTTACTAAAACGATAGGTCTTTAATCTAGTTTTGAACTGAGAGAGTGTCTGAGCCTCGGACATTAAGGCTATTCCAGAGTTTAGGGGCCATAAATGAGAAGGCTCGACCTCCTTTAGTGGACTTTGCTATTCTGGGTACTACCAGAAGCCCTGAGTTTACCAAGAGAGTCTGGCTGCAGACATGATGCAGTCTCAAGCCAGTGCAATCTCAGCCGCACATGCGCATTCAGAGTGATGCAATCTCAGCCGCTCATGCGCATTTGAACGTGTATTCACGTGCGTGTTGTGGCGGGTCAAAGACGGAAATACGCCAAAATATGGTTTACAAACTAAAAGTACGACAGACAAAAGAAATACCTATGTATCTACACACATAAATATGTCACGAGGTAGCCTGTAAACTCCCATTATAAAAAAGGTTCGGGGTGCGGCCAGGATTTTATTTAAAATAATAGCTGACATTTCTAATATTGTAACTTCATTACTTCACACATCTAAAATGTGTTGATATTGGCAAAATTTATGACTAATTAATGTTAATGCACTACTAAAAAAAACATTTCTACACATTCCTCCCACAAAAAAAAAAACATTTATATAGACACGTTATAGTCCTGTAGTACAGTAATATACCATTTATATTACAGTATTTAAAACTTTTATGTTAACACATTCTACATGTGAAAATATTTTAGTTGACTTAGGTTTATTAACTACATTGAAATAAAAAAAAAACTTTTATATTTCTTCATCGCAAAATAAACAGACATATAAAGATGAATAAACACTGTAATAAATGTATTGTTCATTGTTTGTTCATTCATTCATTCATTTTCCTTCAGCTTAGTCTCTTTATTCATCAGGGGTCGCCACAGCAGAATGAACCACCAACTTATCCAG
Source organism: Danio kyathit (assembly GCA_903798195.1). Lineage (NCBI taxonomy): Eukaryota > Metazoa > Chordata > Actinopteri > Cypriniformes > Danionidae > Danio > Danio kyathit. The sequence goes on from LR812541.1 coordinate 31,399,367, forward strand.
CATATGTTTTACACAGCGGACGCCCTTCCAGCCGCAACCCAGTAATGGGAAACATTGTTTGTATATGGTAACAAATACATTAACTAACATTATCTAATAGAACCATGTTTTACAGTGATACCAAAATCTAAAGTGTAAAAAAACCGTAAATCATCAATATAATAATGCCTAGTGAGTAAATCATGATCGTCAACAAAGAATTAATTGAAATAGTTTTTTCTCTGGCTTTCTAGTTGTCTAATAGAGAAGCTCAATCAAATATCCAAGCATATAAAAATTTTAGAGAAGCAAAAATGTTATAAAAATACCTTTACTTGAGAAATAAAATACTATATAGAGAGAGAGAGTAAAGAGCATTTCAGTTCTAATGTAATAGAAGTTGTCAGCTTTAGTTGAGAAATAAAATGTTGGGTTTTCATGTTTCATGAGGACATCCAATAGGGACAACCAATAGAGGTAATGCTTTTTATACTGTATGAACCCATTCTATACCATAACCCCTCTGGTAAACTTTCTGCATTTTTAGATTTTAAAATGATTATGCTCTTCTTTTTGATTTATATAATTTTCCTCATGAGCACCAATGAAAAAAACATCCCCCCTGAGGTAAAAATTACTGTTATTACTGAAAGCTGTATAATGCAGGGACTACCAGGACCGCAAACAAAATAAGTATATATATTGTGTTTTTTTTTTTTTTTGCTTATTATTTCTGAATTAAAGCTAAATTAAAGCTTTCAAGCTTATTGTGCTATATATATATATATCGAACTGTGGGAGGTCTGTTGGTACGATGTTTGATACTTATACTGTAGAAAAAAAGCAGTATTTTCTCCACATTCTGCAATGCAGGAGTCTCTGCTGTGGTTGTGTGTGGGTACAGTAACAGGGAGGCGGATGAGCAGGCAACTTCGGGGAGATGTTTTTTTTTTTTCTTTTTTGCTTCTAATGATCATAATTGTGGAAATCCGTGCAGTGCCACGCGGACTCCCTTGTACTGCAAGGCATCTTTTCTGGAACAGTCTCCAATCAGTGGCATCTGGGCCCACAATTCTGCCACATGAACCAAATGCTGCTGTAGGCAGATGAAAGCTTACACACAGGGAGGTCCACCTACACACACACACACACTCACACACGCACGCACGCACACACACGCACGTCTAATTGCTTTGTGTGTTGTGACGGAAGACAAAGTACAGACACGAAGAAGTGTTAAAAAATAACTTCAGACAGATGTTTATGGACGGAAGCGATGTGCATAGAGTGTGTGTTCATCTTAATGGGTGTCTGTTATTCTCCTCTTTAATTATCCCGTATAGGGAACAGGTGCTGTTGGGTTGTTTTCAGTCTGTGTGTCCACGTGATTGGGATATTATTGTTGCCTGGGGTGGAGTTGAAAAACAAGCAGATTGCTCACAATTATTGTGTATGAATCTATCTGCATAATACTGTAGTCTCATAAACACAATACTCTTCCCTATTCTAAATTTATATATCATGTTTAGTCAAACTTGATTGATTGTGTGTAAACATTATGCTGATTAATTAATTGGTTTGTTGGTCCATTTTGTTATTGTTGGGTCTCTTTGTTTGCCTGTTTCATTTTGTCCCCACTGATGAGCTTTGACCTGGGCAATTTGTCCATTTTTGTCATATGATGTCATTGTTTTTAAAAATGTCCCCCTCGACACACTCAACTGCAGTGCAGAAGTTTGCACAGCAACTGTTTGGCCTCCTTTCTATTATGTGACGAGATTCATTTATCAAACTGTGAAATCTCAAGAGCAAATTGCAACAAACCCCTTAACCTTAGGAAACCCTTAATTATAACAAATGAACAATAAATGTTTTTGCAGGTTTAGTGAAACCAGCTGCAGTTTATAGTTTGTTAAAGGGCACCTATGATGAAAATCATCTTTAGTAAGCTGTTTGGACAGAACTGTGTGTTGGTATTGTGTGTCCACTGTCATATTGGGGTGATATAAACACAATAAGTCTCTTTTTTTAATTTCCTGATGTTCAAATAAGATCCAAATTCCTCCCATTTTGAGGCCCACCGCAACATGACGTAGGAGTGCAGTTTTCCCACCCACCGAATTGATTGACCGCTGCGTATTAACATGTCTCCGTAGTAATGCGTATAATCATATCAACAAGACAGGACGTGCGCAAAGCAACTGGGATTAAAAGATCTGTTCGGCACTCTGTGATCATCAATCATCATCAAATGTGATCAAGAATGAGTTTTACAAGTTTAAAACATTTTTAAAACAGTGAATGTTTGCAATAAAGTAAGTTAAAGACAGTAAAATCGCTGTAATTCATCACCACAGCCACATGTCAGTGCAATTATAAAAGAAGACGGCTCAATCCTGGTTTGTGGAGGTTAAATCAGATTTATTTTGCACATTAACATAACGGATATCCATACAGCAGTGGATATTAACGTGTATCTTGTCACATTCGCCATCAAAAACAGTGCAAATGCATCAAATGATCATTGGTAATGTTCTTACTGTAGTATTTCTCACAAAAGAAATACCATGTCTGTCACTGTGCTGTTTATCTGACACAGCTAGGGCAGAGATTGAGGCACACTCTGACAGGCATGTGGGAACGGTGGGTGGAGAGAACTAGCATTAAAGGCACAGGCACCAAAAACGCCTACATTGTTTAAAGAGCAGAAAATTCTAATATTCTGAAAGGTTTAATAAATAATCTGATGGGTGTTTTGAGCTGAAACTTTAAAGACACATTCTGGAGACACAAAGGACTTATCTTAAATCTTGAAAAAGGGGTACAATATGTGTCCTTTAAAGCTGAGTTGTTCTAAAATCACACTTTTGTTTATCTACTTGTCATCAAGTTGTTTCCTCTTTCTTTTGTTATAATATTCTGAAGAATCTTCAAACTGTTTTTATCCATACAATGAAAATACGTGGGGTCCAAAACAACACTGCACAACATTGCAATTTTGACATTGATTCTATTGACAAAAAAACTTTTTGAGTTTGAGTTTCTTAGCAGAATGAAAGTTGCTAGACAAGGCCATAATTTGTTAGCTTGGATCTTGCTGCCTAAATATGGGTTTGAACTTATTCAGGGTTCATGTTGAACCCTGTTCTTTTGAAAAATCTCTAAACGTTTTCCTCCAAAACTGAAAAAGACATTTTTGGTATCCTCTTGGATGGCCTGAGAATGAGCAAATAATCAGGAAATGTTCACTTTTGGGTGAACTGTACCCTTTAACGAAGTTAGATGTTTTCTGAAGTCGGTGGTTTCTACATGTTTGATTTGATTTGCTCACTTTGTTTAAATCGGCAAGGGTCACGTATCGTTCTTACAAATTTGATTAAATGTGTGTCTTATGTTACAGTTCATAATAAAGTTACCAATCCACTGGCGAGTAACTCTGCAGACGCTCAATCTCATTCACAGATCTCAGTCTTGTAATATTGACATTCACATTGAGGATTCTGTGGTGGTTTCTAAAGCTGACAGTGAAAAGATAAATCTGAGTCATGGGAAACTGCGGAGCTCATCGTTCTCTGTTAGTGACCCTCTTCTTCTGGCCAGTCTGAAACAGCAGAAGTCATGGCTCGTCAGCAGTGAGGGTTGGTGCCGGGGTCGACTCAGGTCTCCAGTCTGGGGTGTAATTTACATCTTTTTTTCGTAGTGTCAGCAGGGCTTGAGCCAGGAAAGCAGATAGCCATGGTCTGGGTTGTTCATCTGTGGTAGCTCATGGCAAGAAGTTGAGAGAAAGAGATGATGGGGTTGCGGTAGGAAGGCTTTTGGGAACAGCTGGGCAGGAATGCTGTGGTTTCTTCCACAGACCAGTTGTTCATCACCACTGTGGCGTCTGTGCCATGCAGCTCAATTTCCACAGCATCATACAGACAGCATTAATAGACTGGTAAGCCTCTTACTCAGATGCTCTGGAGCGTGAGACTGCGATCACTAGTGCATTTTGCATTTTTTATGGCCGGTTTTGCTTTTTAGAGTCATCAAAATGCCCCAAATCCAGTCATTTCATCAGATTATGGTGTTTCAGAGAGAGCAGGTCATGTGACCCCAGCATGTGCCCACGCTTAAAATAGTGTGTGATGGTTTAACTTTTCTCATTGAGCCCTCTGATTGAGAGAGTGTTGAATAAGTAGGAGCCGATGATTTCTGAGTTCTGGAATCAGTTCATGAAAATGGAATTTTTGCTGTAATGCTGAATGTCACTAAATTTATCAAAATTCAGAAGACTATTTAAGAATTATGACTTTGCAACTAATCAGATCGCAAGATGGACTAGGAATGAATGTGAATATTAGGCTGAAAAAAGACAACTGTTTAAGATGTTCTTCATGTCTTTATGAGTTCCTGACTGATGTGGTACACTGTTTGTGGTAATATTAGTGTCTGAATAAATAAGCTTTCAATTGATTTAGGATAAGATAATATATGGCTGTCACACAATACACATTAATAATCAAAAATTAAGTTTTTGTATATTTACCATATAATAAATTTACAAAATGTCTTCATGGAATATGGTCTTTACGTAATATTATTAGGATTTTTAGCAGAAAAAGAAACGTGTATAATTTTTGACCCATATAGAATGTATTTTTGACTATTTCCCAAAAAATACCCATGCAACATAACATGGTTTTGTGGTCCAGGCTCACATATGTGCATATGAACACATTCATTTGATCTCCAGAGTTTCTCTGACAGTCACTTCATCGACATTTTACCATTTTATGTAAAATACAGTCAAGGTATATACTGTACACAGAAACTCACAACTCATAAAAATGAAAGTCTTTCATAAAAATGAAAGTAATTGTGGCTGAAAAATATGCCTATTACTGTGTATATTACTGTAATTATAGTGTATTACTAAAATGGAATGTACTTTAAGGATTTGTTTTTCATATTTTGATTTTAATATGACAAAACTTATGAACCGCCCACTTATCCAGCATATGTTTTACGCAGCCGATGCCCTTCCAGCTGCAACCCATCTCTGGGAAACATCCATACACAATCATTCACACTCATTCACACTCATACAATACGGACAATTTAGCCTACCCAATTGATTTGTACCGCATGTCTTTGGACTGTGGGGGAAACCGGAGCACCCGGAGGAAACCCACACGATCGCAGGGAGAACATGCAAACTCTACACAGAAACGCCAACTGACCCAGCCGAGGCTCGAACTAGCGACCTTCTTGCTGTGAGGCGACAGCATTACCTACCGCACCAGTGCGTCGCCTTAATAGGTATTATATTTATTAAATTTCACATTTCAGGATTTTAGTTGATTAAACAAATTCTACCTACTTAAAGTGCAATTTAGCCATTCAAAATTATTCCAGAAAAAGTCAAATGGAAAAAAGCTGAATCCAGACAAATTAATGTGTGAAAAAAACATACATTTTCAAAACATACAAAAACAATTTAAAGAAGAAAGACTGTTTAGGTAAAAGTAATGCAAATTTGATTGGGAACAGGGAGGTTATTCCCAAAGCCGCTTCACACTATTAAACATCAAACTGACATAATTAGTGTTGCAGACATAATCAAATGTGAGAAAGTCAAATTCTGCTATAAGCAGCTTTACAGAAAACAATCACGTTGTTGTTCCAGCTGGAGTAAGTTCAGGGTTGATTCAGTTCAGGAAGATTTTCAATGCTGCAAAGTCAATTCAGCTAGACAGTCAATGTGCAGAAGACAATAGTTTATTCGCTCCATTCGCAATTAAACTATTCGTCTCATCCAGAATAATCAGTGCAGTCAAATAATGTATCAATATTGTATTATTGACTGGTTAAATATTTTTTAAATGCTAGCCAAAAACAATACAGTGATGAAGTATTATCAACTATTAAGTGTTTTAAAACTCAGCAAAGCAAGTCAAAGAATGCAATGACAATAAATCCAAACTCCATCAGATGGCAATAATGGAGATCTGATGCTGTGTTAGAGATGGCAGAGGTCTAGTGTCTTCACTCCTTTGAAAGGACTGAAGTGCTCTTATCAGGGCTCATATACCCTGTGTTTTGGTGCATTCATGAAGCAATAATTACTTTCAGCCAATCCGACTATGTGTGTGTGTGTGCTTGAGTTCATATTCATGTATACACTTCTGCTTCCATAATATCCGGACACTTTCTGCTCTCCTGTGTTTTTCTGCATGTTATTGTGTGCTTAAGTGTTCAGGCCCTGCATTTGCAGAAGTAGCAAATCCCTTTCCGTAGTCAGGAACAGAAGATCAATAAATCCAGGGAGATGACTTCTGGAACACACAGGGTTTGTTTATGTGTATGTGGTTCTTCGTTTATGGCCTGTGGCTTCACAGTTTTCATATTGGTCACTCACAAAGGTTTGCTTCTCTTTGCTTATGCCATAACCACACATTTGTTGTTCATATTTGTGGGGGAATGATGACGGATTTGGATGATACGATGCCATTTAAAAGCCATATTAAAACAGAAATGAAAAATAAAGTAAGTACACTGTAAAAAATATCTGTAAATTAACAGTTTTTCGTATTTTGTGATTTATATTTTTTGTTTTTATTTTCTCATCTTTATTTTTGCTTTTGAATCACATTATAAGACCTTGATAATTCTTTTGACAACTTTTAACCTTAAAAAGTTGGAAAAGGTGACTTTTATTAATATTTTTAATAGCTTGAAATGATATATTGTCTGAGCTGATGTTGTATATTACGGCACAAAAACTTCTAATAAGCTTCCAGTACATTTCTGTTAATTTACAGATTTATTTCTCTTTATGTATTGTTTTCTAAATATTATTTCATTCATTCATTCATTTTCTTTTTGGCTTAGTCCCTTTATTAATCCGGGGTCGCCACAGCGGTATGAACCGCCAACTTATCCAGCATATGTTTTAAGCAGCGGATGCCCTTCCAGCCGCAACCCATCTCTGGGAAACATCCACACAAACTCATTTACATTCATACACTACGGACAATTTAGCCTACCCAATTCACCTGTACCACATGTCTTTGGACTGTGGGGGAAACCGGAGCACCCAGAGGAAACCCTCTCGAACGCAGGGAGAACATGCAAACTCCACACAGAAACGCCAACTGACCCAGCCGAGACTCGAACCAGCGACCTTCTTGCTGTGAGGTGACAGCACTACCTACTGCGCCACTGCATCGCCTAAATATTATTTCAAACTATTAAAATGTCATTAAAAGTCACTTTTAAGTCACTTGTTAAACTATAGAGTTAAATTTTCAACATCAAAAGTTGACAGAGCAGAGATCAAGGTTCCATAGGCAAGGCAGGTTTATTTATATAGCACATTTCTTACACAGTGGCAATTCAAAGTGCTTTACATAAACAGGAATAAAAGAGATCAGTATAAATAAAATATATAAAATTATATTTTCTCATTTTACTCTGGGAATTCCCCATTCTGGTGATCAGCCCCCTAACCCCCCCACCCCCCACCCCCAATTGTGGACTTTTTTGGTACCTATTAATCTATTGGACGTCTTCAACAGATTAGAGTTTTTACCTTAAAATCGAAAAGTTAAGCTTTACAGCTCTAATTACGTGCCCACCAATATCAACTTCTTTCTGGAAGTAAATCGCACGGCCCCTGATTTATACTAAAATGTCAATAAAAGTCACTTTGTTAAACTGTAGAGTTAAATTTTCAACATCAAAAGTTGACAGAGCAGACACCAAGGTTCCATAATGCAATACACAACCGTAAATAAACTGATGTAAGTTTACAGTGTAAGTATTGTTAATAACAAATGTTTATAATATTAAATAAAAACATTTGTGCAAATAGTTGAGAAATTTTTTTAGGAATAGTGCTCTACTTTATTCTTGTCTTTTTTTCAGATTTTTCTTCATTAATAATCATAATGTAATGAGTTTGAATGTCATTTTACTTCACGTTTATCACTATACTACTGAAAGCAGCAGCAGACAGTTTACCTCAGATCTTGAAAATAAAATAAGCTGTTTGAAATTAAACTTTAGAACTGTGATTCAGCATCTACATTTAATAAAATTAAAGAGGTTTAATATGTATTAATTAGATTGTAAACCTTACCATTTGCACTGTTATGTGCTTCTGAATGGCTGTATTTAAATTGTCGTGTTTCCTCTGGTCTAAACAGCCTAGTTGCTTATCACTGCAAATCTCGTCATGGAGCATGTTGTTAGGACATGAGGTTACAATGTAACCTGTTCACCTAATGTTTACGTTTGTAATGTTTATGTTATTTGCTAATTAATAGCGTCATGTGGAACTCTGAATCTGCATCTCATTTCGAAGTCTGCTACTGTCCACCGGAGGTAGCATTTTCGGTCACGGACACATGCTTTGAGAGCCTTTCTGAATGAATAAATGAAATACGGGTCTTTCCACCAAAGCAACCCAGAGTGCTGAAATATAATTGGATAAACTGGCATTGGGTAGGTTAAAAGGACCAAAACAAAGACAGACGTTTTGGCACGTAACGCACTTTTTCAAAGCAGCATATCTGACTTCAGTATTGTTTTTCAGATAAACATGTTCACTTGGCATGTTTCTTAAATATTTGCAAACATATTATGGTATTTTTATGCTTTAGAAGAGTCAAACACTTACATACAGCACCTTTAATGGAGAAGGATGGAAATCTCAACTGTTTGTTTACTGCTGCTTGTTGCTTCTTTACTGTGGTAAGAAAGAAATCCATACCGTCGCAGCCTTAATAGATAATGTATTTTATGTATTTATTTATTTTTTGCTTGTGAAGTGTTGCTGAAATTTCACTAACTTGATTTCTCTGTACCTGTTGAAACAGAAAACAAGACAAAATGTGTACATGTGGCAGCAATTGAACCTTGAACCCTCTCAGTCTAATAGAGTATTGAAGTCTTCTTCTCAGTCACTCTTACGTTTTGTTGCTGTCTGTCAATCTCAGACTTCAGCCTGTCTCCTCTGAAAGCCCTTAGCTCACGTCAGCCTCTCTCACTTTTACTTCTTTTATCTCGCTATCGATATTATCTGACCTGGTTTTTGTTGAGAATTGAACACAAACGAATGGAAGGGGTTGGTGTTTGTACTTATTTTTTTTTTGAGCACAGTGCATTTAGACTCATTTGGTGAGGGTGGGGGTGGCGCAGGGCGGCTGGTGGTTGAGGGTCTCTGGGGTTAAAGAGTGTGCTGTGCTGCAGGATGGGGGAAGTGGAGGAGAGCAAAAGAGCATGTGGCTGAGAAAATGCAAAGGAGATGGATGGGGAGGGTGGAGGAGCAGCGGAGGAAACAGCCAAGTGCCAGTTCTCATTAATTAAACAAACACCCAAAGGGAAAAAAGAGCGATTAAAGGGACAGTTCATCCATGTTTGAAAACCTTTTGAATTTCTTCCAGAACCAAGAAGTAGGCACTTTAAAAGATTATACTTGTGTTTTATCTATGGAGATTGAAGTCACATGCATTGCTCAGGTGTGATTTCTTCACAGACTTCAACAGAGTGTAAAAATCTTCATGGTTCTGTGGGTCTCGTCTATCCAAACTGATCTTCAAGTCAAGTGATTTGCTATGCCATTCTACAGCTTGATTTTCTTTTTCTGAAAACGATTAAGAGTTTCCTTGGCTGTTTTAGATCATTGTCTTGCTGAAATGTCCGCCCTGGTTTCATCTTCACCATAATGTAGATTGGACTGAAGCAGCTAATATTAATTTACAATGAAAAAAGGCAGAGGGTTGCTGAAAAACTACTGAGAGATTTTAGCTGCTGTCTGGGCTTTCTCTGCCTTTCTACACCTCCCTTTCTTCATGTGTTCAATACTTTTTCCTGTGGCATTTCATTTTACAACACATAACTTAATTTGTAAACTAATTAGGTGTGTTTTCTAAGTTAAGTCAACAGCACCATTAGAAATATGTTTTCTGAGAAAAATGATGGTGTTCAATACTTATTTCCCTCAGTATTAGTACTTCACATAACGCAGTAGCTTTTGTTTTGTGACAAACCAGATGAAATTTCAGTTGTTTTTCAGTCGTAATTTTGTCACCCATCAATAACTTGATTTCTAAATTGATCATTAATCATCAGTAAATTGAATTCTTAATTGGTCAGTAATCATCGGTAAATTGAATCAGATCTGTGATATTTGAAGTGAAATGCAGTGATATAATCTGGTGAAAATACAGGTAGTTTTTCTTGCATTTACAATTAATGGTGACCTGAAATTTCAAGCTTCAAAAAGGAATCCAGAGTATAATTTGGTCCATTTACTAAAAATTATTTTTAGTTAATAACTTTTTGGTTTTGTTTTTAAAATGGTTTCACTATGTTGAAATTAATGTCATAATTGTATTTTTTCACTGGCATCAGCACATTGGGAAACCAAAGAGAGTTTAGTAGCAGTTTTTGCTTTAAAATGTTTTACGAATAAATGTGGTTCTTTTTGACTCTTATGGCCACACTAATAAAAGAAGTGAATTTAGGAGAATACACTGTTTTTTGTTCATTTTCAGAATGCAGTTTTTAAAAAAATTCACAAAAGATCCTGAAAGTATTTTAAAATTGCATTTTAGTTTAATATATATATATATATATATATATATATATATATATATATATATATATATATATATATATATATATATATATATATAGTAATTTAAACCATGTTTTTAATTAATTCAATTTTTTTATGAGAAACAAAAATTTGTGTTGAAATTCTGTTGAAAATGTTTGCTATCTGTCTATTAACTGCTGCAACTGTGCCAGTTAATTGAATCATTTACATTTACATTTAGTCATTTAGCAGACATTGTTGTCCAAAGCGACTTACAATTGAGGAGACATTCAGCGATTCAACAAGAAAAGGCAATACACACAAGAAGTGCTAGTTATACAAATAACTTGTTTGTGCTCAGAGAATTTTGTGCTTGAGTAGGAGGTTTTTTTTTATTGCTTCTACTGTATAGGTGGAGTTGGTTTTGTTCACTGGGGTTAAGGTGCTTTTGGAAGAGATGGGTTTTTAGTTGTTTGAAGGATACCAGTGAAACCACTGTCCAGGTGGGAATAGGAAGATTCATATGTTTTACAAACGAATCGTCAGATCTTTCATCTAGAAAGATCTGACGATTAATTGAATAGATATTTTATAAAACCTAGAGCGATATTTAAATTCACATTAAAACTGTAAAGTGTACACAGAAAAGTACTAGGTAGTGCACAGACATATCATGAGTTTGCCAAGAACAATGCGATCCTGGATTAACATCTATGTTGATTCTGGAACATCATTTTTGTTTAAAAATGTAATCCATACCTATTCCCTACCCCTAAACCCAACCATAACTGTAAATTAGTCCCAAAATCAGAGGGAATAATAGTTGGATAACAAACTTAACTGTATGCCTGAGCATAACTAAACATAAATGGTAAACATATCCTTTAATTCTCATTGACTGATTGGAATGTTGTTCCAGGATCAAGACAGATGTTAATCCAAGAACATGTCCTACTTGGTGAAATCAGGTTGGCGTCGCGCGCACAGTTAGTCAGTGACTAACAACACAATTGATCAAAGTCTCACACATAGCTTCAGAAGTATTAAAACTACTATGGTATATTTTTATGATTCTTTCATCATGCCCTTTTAAAGTTTGAAGTCTCAGATGTGAGAAAATAGATACTCATATGTGTTTAGAGTGTAAGAAAATGGTAACAGGATTTTTAGCAAAAGAAGCACAGAAAGGAGGGGATAGGGGGGATTAAAACCCCAAATAAGGCTGCGAACATAAGCATCAGGCTGCATTTAAAGTCTTGCTGCATTGCAAGGAAAAACTAAGCCAGGAAATGGCAGTGATCACAGCCAGCCAGGAAACCAGCACTCTGATTGAGGGCTAGAGATGGTGCGTGCGACCACAAGCTTGAGCAAATGATGTTAATGGTGCAGTGCAGTACAGTACGGCCCGATCCAGAGTGTTACGTGTCCACTCAGGGGAGACTGTCCTTCACGCACACACACATACACACACCTGTATGAGGCGTAAGTGAAATACAATCTAAAGGCCAGGTCTGGGCTTAGAACAAGCGGTCTGAAGTGAGAGCGAGACAAAGAGCAGGAACTACTTCACTACAACAGAGAAAAATAGACACTACAGATGATTCTACGTTTGTGGCTCCACTCGAACGCCGCTCTCATTCCTGGCTGGATGATGCTCCTATTGTAGAGTACAAAAGGACAGTGCAGTTACACTACGCAAGCAGTCTTGACACAGTAGATGGATAGTTCTGCAAAACAGGAAAATGATGTTATCGTTTCAGATGTGTGTGATGTATACTATGTGTAGGGTACAATAGAAGATATTTTCAAAAATCTATATAAAGAAATTTCAAATGTTTTCGGGGTCATTGACTTTCTTTGTAGGGCTGTAGCATATTGTCAAAAAAAATGGCATTGTGATGTTATGTACAGTTGAAGTCAGAATTATTAGCCCCCTTTGAATTTGTTTTTCTTTTTTAAATATTTCCCAAATGATGTTTAACAGAGCAAGGAAATTTTCACAATATGTCTGATATGTTTATTTTCTTCTAGAGAACGTCTTATTTGTTTTATTTCGGATAGAATAAAATAAATTCTTTTAAATACCATTTTAAGGTCAAAATTATTAGCCCCTTTAAGCTATATTTTTTCAGATAGTCTACAGAACAAACCTTCGTTATACAATAACTTGCCTAGATACCCTAACCTGCCTAGTTAACCTAATTAATCTAGTTAAGCCTTTAAATGTCACTTTAAGCTGTATAGAAGTGTCTTGAAAAATATCTAGTAAAATATTATTTACTGTCATCATGGCAAAGATAAAATAAATCAGTTATTAGAAATGAGTTATTAAAACTATTCTGTTTAGAAATGTGGAAAAATAAATTAAACAGAAATTGGGGAAAAAATAAGCAGGAAGGCTAATAATTCAGGGGGTCTAATAATTATAATAACTTCAATTGTATGTAGAGGAATGCAGGAAAATATAGACCCTTTTCACAAATCTGGGTTTCTCGGTCATCATAGCTGTGTAAACTTAGAGCGCAGTGAATGGGAGGTTACAACAAATATTTTTTTTACAATCCTATTTGCTGAAATAATATAAGAAAGACTCAACAGTGGTGTTATCAAGACTTTCAGAAAAATAAAAAAAAAATTGTGTAAGACATAACAGCAGCCAGAAGAGAGAACAAAGTCAAATTTACTGTCCTGCCCCATAGACTCTGCATTTCAAACACCTAGTATAAGTTGTAATTCGTTTCTTTTTTGTAATTTGATGCAAAGATTATATAATACATACGCAAATACATAAAAATGTACATACGATTTTTAATACGAAATATTAAAAACTTTTAAGGATTTAAAATTATGATGACCATTAAACGCGTCAACAGTCTTGTGAATTTCCAGTCCAGGGCTCTAAATTAACATTTTACTTGGTAGCACCGGTGCTCCCAGCTTAAAAAATTTAGGAGCACCCACCAAAAATTAATAAGCACCACTGCATATTGTATATTAACAGATTCATTGTATTTGAAAACAACATCAATCAGGACTAATAAAAACCAAAAACAACTAACTAATTCTGTAATGACTTCTGTAATTGATATTTGCGCAATAATTCCAAAATAAATGCCTAATAATTATGAAATATTATTGATGACAATGATGACAATAATACTGACAATGAATTACAATTCTCATTATCATGCTGCCTTGAATGTGCTTGAATGTGAGTTATCTGCTATAAAAAGTCCTACTGTTACATTATGACAAATAAATCTATGGTTTGCATCTAACAAAACTGAAGCATTGCAGTAAGAAATATCCATTTTGCACTATTTTTTTATATGGATGTCAATTAAATAAACAAAGAATATTTCTGCTACAAAACATAAATGTAAGATTAGAATAAATCATTAAATTCAATGCTGAAAGCTGCAAAACAGTCATCAGTAGCTAAATAGAAAAATAATATGCATCTCAAGAAAGAACGGACAAAAGAAAGAAAAAAAGTCTTCTACCACTCTTTAAAGTTTTGGTTTCGGTTTGTGTCATTTTAAATGCTCAGTCTCATTATGCGCTCATTACATTTTTCCGTGTTTGTGGAAAAGCAGGAGAGGTAGCCGACCCAATATATGAGCGAGGCAGAGCAGGATTCTCCTGATGACCTCCTGCGCAATACCGTTCTTTGTCAGGATCCGCAGTTTCATTTTAAACTTGGTAAAGAAGAGCTTCTTTGGCGATGATGTATACAGTGTTAGATTTTACATTTAGCGGCCATTTGCACCGAAGACGCAGTGAATGTAATGCATGGAGATTAGGGCCATTAAACAACTGAGCACTCTCTCTGAAAACACTCAATTGATCTCGGCTGGCGGATCATTCATTCATTCATTCATTCATTTATTCATTCATTTTCTTTTCGGCTTAGTCCCTTTATTATTCTGGGGTCGCCACAATAGAATGAAGCGTCAACTTATCCAGCATATGTTTTACACAGCGGATGCTCTTCCAGCTGCAACCCATCACTGGGAAACATCCATACACACTCATTCACACATATACACTACAGCCAATTTAGCTAACGCAGTTTACCTATACCACATGTCTTTGAACTTGTGGGGAAAACTGGAGCACCCAGAGAACATGCAAACTCCACACAGAAATGCCAACTGACCCAGCCGAGGCTCGAGCCAGCGACCTTCTTGCTGTGAGGCGATTTTTCTACCCACTGCGCCACCGTGACACCTGGCTGGCTGATCAACATTCAACAAAACAGGTCGCACTACAACCATTATATGCAGTCGCACAAATGCTCCCAAATATATTTTGAGGTCGCATAGATTAAATTTGGGGCGCATATGCGACCAAAATTGTCACAATTTTGAGCCCTGCAGTCGATGACTTGAATAGGTATATCTGGAAAATGAAGGATTCTAGAGGGGGTGGGAGGATTTTGTTGGGCATCTGGGTAATAAAAATAATAATAAAAAAAAATATTTGATATAAAAATAATGAAGCAAAATAATAAATAATTATTTATAAATAATTATAAATAAAAATTCCACATTTTGTGTATTAGAGAAGATTTTATAAGAAAATACTACTTCACTTCATTTTTTATTAAAGAGATAGTTCAGACAAATATTTACATTTTGTCCTCATCCTCCACATGTTCAAACCTGTTTGACTTACTTTCTTGTGTTGAAAATAAAGGATGATGAAGGACCAAAGGTCATTGACTTTCAAAGTATTTTTTGGTTCTTACTGTAGATGTCAATAGCTGTTTGTTCCAACTTTTTTTAGAATATTTTGTTTTAAGTTCAACAATAAAAAGTAATTTATTTTTTGTAAATGATTTCTTTTTTTAAGTAAAGCAAACCAATCATGTTTTACATTGTAAGAGACAAAGAATTCTGTAAGCTGATTTTAACATATCCACTGTTAATAGAGGTATCATGTTTTATTTATGTTTGGGCTTCCCAGAGTGCACTCTTGAAGTGTTGCCATGTCCACTTATAATAAGTGGTGCTTATTAAGCATCTTTGGGTTTAACTAGTTCAGTTGAGGGAGTTAATAAAGTAGGCAGGTGCAGGTCACACAAGTTAAAGTGTTTAGGTTTAAATTTAGCATCAGTTTGTTCTGATTGCCTGTTTTTCATTAGCAGGACCTGGCAATACTCATGAGTCAAGTTTCTTTGAGGGGATGATTTAAAATAAGAAATGTCTTGATATTTAGTTGTATGTCATGTCATTTGTGTGTCTGTTTTGTTTTATCTTAAACCATTTTTAGACCATCCTGCAGC
The DNA here is from genome assembly GCA_903798195.1 of Danio kyathit. NCBI lineage: Eukaryota > Metazoa > Chordata > Actinopteri > Cypriniformes > Danionidae > Danio > Danio kyathit. The sequence continues at coordinate 31,415,218 of LR812541.1, forward strand.
TCCCTGCTTGAGAAACACTGTTGTAGGTAGGAGTGTTTATTAGATTTTTGTCAGGACAGCTCCTCCATCCAGGAGCAAACTTGCTTTTTCCGTGTGTGTGGGTGCAAATGAGAGAGAGCCCGGGTAAGGTGCAATTTCCAGAAATTAGATTACAGCTATATTAGATTGCTGCAAAGTGGAAGTAGATTGAAAACCAAATCATTCTTGACACATTTATTTAGCTAAAGCAGTTTTCCCCCAAATAATATTCTCACCACATAATATCATCACATTTCCCCAAAAAACGTGTTCACTGAAGTTCTGGTCCCGCCTCCAGACTTTCAGATAGTATCTAGCTTTCTTCAAATTACGGCCACAGTTTACATTACTTTCCATATTCTCCTTGGATTGTAAACAGAACTTCCATGTATTTCGATGTATGGCTTGTCCCGTTCTATAGGATGATGGAGGACTCATTAGTTGCAGGTGTAGTGACTCAACCCAATCCAAACGCGATGACTAAAGCTCTGCAGGTCTCCTGAGGCCTGAGCCGCTCTGGAAATTGTGGCCCATTAGAGCAGCGCAGCGCCTGCCTCAGCACTCCACCACTGACAATCAATATGTGGAAATGGAGCCCAAATTCCTGGAAAGGTGGACTCCAAAACACACTGGCCTTCATGTGCCCTCCCATAGCAATCATTATCACAAACACCACAAGCAGTTGTACATATTATATTATATTATATTATATTATATTATATTATATTATATTATATTATATTATATTATATTATATTATATTGTATTATATTATATTATATTATATTATATTATATTAGGCGACGCAGTGGCGCAGTAGGTAGTGCTGTCGCCTCACAGCAAGAAGATCGCTGATTCAGGCCTCGGCTGAGTCAGTTGGTGTTTCTGTGTGGAGTTTGCATGTTCTCCCTGAGTTCGCGTGGGTTTCCTCCGGGTGCTCCGGTTTCCCCCACAGTCCAAAAACATGCGGAACAGGTGAATTGGGTAAGCTAAAATGTCCGTAGTGTATGAGTGTGTATGGATGTTTCCCAGAGATGGGTTGCAGCTGGAAGGGCATCCGCTGCGTAAAACATGTGCTGGATAAGTTGGCGGTTCGTTCCGCTGTGGCAACCCCGGATTAATAAAGGGACTAAGCCGAAAAGAAAATGAATGAATGTATTATATTATATTATATTATATTATATTATATTATATTATATTATATTATATTATATTATATTATATTATATTATATTATATTATATTATATTATATTAAATTATATTATATTAAATTATATTATTTAGTATGTATATATATATATATATATATATATATATATAATATATATATATATATATATATATATAATATATATATATATATATATATATATATACAGTATATACACACACACACATGTTGTGTTTTATAGTGTAGTATTTTAATAGGTTTAATCTTATTATGTTATCAAAAATATGTTGCAAGGATATGTTTGTGGGAGTAGCCAAAAAATATTGTTTTTAAATAATTATATTAAATGAAGATGATTAAAAAAAGATATAAATGTCCTACAATAATTATATTAAAATGTATTTTTTGACTTGCAATAAGCATCACTAAGAACTTAATTCGAACAATTTTAGTTTAACTCTTTTTATTGGAAAATTTCAATCAGAGAGTTATTACAAGTGAGGGAAAGAAAAACCATAATACATTAATTTTACAATATTGAAGAAAGAACTATTGGGTGCTAATTAAACACATTCCTTACTCTCTGAACCATATTCAGAGGAAAATAAAGAAAGTCAACAACTAAAATGAAAACAAACTAACAAGCAAAACCATAAAAAAAAATAAATAAATAAATATATATATATATATATATATATATATATATATATATATATATATATATATATATATATATATATATATATATATATATATATATATTATAGTATATATTAAATATATATATAATAAATTAACAAATGGCACCTAAGTGATCCATTACTCTTAAATGTCAGTTATCAGACAAGTCTTTTCCTAATACACTCTTGACGGACTTTGTATCATTCAAAAGCAAGAAAAAAAGACAGATACAGACAGGGTTAGATATCTAACTAGCTATTAAAAAAAAAAAAAAATACAACAGAAAAGGTTGCCAAGCTGCATAGAAATCTTCTTTTTTGCCATTAATCATATATCTAATTTTCTCTATTTGAATAAACTGCAACAGGTCATACATCCAATGAAAGTAGCTGGGCAGAGAAGGGTTTTTCCAGTTCAGTAGTATAAATCTTTTAGCAATTATTAAGCAAAAGGCTAATACATTTGACTGCAAAGATGACAGCGATACATTTGTAAAATTAAGTCTAAACAGTGCCACTAAAGGAAATGGTTCAATTTTTAGAAGAAAAATATCAAAGATTGATTTAAAAATTGATGTCCAAAAAGAGATTAATTCTGGACAAAGCCAAAAGGTATGATAAAGGGTAGCTGGAGCTTGTAGGCATCTGTCACAAATAGGATCAATTTTGTCCAATAAATTCTGTGTAATAGTTTAAACTGTATCAGTGAATGATGAGCACAGATAGAAGTAGTTTGTACGTTCGAACAATTTTAAATGCAATTTCTTTTATGTGTTTGGATTTTATGGATCTCTATACTAACAAACCATACAACAATGGAAGGCTTATTTGTTATTTATTACCTTATTTTATTCATTAGTATTATTTATTCAATTCAATTCAAAGTTGACTTATAGATCTGTTGACACATTTCTAAATATAGTGGATATTTTTATACCTCTCTTTTGCTTTAAAGTCAAAACCCTAAAACAACTTGCAGTTTGAATCTCAGATTTTTTTGCTTTGATCACCATTAAGAATCATTTTATTCTTCCTCCTCAGATAATAGTGTTTGGAAAGTTTTAGAAAGTGACTAAAAATCTGCTGTATACCAGAGTGCAGAGATTGTGAAGCTCCGAAAAAGGAACAATCTCTCCTGTTGCACCAGATGACTTATAAAGCCGGGGCTCAGAAGAGAGCGAGAGAGATTTAGAAGAAGAAAAATTATCAAGAAGAGGGAACTGGAAAAAGAGCACAGCATTAGCAAATCACTGGGGACAAGGGCAGCTCAGGTTTAATATTGGGCTTAATTCAACTTTTAATTATCAATTTGGTTGAACTGTGCAGTGGCTTGCATTATCAAAATGCCTCTTTGTAATCTGCCCTGGCTCTCAGACACACCATTACATGAATCAGTTCACACACACACACACACACACACACACACACACACACACACACACACACACACACACACACCACACACACACACACACACACACACACACACACACACACACACACACACACACACACACACACACACACTGCAGACTGACAGGAGAATGGTTTTACTTTTTCATTTCAATATTAGATTCCCTGCTGTCTCTGTCAGAGTGATGGAGAAAAACACACTTAAGACGAGACACTGCAGGCAAAAACACAGTTTTTTTCATGCACCTGTCAATTTTGAAATTTTGTGCTTTTTAGCTTCTCATAAAGTGTTTTTCAGTCTAATGTAAAGAAAACATCCAAAGTACTTTAAGTATTTTTGCCTCATTTATCATTGAGCCTTAAGCATGGACGTGTTTTTCAGATACTGAAAAAAATATTGGTGCAGGGTTCATATCATAAGGTTCCTTTTACAGCATCGATAATGCAATTTAATCAAAATATAGTCAAATAATCATACCTAAGCATTCATTCAGTTGTTCAAGCAGAAAATTAGTTGAAAAGCAGCTGAAAATACTTTGGCAAATGAAATGTTTGTTCAGTATTTTAAACATATGTTGTAGAGCATTGAATTGAATGCCGTGTTTTTTGTCCAGTGTAAGATCCACTTTATATTGTGTCTCAATCAGGCAGTGTAGATCATTGATTTTGAACAAACCAGGTCTAAAACACAGCAAGATAGTAATGGCATAACAATTTACTGGACGTTAACTTATTCAAAATTAAAAGCCCCCCCAATGCGTAAGGTCTATTTGTGTCTGCAGATTAAAAAACATATTTTTGTTTTCTCAAAATATTTTTTCTCTCTTGTACTAAGTCACAAGTCTGTACTGCATTTGGATTAAATTACTTTTACAGTTTTATTCATATCTACTGTATATTCTAAAGGTAATTTAGGGTCCATATGTGATTTGCCTTATTATTTTACAAAAAAGATTGAAAATATGTATTTATTTTTTTGTTTGTTTGTTTTGTGACACAGTATTTTCTGAATTATGGAGTGACAAAAAAGATTCCTAGAATCCCTTCTGTAACAAACACTTAACTCTAATATGTATGGAAAACAATGTATAGTATTTGTTATAAATAAAATATAAATTTATAGACAATTAATTTAAAACACACACAAAATCCTTTAGAAATTAATAATATTTTTTAACTTATTCATTCATTTTCCTTGGGCTTAGTCCCTTTATTTTTTTAGAGGTCATCTCAGTGGAATGAACCGCCAACTTATCCAGCATATGTTTTACGCAGTGGATACCCTTCCAGCCTCAACCCATTATTGGGAAACACCCATACAATTTCACATTTACACACAATCATACTGTCACAGTTGTGGATCTGTCTGTTCCTCTGGTGTATGTGTGTGTGTGCGTGTTTATGTGTGTGGCTGTGGGTGTGTCTTCACCGCGTGGCTGTCTGTTGTGTTTACATGTCATCAGCTGGGTGGTCACGTGCTCTGCTGCTATCAGAAAACCTCAGCTGTTAGCACTCCACAGGTGCAGCGCATTACTGCACCTTTATCTGTTCAGCATTCCTGTTTTACGTTGTCAGTTCGTTGTTGTTCATTCCTGTGTCTGTTCCTGCTAGGCTCTTCCCGCTGAATTCGCTGGTGGTAAGTGATGATAGAGACTGTTGCTTGTCAGCACTTCTTATGGTGACACTGAAGAACTGTTACCGCTGTTTAGCGTTGATGATACTCACGAGATATTCACTTTGTATTGCTGCACTGAAGAACTTTTTGTACCGCTGTTGAGCGTTGTCGTTATCTATGAGAGATTCCCGCTGGATCTGTTTTCCCTGAAGAACTGTTACCGCTGTTTAGCGTTGTTGATACTCATGAGTGATTCACCCTGGATCTGTTGCACTGAAGAACATTATTACCGCTGTAAAGTGTTGTCAATTTCCTTGAGAGATTCATCATTGATCTACCCTACCCTCGCTATCTTAGCGATCCATACCAGTAATTATTTCTGTGATTCCTGTTTAAGAAACCACCTTGTATTCACTTGCAATTGGGTCTCCCTTGTATCTGTGACACATACATGATGGCTATTAGCTTATTCAATTCATCTACAGTGCATCCGAACGCATTCATAGTGCTTCACTTCTTCCACACTTTTTATGTTACAGCCTTATTCCAAAATGGATTAAGCAAATTTATTAAAAAATAAAAATGCTGAAAAATCACATGTACATAAGTATTGACAGCCTTTGCTGTGAAGCTCTAAATTGAGCTCAGGTACATTCTGTTTCCACTGATCATTCTTGAGATGTTTCAGCAGCTCAATTGGAGTTCACCTGTGGTAAATTCAGTTGATTGGACATGATTTGAAAAGGCATACACCTGTCTATATAAAGTCCCAGGGTTGACAGTGCATGTCAAAGCACAAACCAAGCATGAAGACAAAGGAATTGTCTGTAGACCTCCGAGACAGGATTGTCTCGAGGCACAAGTCTGGGGAAGGTTACAGAAACATTTCTGCTGCTCTAAAAGTTCCATTGAGCACAGTGACCTCCATCATCCATAAGTGGAAGATGTTCGGAACCACCAGGACTCTTCCTAGAGCTGGCCGGCCATCTAAGCTGAGTGATCAGGGGAGAAGGGCCTTAGTCAGGGAGGTGATCAATAACCCGATGATCACTTTGTCTGAGCTCCAGCATTCTTCTGTGAAGAGAGGAGAACCTTACAGAAGGACAACCATCTGTGCAGCAATCCACCAATCAGGCCAGTATGGTAGAATGGCCAGACGGAAGCCACTCCCCGTTTGGAATTTGTCAAAAAGCATCTGAAGGACTCTCAGACCATAAGAAACAAAATTCTCTGGTCTGATGAGACTAAAATTTAACTGTTTGGAGTGAATGCCAGGCGTTACGTTTGGAGAAAACCAGGCACCGCTTATCACCAGGCTAATACCATCCCTACAGTGAAGCATGGTGGTGGCAGCATCATGCTGTGGGGATGTTTTTCAGCAGCAGGAACTGGACGACTAGTCAGGATAGAGGACAAGATGAATGCAGCAATGTACAGAGACATCCTGAATGAAGACCTGCTTCAGAGTGCTCTTGACCTCAGACTGGGGCGACGGTTCATCTTTCAGCAGGACAATGACCCAAAGCACACCATCAAAATATCAATGGAGTGGCTTCACAACAACTCTGTAAATGTCCTTGAGTGGCCCAGCCAGAGCCCAGATTTAACTCCTATTGAACATCTCTGGAGAGATCTGAAAATGGCTGTACACCGTTGCTTCCCAAAAACCTGATAGAGCATGAGAGGTACTGCAAAGAGGAATGGGCAAAAATTCCCAAAGACAGGTGTGCCAAGCTTGTGGCATCATATTCAAAAAGACTTGAGGCTGTAATTGCTGCCAAAGGAGCATCAACACAGTATTGAGCAAAGGCTGTGAATACTTATGTACATGTGATTTTTCAGGTTTTTTTCACATTGTCATTATGGGGTATTGTGTGTAGAATTTTAAGGGAAATAAATGAATTTAATCCATTTTGGAATAAGGCTGTAGCATAAAAAATGTAAAAAGTGAAGCGCCATGAATACTTTCCGGATGCACTGTATACCGTATGTCTTTGGACTTGTGGGGGAAACCGGAGCATCTGGAGGAAACCGACACCAACACAGGGAGAACATGCAAACTCCACACAGAAATGCCAACTGACCCAGCTGGGACTCGAACCAGTGACCTTCTTGCTGTGAGGCAACTGTGCTAAACACTGAGCCACCAAGCTGCTTTAAAATAATTAATTTAAACATATATATATATATATATTTATTTTTTAAATAAAATGAAGTCAGACAAGCTGCATGAAATCTGACTCTTACAAACAGAAATACCTTTGCATAACAAACAGATGCCTGCAACAACACATGCACACATTTATTTATTTTTCCTTGCTCCCAACAGTTATGTAGCATTATTTTAGCTGTCTTGTTTACAGCCTGTTTTCCAGCGATACGACGTGTTAGTTTTTCTTTCTCCGTCTCTTCCTGTATCCACTGTGCCTGAGGCTCGTATTTGTTCAAGACCTTTTCGCTTCCCTCCTGTCCTGAGCCCCTGCTCTGCCCCGTCCATTCATCTTTCCACCTCAGATCGCCTTACATTCCCCCCTGCTCACGCTTTCATGTTGGCCAATGGTTGCTCCGAGCTCAAACACATGCTCTCCTAAAAATGATGGCCTGGTCCTGCCAGCGGGGGGCCAAGGGGAATTCTGGGTTTCCTTCGGTCCAGCTTTAACTATTGAGTCTCCCTTGTTTCCGTCTCGCCGTCCCGCACGGCTAATGCGTTACGAAGGAACTCGTTTTGTGAGAGGATACTGACTGTAGTTTCACGGACCTGTGACTTTGTGCACAAAACAGCAGGATCTTTTTGTTTGGTAAAAGGCCGTTCAGTAGCCCTGGGGTCTGGGAGATCCAGTATAACCCCATTTCCCACGTACTGTATGTGGGTAGTTGACAAATAGGCAGCAAAAACACAATTTTTGAAGAATTATATTGATGTAGTTTGTAGTCTGATGTTTGAACAAATATAAGGTGTCACTGACTTTATTAATTCTTTCACTGTTTATTTTAATATAAGTTAAAGGGCACCTATGATGAAAATCATCTTTTGTAAGCTGTTTGGGCAGAACTATGTATAGTGTGTCCACAGTCATATTGGGGGGATATAAAGACAATAAGTCTCTTTTTTTTTTTTTTTTACATTTCCTGATGTTAAAATAGAATCCAAATCCCTCCTATTTTGAGGCCCACCGCAACATGATGTATGAGTGCGGTTTCCCCGCCCACCGTATTGATTGACAGCCGCGTATTAACATGTCTCCATAGTAACGCGTATAATCATATCAACAAGACAGGACGTGCGCAAAGCAACTGGGATTAAAAGATCTGTTCAGCACTCTGTGATCATCAATCATCATCAAATGTGATCAAGAATGAGTTTTACAAGTTTAAAACGTTTTTAAAACAGTGAATGTTTGTAATAAATTACAGCGATTTTACTGTCTTTACTTTATCACCACAGCCGCATATTAGTACAATTATTAAAGAAGATGCTTCAATCCCGGTTTGTGGATGTTAAATCAAGTTTATTTTGTACATTAACATTACGGATATCCATACAGCAGTGGATATTAACGCATAACCTGTCACATTTGCATGCAAAAACATTGCAAAGTTAAATGCGTGCGCTGTGTGTGTGTGTGTCCGCTGTGTGTGTGTGTGCGTGCATGAACTTTGTAACAACATTGTGTGTGACTCATTGTTGCAACTTCACAACAAATACATCAAATAATAATCATTGGGAAAGTTCTTACTGTAGTATTTCTCACAAATATTACGTGAGATCTGCTTCCTTCATGTCTGTCACTGTGCTGTTTATCTGATGCAGCCGAGGCAGAGATTGAGGCACACTCTGACAGGCACGTGGCAACGGTGGGCAGGGAGAACTAGCATTAAAAGCACAGGCACCAAAAACAGCTACATTGTGTTCAGAGCAGAGAATTCTAATGTTCTAAGAGGTATAATAAATAATCTGATGGTGTTTTGAGCTGAAACTTTACAGACACAAAAGACTTATCTTAAATCTTGAAAAAGGGGTAAAATAGGTGCTCTTTAATAAAAACTACTCTTAATAATATAAAAATAACACGAGAGTGATTTATCTTCATTGTTGGTCACTTATCTTCATAATGCTTTTTATTTTTTGTGAAATTATGAAAAATATATATTTTTTCTCCATGTTGAAAAAATGTCAATAAACAGGGGTATCACACCAAAGCACAATAAAACATAACAATTTTATAGTGGGTTTCCTCCAGGTGCTCCGGTTTCCCCCACAGACCAAAGACATGTGCTATACAGTAGGTGAATTGGGTATGCTAAATTGTTCGTAGTGTATGTGTTTGAATGAGAGTTTATGGGTGTTTCCCAGTGATGGGTGGCAGTTGGAAGGGCATCCGCTGTGTAAAACATGTGCTGGATAAGTTGGCGGTTCATTCCGCTGTGGCGACCACAGGTTAATAAAGGGACTAAGCCAAAAAGTAAATGAATTAATTAATTTTATTGTGGTTTCAAAAAAAGTATATATGAAAAATTCTGAGACAAAAACTTTTTTTTTAGAATAAAAAAAAATATATAATTTAAAATTATATATAAAATATATAGTGTTGCACCAAAGGACATAAATTTCAGTGACAAAATATAAAATAAATACCAACTGTAAAGCCCATTGTAAAGGCTTGTATTAGACCTCATTTATTAAAGAATGTCCTTTTTTTCTTTTTTAAAAATATTATAATTATTAATTGAATAAAGTGCATAAATAAAAAAAATAAAATAAATAAAATATATATGTAAACCATAGGACCATTTTGAGATTTGGCTCAAATGTTACCAATGTAATAACACAGCAGTTTTTATAACAAGAGCTCCATGAAAGACAAAGAAATGTTTAACTATTTACTACATTTTAAATGCTGACTATATGAATTATATACATTTTTGTGAAAATGCAACGTCACATCAACAACAAATGTATTTCACTGGCCTTATTAAAGATTTAATCTGCTGCTGAAGAAAGATGAAAATCTCTTTAACTGCTTGTCAAGACTGTTTCATTAATGTGTCAAATCAGAAATGAATTTTGACAGAGATCATCTGCACTTTAACACACATTTATATTAGTTTAAATGTTGGTGTATTTACTGCATTGTAAGACATAATGTTTTAATTTTGCTTCATTTGTTGATATCACAATAGAAAAGGGCTGTCCAGGCATTGCTGCAGACTCGGTGCAGATGCAATCTGAGCTGCATGCAATGCTTTTGAATGGGCTTACCTAACCCCACCCCTAACCATACCCATCACAGTGACGTCACTAGCTCCATTGAGTGCAGGGTGTCTGAGGTTGCATCTCTGAGATATGCAGTCTCAGCTTGCATCATAAAGGCTGCATCCAGATACTATTGGCCATTGCGCATGAACTTTCATGATTCATTTTCAGCTCCTTTAAGCGGTACAATTTTGTTATCATTTAATCTCCCGCCACCTGTTCTAAACCTGTTTGAGTTTGTTATTTCTGTTGAACACCTAAGAAGATATTTTGAAGAATGTTGAACACTGGTAGCCATTGACTTGCATAGTATTTAATTCCAATGGCTACCTGTTTCCAACATTCTTCAAAATATCTTTTGTGATCAAGAACAAACAATTAAGAATGACAACAAATTATCAATCAAGGTAATTGTGACAATGTTATTTTTTAGGTGAACTATCAGTCACAGAATTCACCTTGACTCTACTTTTTATTCTGTCTTTTGCAAATCAGACTGAACGTGGATTATTTAAGCAGTTTTCCACTTGAGTTTGGAGTTTGGGTTCTGTTTTGTGTCGTTTTAATTAACATTTTAATGTAAATGTAGTCCCACTCTTCATGTAAATTAGGTTTCACAACAATCAGGGTTATAATATCAATGGCCATTCTTTATAAATGGCCAGATCCCGATTATCATTTTATAATTTGTGGCTGTTATTAAAATAAATATACACCACTTTATTTTTCAGGACACTTTTTTTGACAAGAGTAAATAATCTTGAAATTTGGTTACTAGTTCATGGCTCATGAGAGTCCTAATTCAGTGTTATTTCAGTACTATGTTACTTTTGTAGTATTTTTGTTTGTTTATTTATTTAATTTTTTTTAATTTAAATTTATAAAATACTTGTGCCTTTTTTTTTAACATTTGTATTTTAGCAAAATAGTGTTTCCATATAATTTAATATATATTTTTCATTTATAAATGTTATTTTTATTTGATATATTTATATTTTTATATTAATATATCTACCAAAGCAACATATTGAATTTGATGTTGCGATTTTTCATGCAATGTTTATATTATACCAAAAAAACTTTAGTAGATTTACTAGATTTATTATAGGTAATTAAGACTAAATACATATATAAAGTTGTTTTTTGTTATTTAAATTGAGCATTAACTGAATAAAGTGTGTAATTAAATCAATAAATATCAGCCATAGTTTTCAAGAAAATATTTCTGTGTTGTTTCTAGGAAAATGTACGATATGTTCTGCGAAAAATACTTACAGATTGACCTGTTTAATTACTCTGTACAGACACAGATTTAAACGATACTGCATCTCTGTAGTTTCCCCTTGGCTGAGGCTATCTAGCTATTAAGAAGCATCCTTTCTAATGTGTTGAGCACTCAGTCAGTGCCGTATTAAGAGTATGTTTCTGTGCTCACCAGCAGCACTTAAGCATAGGTTTGCAGCTTTCAAATCAATTCAGCCCCTCTGTTTACCAGCAATAAAAACAGAGCATCTCTTCCTGCAATTTCAGCCTTGCTGTAGTTGTGCTTTACCGTTTAAAAAAAAAGACCTTGTGTATTCTGTTGCATTGCATAGTATTTCTACAACAAATACACTAGTTATAGTCTTGCATGTGGGATCTATTGATGGATTTCACATTGTTTCATGTGGGTGTTGCCGCTGATTTGTGAAGGATACGGTAAGCAGTGGCTGCCGGTTCCCAACCGCCTTTAGTTCCTGATAACATTCAGTTCCCTCGAAAAAAAAACAGAAAACAACAACAAAAAACAAAGCAGGTTAATGAATTGGGTTTTGCCTTTTCATGACAACCACTTATTCTTAATCAGTCAGATCCATACGGAGTGCGGAAGTAAAAGAAGTCTTTTACATTTTGTGCAAAAGATCCAAAGGAAAAACATTGTATTTGCTTTTCACCATAATCATCTGATATTAAGATTTATGGTGTCAAACTGAAAATTAATTTCTTCTTTCTTTTCAATTTCCTTCAATTCAAATTGGGATTCTGAAAACTGTTGTCTACCTTATTCAGAAAATGAATTTAATTTAAAATTCATTCTTATTTACTTACTCCTTGTTTTCAATCAGTAATTTCTAGTAAATCTCGCAGAGAATTCCAAAGAAACAGCAATTAACAAATTAAATTACATGTCAAATGTAAACACAAACAATAAAATAATATGTTTTATTAGTTCCCTGTTCCAAAACACCCCCCAAAACGAGGTAATGAAGTGGGTTTTTCCTTTTCATGACAGCCACTTTTTCCTAATCTGTCAGATCCATATGAGTGTGGAAGTCAAATAAATTTTGTGCAAAAGATTAAAAAAAATAAATATTTGATTTTGGCCAAAATCAAGCAAATCTTTCAGATATTAAGATTTATAGTAGTAAACTGAAATTTTTTATTCTTCTTTCTTTCAATTCCATTTTCATTCATTCATTCATTCATTCATTTTTTTTTTCGGCTTAGTCCCTTTATTAATCCGGGGTCGCCACAGCGGAATGAACCACCAACTTATCCAGCACATGTTTTACGCAGTGGATGCCCTTCCAAATTGTGACCCATCTCTGGGAAACATCCATACACACTCATTTACACTCATACACTACGGACAATTTAGCCAACCCAGTTCACCTGTACCGAATGTCTTTGGAATGTGGGGGAAACCGGAGCACCCATAGGGAGAACATGCAAACTCCACACAGAAACGCCAACTGACCCAGTCGAGGCTCAAACCAGCGACTTTCTTGTTGTGAGGCGACATTACCTACTGCACCACTGCGTCGCCCCCAATTCCATTTTCCTTCAATTCAAATTGCAATTCTGGAATTTGTTGTCTACCTTATTCAGAAAATACATTTAACTTAGAAGTCATTCTCATTTACTCCTTGTTTTCAATCAGAAAACAAGAGATTGCTAGTAAATCTCACCGAGAATTCCCAAGAAACAGCAATTAACACATTAAATTACATCTCAAATATATACACAAAACAATGAAATAATACGAAAAACGAGGTAATGAATTGGGTTTTACCTTTTCATGTCAGCCACATTTTCTTAATCTGTCAGGTCCATACTGAGTGTGAAAGTCAAATAAATGTTTTACATATTGTGCAAAAGATCCCAAGGAAAGGAAAAATAATATTTGATTTTGGCCATAATCAAGCAAATCTATCCGATATTAAGATTTATGGTAGCAAACTGAAAATATTTCAATTTCAATTTCCTTCAATCCAAATTGTGATTCTGGAAACTGTTGTCTACCTTATTCAGAAAATACATTTAATTTAAAAGTCATTCTCATTTTCTTACTCCTTGTTTTCAATCAGTAATTGCTATTAAATCTCACAGAGAATTCCAAAGAAACAGCAATTAACACATTAAATTACATATTTTATAAGTTCTATAAGTTCCCAAATGTTCTATATGTTCCCAAAAACGAGGTAATGTATTGGGTTTTGCCTTTTCATGACAGCCACTCTTTCTTAATCTGTCAGATCCATACTGAGTGTGGAAGTCAAAGAAGTTTTTTACATTTTGTGCAAAAAATCTAAAGGAAAAGAAAAATAATGTTTGATATTGGACATAATCAAGCAAATCTTTCAGATATTGGTATGGTTTCAATTCTTTCCATTTCAATTTCCTTTAATTCAAATTGCGACTCTGGAAACTGTTGTCTTATTCAGAAAATACAGTTAATTTAAAATTCTTTCTCATTTTCATATGTGCAGTTGCCTTGAACTGGGCCGAAGCACGCTTGTCCCCCCTCCCGTCTCCCCCGACGACCCGCACTCTTATTGCATTCAGGCCTGAGCACGCTTAAGTCATCGATGATGCGCTGTTCAGTTTAAGAAGCGCTCTCGCTCAGCACAGTGGAGATTTCTTTATATTGTTTTTGACGTTTGATATGCAGTGACACGCAGTCAAATGTTTCGCAGAACAGATCAGCCACTTTTGACGCTCATAAACAATCGTAAAGTCCTCGTGCTGCAGGAATTAGGAGGTTTGCTGAAGGAGCAGCTGTCATGCAGTGAGGGTTTGTGTTTTTAATAATCTACGACAGTTTGCGTTCATTGAACAGTAAGAATGATTAATAAATCCATATGAAACAGTCCCTTAAAGCCACGTCTCGTTTTCAGTTTCGGGCTCAGGTGCGCTTTGCACTCACACTACAAGCCCAAGTGAACCGCGCTCTGGCACACCTCTTTCAACCAGGCCAGGGCCGGCCAAGTGAACCGTGCCTGAGCCTGATTCAGAGCACTCACACTTCTCAAACGATCCCGGAAACGGGCCTGGGCACGGTTCAGATAGCATAGTGTGACTACGCCCTTACATGTTGTTTTCAAGCAGAAATGGCTAGTAAATCTCACAGATAATGCCAAAGAAACAGCAATTAACACATTAGGTTACATGTCAAATGTAAACACAAATCAATAAAAGCAATGTTCCCTGTTCAAAAAAAAAAAAAAAAAGCGAGGTAATGAATTGGGGTTTGCCTTTTCATAACTGCCACTCTTTCTTAATTCGTCGGATCCATACTGAGTGTGGAATGAAACCATTGGTCATTTTTGTGCCCCGTGCGGAGACACCAGTCTGGCATCAAAAAAGCAGCTTTGCCCTGCTGTTTAGCCAGCAATAAGAGTTATAATCCCTCCACTTCAGGTTGTGCTGAATTCCTTTTGGGTTAAGGTCAGCTCCATTATTACGCTGATTATTCCCCGACGAAAGTGGAAAGTTTGTGGATTAGAGCTCAACGGGGGATGTTTCTCTGTGTATCAGCACAAATTCTAGGTCAGTTCTGCTACACGAAACATTAGCTTAATAAATTAGTTGGACCTCTGCATTAACCTGCGTGTTCTGTTTGGAGCCTGAGAGACCCTGAAGTCATTTTAATAGCCGACGTTAAATCATAAATGTTACTTATGTCTGGATGCTCGCAGGCAAGTGCTGCTTATTCTAGCTTTTTCTGATTAGTGTATGCAGGAGTGTATTTATGCCATTATTTTTGTCTGTATTATGCAAATAAAGAGCATTTGCAAGCAGAAGAACATAACGTTTTTTAAATCTCTGGGGGCTTTTATTGTCCAATTTTTGCAATTGCAATTACAGCTCCCACCCCTCCCCCAATACACCCTTACTTTTTATTTGTTTTTGTTTGTAAGAATATTTTTTTAAACAGGCTCATTCTGAAAACTTACCCTTCATACATTTCATGAGATCACGAATTATGTAGCCAAAAGTACGTATGGCTGCATTTCATCTTTAAAACGTTCGCTATGGGGCGGTATGACGCTGACCGCTTATCTCCGTATGGACAGCTTTCCCACTGTTACCAGTTTGTCCAGTTAGCTCGCAATGTATGTTGGTGGGACTTGAAACACAGAGAGGAGTTGACCACGACGACGGGGTTCGAGTCCGGCAAATAACGGTTCCACAAAGCGGGTAGGACAAAAACTAAAATAAACAAGTAAATAACAGGGTGAGAATGTGGTAAGTGTCACAACTTGGGAAGGACTCAATTGCAAGTGAATATAAAGCTGTTTATTAACACAGGAATCATAGAGTAAACAGCTGGTATAGAGATCACAATTATAAGCAATGCGAAGTAGATCAATGGTGAATCTCTCAAAGGTATCAATCACGCTCAACAGCGGAAATAATGTTCTTCAGTGAAGCAGATCAATGATGAATCTCTCAAAGATATCAACCACGCTAAACAGAGGTAACAGTTCAGGTAGTAACCAAGAGGTGAAGACAAGTCCAAAAAACAAAAGCCACACAGCAAAACTCACCCCCAGCAAAAGACGAGAGCCTGACAGGACACAGACAGGGACATGAACAACAACGAACTGACAACATGAGATACGTGATAAACAGATATAGGTGCAGTAATGCGCTGCACCTGTGATGTGCTGATTAGCAGCTGAGCACGTGACCGCCCAGCTGACGACATGTAAACACAGACAGCCACGCGGTGAAAAGATACCCAAACAAACACACCAACACACACACACACATACACACACATACATACACACACACGCAAGAGGAACAGACAGATCCACAACCGTGACAGTAAGATCTGAAAACGTGGTAAAAATAAGACGAGGGCTTTTCTTTTTTGTCTGGATTGCTTTTTAAAACTGTTGGTTAGGTTTAGAGAAGTGGGTGGGCGGGTCAATCTGTGCTTTTGAAAACACTATTGGTTGGGTTTAGGGAAGGAGGAGGGTGGATCAGTCAGTCAGTCAGTCGACAGCGGCCTCTGGTGGATTTACATGAACACAGCAGACGCTAATGGCACTCCCGAGAGAAATTTGAGATCTCAAAAAGCGTACACAGCGGCCTCTGGTGAATTCGCAAAATCAGAAACAGCAAAATAAAACGTACCTTCTGGGACGTATTTGGCACTCTACAGAAATGTATATAGCAGTACGTTTTCAGAACATTTTTTAATCCAGCTTTTAAATTCATACAAACTAACTTGACACACAGACACACACACACACACACACACACGGACACACACAAATAAAGGATGCTTAAAGGGACAGTTCACCCAAAACTTAAAAAACTGTCATCATTTACTCACTTTTCACTTGTTCAAAACCTGTTTGAGTTTCTTCTGTTGAGTACAAAATAAGTTATTTTGAAGAATGTTGGTTGATGGTACCCATTGACTTCCATAGTAATTTATTTCCTACTATGTAAATAGTTTTTTTCTTAGTTGTTTACACACAATTACTTGTACTTCAGACACAATGACTACAACATGTAACTGATGCACCAACCCTCTGAACCAATTCTGCTAAACTACAAGCATAATTCCTGCTTTACACTTGAAATTGCAGGTTTAAAACACACTCAAAACACTTCACACAATTCTCTGCATTTGGCACAATTTTCATGCAGAAATCTCTTGTTTTCACAAGGAACACACTGTCATTAAAAATTTAAGTCCGTTGTTCTACTTTGCATACTAACTCATCACACAGGTAAACACCTGTCACACATAATTGCAATTTAGAAATCAGAGCTCATCTGGTTTATGACTGGTTCACTGCCCACCCAGGTTTTTTAGTTGTTTATATCCCTCCATATTCTCCATTTCTCAATCCTATTGAGGAATTTTTTCTGCCTGTAGATGGAAAGTGTATGACTAAAATCCACGCTTTTAAATTTTTTTTTTACTGTAACTATTCTGTAAATACTTCTGTTGATGGCATATGTAGACCGTGCTATGTGCAACTTTGTGTTGGTTGGGATGAACACTACACTTTTTGTGGGAAAAATACAGTAAAATATATTTGGTACCGAGTATTTGTGTGTTTTGTATAAAAACAATATTCTGAAATATTTTACAATGCACTTATGTAGGCCTATGTACTGCCGTTAGTAAGTGTAACACTAAACAAAAAAAAGGCTTACAGTAAGTCATTATGATGAATGGCGAAGAAGTGGTCATAGTGTTTTACATTAGGCACACCAGTGATCAACTGTTCTTATAAATGTCTATTCATGTGATGGTTTGTGTGTGTCATTTGAAAACAAAATACCATTTTGAGAAGAAATCACATTGTTTTGAATGTAAAGTTTCATTTTGCAGGAGAATTGAAAGGTTTTGCCCAATGTGTGTGTGTTTTGTGATTTGTGTGTAGAGTTCTGACAATATGAGACATGCTTTGAGAAAATGTGTGTAAACAATTAGGAAAAACTGTAAATGGCCCCATCAACCAGCATTCAGAAACACAGCTCCTCAAACAAAACTCTTTGAAACACATGCTAAATGTTTGCGAATGACATATATTTCACACAGACGAAAATAATTTTGTAAGTGAAACTGTTTAGGAGAGTTGTAAGTTAAAAGAAATTGATTTTGTTCTTTGAATTTATTTTATTTTATTATATATTTACAATGCGTTATTGTTGGAATTAAACCGACCCCAAACAAAACTAATTCAAGTCACTTTTCTTGAAAACAAATGCATGTCTGATTTGTGTTTAGGTTAAAGCTGGCTGTTGACATACTACTGAGTATGACAAATAAGATTAACATTGTTTAACTTATGGAGGAAATCCTCTTTATTACTATTAGAATAATATTAGTTTGGCAATAACATGTAACAGGTATGCAGCTTGACGTCTGGGCATAACATAGTGTTTGTCTCTGGGCAAAGTGTGTGTGTGTTTGTGCTGTCAGACTGTGTTGGGCTGAATCAAGGGGTCAAACAGGGGCTGAACTGAACAACTGAGAGACTGAAACATGCGAAGCCTGTCCTTGCTGCCGCTGATAACCTCAGACAGCCACTGTTCTGGGTCAGGAAGACAGTAGTGGGGGCGAGAGGCACAATGTGGAGAGAGAACAAATAAAGTTGGTGACCTTCCTGTGGACTAGGATTAAAGTGTGTTTCCTGTGCACATCCCCCTCTGTTCTTTTTCCCAGGGTCCCTCTGACACCAGCACCGTGCTCTCAGCCTGGGCCTGGACTTTGGGGCGGTGGTCTATATTTAGCTCTCCAGTGTCACACGATAGCTTGGCTAACCAGTGGAGCTTCTCAGAGTCTGCCCTAAACCAGTCTGAGTAGCCCTTATGTGATTAACACTGACTGGGATGTGCGGCACGAGGCCTGTCTGCATGGGTCATGTGCTGACACACTCACATGCATTCAGTGATGACAGCGTACATGTTGCATACGCACACACAATTTAGGATGTGGCGACGTGGTTGCGCAGTAGGTAGTGCTGTTGCCTTACAGCAAAAAGGCACTGGTTCGAGCCTCGGCTGGGTCAGTTGGTGTTTCTATGTGGAGTTTGCATGTTCTCCCCACGTTCCTGTGGGTTTCCTCCGGGTGTTTCCCCCACAGTCCAAAGACATTCGGTACAGGTGAATTCAGTAGGCTAAATTGTCCACAGTGTATGAGTGTGAATGAGTGTGTAAGGATGTTTCCCAGAGATGGGTTGCAGCTGGAAGGGCATCCGCTGCGTAAAACATGTGCTGGATAAGTTGGCGGTTCATTCCGCTGAGGCGACCCCGGATTAATAAAGAGATTAAGCCGAAATGAAAATGAATGAATGAATTTAGTATGTGCTGAAACCATTGTAACCTTTGATTTGGCTCACCATCCCATCTGAAAGGAGAATGAGAATGATGGAGAGGGTTGGGGCAAATGCCTTTAACACAGAGATCATCATTTCTAATTTGACGTAACCTTTTTTGTTTGTTTTGTTGCTTTTTATTTATCTTATTTAGAGCAAACTGAAATTAAATTGTTCAATTGAATATTGTAAATGAATCTGATTTTTTAAAAATGTAAATACCGTCACTCGATGGATAGAGGACTATGCAGAAGACATCGCCAAGCAAATCAAGGCAAAAACTATGTAACTCTGTTAGAAATTAGATTTTGTTTTGTTTTTACTGTAATAAGTTCATTATAAAATGTGAAAAAAACACTGCATTAGTTAATATAAAGCAATGTTTTCCAGTCATTTTTAAACATTATTGAATAAATTAGGAAATTACCCATGGCAACTATATTTACCTTTGGCCCACTAGCCTCAATCAAGTTTGGTTTTGGCCCTTCATAAAAAAAAGTTTGGGCACCCCTGGTTTAGACTTTTGGTTTTGTTATTTGTTACAGGAAGTCATCATTTATTTCTGAATTGTTTGTTCAAGAGATTCATTCAAAAATGCTGATTCATCCAGTAATGCATTAAGTAAGGTCTGTGGTTGAGTCACTGAATCAATAGCTCAAGGAATTCATTTAGAAATGCAAATCCCACCAGTAATAATCAATTAAATTTTTTCAAGTGACTCAACTAACAATTTGTTTAAGAGATACTTCCAGAAGATTCAAGAGATTTGTTCAAAAGTTCTGATTCTTCCATGAGTGAACTAAGTCTTTATTAGTGAGTCATTGAATCATTGGCATTGAATCATAAGAAATTGTTAATTTAATTGAGTGCATTTTGGATATCTACTAACTATTGGATATCTGACTTGGGGTTTTTGTTTTTGTTATTTATAGTCTTAAAAGAAATGAATGTGTCAGTTTTTTGTTGTTGTTGCTAAAGTTCATCAATCAATACAGTATCAAAATAAAGAAAACGTTACAGAGCAGCAAAGCATCATATTAAAATGAATTCTGAAAAATCATGTGACACTGAATACTAGGGTAATGATGTTGAAATTCAGCACTCCCATTATATAAATGAATTATTTTTGAAAACACAAAGCGTTTACTTGAAATTCTTTTAATTAACCAAATGAATGTTGTAATGTGGGTACACTACCTGACAAAAGTCTTGTCATCTATCTTATTTTTAGGAACAGCAAATAATAACTTGACTAGTTGATTATTTGGTATCAGAAGTGTCTTATATGAAAGGCAAAAGCCTCTAGATTACACTTATTTTAACAACATAAAATATGATTGTGAATGACTCCCTTGAGCTGGAGGACTGCATCCATACATGTCTGCAATGACTCAAATACCTTATTAATAAAGTCATCTGCAATGGCAAAGAAAGCGTTCTTGCAGGACTCCCAGAGTACATCAAGATTCTTTGGATTCATCTTCAATGCCTCCTCCTTCATCTTACCCCAGACATTTTCAATAATGTTCATGTCTGGTGACTGGGCTGGCCAATCCTGGAGCATCTTGACCTTCTTTGCTTTCAGGAACTTTGATGTGGAGGCTGAAGTATGAGAAGGAGCGCTATCCTGCTGAAGAATTTGCCCTCTCCTGTTCTTTGTAATGTAACGGGCAGCACCGATGTCTTGATACTTCAGACTGTTGATGTTGCCATCCACTCTGCAGATCGCTCGCACACCCCCATACTGATTGTAACTCCAAACCATGATTTTTTCTTCACTAAACTTGACTGATTTCTGTGAGAATCTTGGATCCATGCAGGCTCCAATAGGTCTTCTGCAGTATTTGTGATGATTGTAATGCAGTTCAACAGATGATTAATCAGAAAAATCTACCTTCTGCCACTTCTTCCAAATGATCAACTAGAAGCAGAGTTATTATTTGTAGCTCTTATAATTGAGATCGAAGACAAGACTTTTGTCAGGTAGTGTAGTTAAAGTGAAAGGGTTGTGTATTGTATTTGGTTAAAGTCCACAGAGTCAACAGTCCTTGTAGTTGAAGAAAGTCTGTGATGGGAAAAATTCTTCGCAGTGCCTCAGCTATGGGCCATATTTAGTGTTATAGTGTGTTTATGTAGAGTGTGTTTATATATAAGACAGATTTATTTTGTTTTCCCCGTGCTGTCGATGGTTATTCCCAACTTAATTCCTCTTCCTTCTCTTTGTCTGTCCAGACTCATACTCAGCCGCTGGCAGTGAGGGCAGTATCTCCACCTCGGTGGCCTCTCTGCCGCCCCAGGCTTCGGGCAGTTCGGCCCCAAACTCCCCAGGCTCCCGTCGCTCTGTCAGCACCCTGAAGAAGTGGCTGACAAATCCAGTGCGTAAGCTGAGCGCTGGGGCAGCGGGAAGTGCCAAAGGGGAGCGGCAGGTCCGCAGATTGGAGGGCAAACCCCCACCTCCACCCACCAGGAGCAGCCAAGAACTGGGCAGCCCACAGTCAACAGAGGAGCAGTTCACCATCCTGCCAGGCATAGACAAAGAGCTGGTGAGGAAAATGCTTTCATGTGTTGTAAATCACTCAATATTTTTCAGAAAGTATCAAATAGGTTTTCACAGAAAATCTTAAAACATTTTTAATAAAAAATGTAAAAATTGATGGTTCTTATTGAATTATGCAATATTGCAGTATTTCTTATACATTTTTATCTTTGTTTTTGTTTTTTTGTGCCATCTTATCTTCTTACAATTGCATATCTTATCTGATAACATGTTTAAGGGTGTGTTGGAGGGCCAACCTGTCAATCACGTGAGATTGACCAATAGCAATCCACCATAATTCAGTAATCCAATCATTTCTCACTAGGCAAAATATAGATCTGCTCTTTGTGTTTAGAGGGATAGTTCACACAAAAATGAGTTTTCTTACCATTTTTTGACCCTCTAATTGTTCCAAACCTTTAAATGTTTCTTTCTTCTGTTAAACACAAAAGAAAATATTTTGAAGAAAGCTGAAAACCTGTCCCCATTGACTTCCATAGTAGGAAAAACAAATACTATGGAAGGCAATAGTTACAGGTTTCCAGCTTTCTTCAAAATATCTTATTTTATGTTTAACAGAAAAAAGAAAACCTCAAAGATTTGAAACTAGTAATGGGTGAGTAAATTCGTTCAGCGATTCATTTTTTTCCAAACCCCTCGTTAACGTGAAGCTAATCTGCACTGATTGGACCAATGACCCAGTCTGTTGTGATTGGTCGACTGCGTTCAGCTCGAGATGGAGGGAAATACTCTACGGCTATGAAGTAGCACACAAAGTATGTGAGAGCCCAATGCAGGAATGCAATAAAACAATGCAGTTAAACACCAGCATATTACTCTACTCTTCGTAACCCTAACCTCAATAATAACAACGACACACATTCAGTATTAATCCACACAGTGGCAAAAGTTGAACTATTTTGAAGATTGACCACACCGCGTCTGTATGAACAGCCGATGGTGGCCATAGCAAAGGCAAACATCAGAGGATCACGAGTTCAGAAACGCATTTAAATTGATGAAGGAAGAAGCATGCACCGCATTTTCAATGTAGTTTTGGACACAATATGTGAATAGCCCCATAAAATTTTAACCTGAGAGATATAGTACAAGCACTGATCTATAAAAGATAAGTGATTACAAGCTGCGCGGGGCGATTACAACTTATAACACACAGTTAAACATTTATTTAGCAAAATACACAAAGCGATGCAACAATTTTAATTACACTTACATGTTATGATATGGAGCAAGAAGAAACTGGTCCATATGAACTGCAACAGTTAATGACAAAGTCCCTGTCAAAGTCTGACAAAGTCCCATACATAATAGTCTCTGCTGCTCCTTCCTCTAATAGCAAAGGGCCGTAGAATCCCACATTGCAGCATAGGTTATTGTATCACAAATCAGAAAAATGACAGGAACAAACACAGCCCTTTACTGTGGTGTTGTTGTGAAAATGAACTTTAACCCTTTATTCCCTGCAGCTGAATCTCCATCTGTCAGTGATTGTCCTCTATTCGCATCATAATCAGTCCCGTGATTCCCCGTGGACCCGTGTTGCGCTGGTGTCTGAAGGAAAAGGCGTGTTCACGTTTTACCGGATCCGATACTGCATATTTGGTGATATACTGTATCGATGTTGACGCGTTCAAGCAGTTGAAGCAAAAGATCCGAACCCAACGCGATTCATTCATTCAACTTTAAGTCGACTATTTCATTAAAGAATCAATCGTTTTAAACACGGCGCACTTTCAGATTTAACCTCAGCTGGATGTTTTCACTCACTTAGTGCTGTCCTGTGATTTCCCGCGGGCCCGCGCTCCGCTGGTGTCTGAAGGAAAAGGCGCGTTCAAGTTTTACCGGATCCGGTACTGCATATTTGGTGATATACTGTATCGATGTTGACGCGTTCAAGCAAAAGATCCGAACCCAACGCGATTCATTCATTCAACTCTGAGTCGACTATTTCGTTAAAGAATCAATAGTTTTAAACACGGCGCACTTTCAGATTTAAACCTCAGCTGGATGTTTTCACTCACTTAGTGCTGTGTTACACACTGCATGGAAAGTCATTTTCGAAAACCCATAATAGGGGCTCTTTAAAAGTAATCAAAAACATAGATTACATTACATTAAATGTGTAATCTAGTAATTACATTACTAAATATAATTGTGTAATTTGTCTTTCGAAATACACAGCTCCCCAGCTCTGCCTATGAGTATATTGATAACAGAATAATTAACTAATAAATTAACTGATTATTTTTTCCTCAAACTGCAATAATCCTGTTTAGAAACAAAATAATCATGATGATCAGATTAACCATAATCATGCAACCACAGTATCAACAAGCCTTCATATTCTGTTTGTTCGATCACAGAAAACTTCAGTTTACATCACACTACAGGTGTTGCTCTGTTTTTCATAACGCAGTGTGAGTTGCACCATACCGTGTGGCCAACTGCTCGCTACAACCCTGCGGTTCGCCTCTGTCCAGGTGAAATGACCTTTAATCGCTGTGACCCTCTGATGAACTTCTCGTCATAGTCTCACACAGAGAGGAATTATGGGTCTGCTTTATTTTGACCTGAGTATTGATATTTGGGAAAGACAGTGAAGGTTGTGGTTCCTGGTTGTTTTAAAGCAGTATTGTGTATGTGTGTTTTGTGTGTGCAGCAGTGGAAAGATGGACTGCCTGCTCTTGGCGATCCTGGTGATCCAGGTCTCCTGCAGTCCTACAGCTTCCAATCGGACTCTCCACAGGGATCCACCACTCTAGGACAAACACAGGTAATGCTGTAATCAGTGTTTTTTCCGTTTTGATAGTCATGGTGTCAGATTGTGTTAGGACTTGGACAAGAAAGTGTCAGACTACATGTTTTGCTTTTCTGACCACATCTTTAAAGGAGTAGTTTGCCCAAAATTCTGTCATTATTTACTCCTCTTCCACTGTTTCTAAATCTTCCATTGACTTTCAAAGTATTTTAGTGTTCATACTTATGGATGTCAATAACTATGTTTTTATTCAAAGATGCAAATTAGATTTATGAGCAAAACTGTAATATTAAATAAAACATTAGCGAATAAAGCTACGTTTCCATTTAATGAGTCAAAAAGAACAAAGTCGTCACTTAAGAAATTGAAAAAATGGAAATTTGCGGCCATAGTAGAAGCCACGGTGGGCCTTTTTCTTATATATATATACACTACCAGTCAAAAGTTTGGGGTCAGTATAATTTTTAAGTGCTTTAAAATAAGCTATTCCTGCTCACCAAGGCTGCATTTATTTAATCTGAAATACAGTAAAATTTGTAAAATTGTGAAATGTTATTGCACTATAAAATAACTGTTGAAAAGTAGTTTATCATTTAATTTAATCATTTATTCCAGAGATTTTAAAGATGAATTTTCAGCTTCATTACTTCATTAGTCATGATGAGTCACATGATCCTTCAGAAATCACTCTAATATTCATTCATTCATTTTCTTTTTGGCTTAGTCCCTTTATTAATCTGGGGTTGCCACAGTAAAATGAACCGCCAACTAATACAGCATATGTTTTATGCAGCAGATGCCCTTCCAACTGCAACCCATCACATCACATCACTGGGAAACACCCATAAACTCTCATTCACACATACACTACGGACAATTTAGCTTACCCAATTCAGCTGTACCGCATGTCTTTGGACTTGTGGGGGAAACCGGAGCAGCCAGAGGAAACTCACGTGAACACGGGGAGAAAATGCAAACTCCACACAGAAACGCCAACTGACCCAGCCGAGGCTCAAACCAGCGACCTTCTTGCTGTGAGGCGACAGCACTACCTACTGCGCCACTGCGTCGCCCCACTCTAATATTAATTATTATTATTATTATTATTATTGTTATTATCAAAGACTTGTAGAATGTACAAGACATGTCACTCACATCTTTTTGAATGGGGAAAAGTGTAACAGTCAATATGGTGAATAAAGCCCCACCTACTAGTACAGGAGCCAATCATTGTTTGCTGTAGACTGACGATTTTCTGCAGATTTTGTGTGATTCGAACGTTTAGAAATTAAACTAAGGACAGTTGTTGTTTAATTTCATTGGTGATTCCTAATATGAAATTCAATCGTAAGCTTGGCAAGCAGTTTTGGAGAATTTGATGTTTCCCCATTCAGACTGATTGCCAGAGCATACCGCCCGAAAGGCGTTCCAAAGATGGCCGCCAAGTGAAATGACTTGCCTTAAAGGGACTTTATTATTATTAATATTATTATTATTAATGGTAATAGTAATAAAAGCAATAATGACTGGAGTAATAATTTCATTTAAAACTACATACAATAAGAAAACATTTATTTATTTATTTTTATAAATATTTAACAATTGAATTTTTTTTTACATTTAATAAATGCCGCCTTGATGAACACAGTAATTTTCTAAAAAAAAAAAAGAAAGAAACATGAAAAAAAAATCTCACCCCAAACTTTTTACTAGTAGTGTACTGTATATATATACTTATATAATTCCTAATAATAGGCTATGTCACTGGTTTGTCCATTAATGCTGTCCCATCACACTTACTTTATCACATGATCTAGTAAAACAAAATCACGTGACTTTTTGATGTGCATGCTGGAATTTATTTGTAAATTTGATTCCATCATAATTTATGAGCATTTTTTTCTTATCGGATAAAATGTTTATTCTGCTTAGTTGTGCACATAAATCTTTTTTGCTCATTTTTAAAATTTTGGCCATTCCATTAAACATTATTTTATTTGTTCCATCCCAAAATGCTCATATAAATAGGTGGATGTAAACAAAGCTAAGGTCTGCTTTTTCCAACATTTTTCAAAATATCTTGTTTTGTGTTCAACAGAAGAAGGAAATTCATGAAAGTTAAGAACCACTAAAAATTAACTAAACTAAAAATGAAAGTTTCTGCAAGCAGGGAAACCCACAGAGCTCTTTTTCCTTTATAGTAAATTAGCATCACATGACACACAATACGTGTTTGTGCATTGTTTAGGGACATGAGAATGTAACATTGATGTCTCTGTACAACAGTCCGGTATGTGAATGACTTGGATGTATTTTGTCTATACTATAAATATTTTTGAAAACCTAGCTTTTAGTCGATCACAAGCACTAACTTTAAGAGTTGGAAATACAACAGCTTTCTTCTTCCATATTACAGGGTTTTGCTGTCATGAAAGCTTTGCTTCCAGGTGGACTGTTAAAAAACGTGTCACACATATCACAGAAATCCTGTAAAATTCATATAATCAGATGATGACTTTTAAACTCCTGAAGAGATTCCAACTTGATTTACCGTATGTCTCAGATGCTCAGCCAGCAGTCTGTGGGCATAACGTTTTAGGCTGAGAGTAGGGATTTAGGGTTTTTCTGCCAGTTTGCACCGGAGTTTGGATGTGTGAGTTTCTACGCTGAATGTGAGAGTGGCCAGATGGTCATCTGACTGATGGGTCATTTGTTGCCAGGCTCTCTTACACAGGGTGAACCTATAAAAGTGAGAACATGCATTGCTCAAACACACTTCTTATAAAGTGGGGTCCAAACTACTTCTATTTTTTGTTAGTAGGGGTCAGTAGATAGTTTTTCGTTTATCTTTTATTTGAGTAAATGTGCAGTAAATCAGTTTAAAATAACGTTTTCCTATTTTTATAGACATGAAACAGAAATGTATCAGAAAAGCGTTATGTATGCATGGTTCACTAAGCTTGGGGAGCCAAAATTATAACTGGTACAGTATGCGTTAAACTGCCACTTTAATGACTGAGCTGTTGAAAGGCGTGGGAAGTACATTATAGAGGATTGAAAACATGCTTCTTTATATGGAGAAATCAATTAAACCAGGCTTAAAACCGCTTACTGTACTGTACATGCCCAATATTTCTTTTTTTTTTTTTTATAATTATTTTTTAGGGGTTTTTCACCTTTATTATGACAGGACAGTGGAGATTTCAGACAGGAAAGTATTGGGAGCAGAGAGAGGGGAAGGGTCGGCAAAGGACCTCGAGCCGGGAATCGAACTTGGGTCGCCATGAGCACCATGGTGCTATGCGCACTTTACCACTAGGCTATTGGGGCCGACACATGCCCAATATTTCTAACCGTGCACGTGGGCTTTGAATTGTATTTGCACTACTTTGTGACAACCATAGACTTAAAGCATTGACACGTGTATGTGTCAAGGGAATAATGATTATCAGCTACTGTACACTAAAAAAAGATAAGACAAGAGAAGACTTTGTGGAAAGGCTTTATTTATTAAACAGTTCATGTACTCTGATGTACCGTAAGTATATTTTGGGCTTTAGCATTCATCTGTTTTTCTAGCATTTTCTTAGCTTTTATTTATCTCCAGTTTTAAAATCTGAGATTTTCAATACGGTATCAGACATTTTAGACCACACTGTATATTTTTGTATGGGCTTGTATCCTCTCTGAGCCAGAGCATATAATTTATATAAAACACTGTGCCACGCACACACACAAACAATCAGAATAGCTGGAAGAGAGCAAATCCTGATTGAAGGCTTAATGCACTAACATTCATCATTCCATTCCATCAAAACTGATGAAAGGTAATTATGACCAGAGGTGCAAAACAACAAGAGGAGGAACCTGAGATCTGTGAGCACTGTGATTATAATTGGAAATGAGTTTAACATTTAGTTCAGCAACACCGTGAAGCTCAATTCTAAACACATGAGTGAAACTAATCACAGTGACAGACACACAAGGATAATTTGTTACAGTTTTTATGTTTAGGTTTGTACATTTCACATACAAAAGATAGGGATTTATTACCTTTTTTAAAATAAAAGAAGTCTCTTACTAGGCTAACATTATTTGATCAAACATACAGTCCCTTTAATAATCTGGGGTCGCCACAACAGAATGAACCACCAACTTATCCAGTATGTGTTTTACGCAGCGGATGCCCTTCCAGCTGCAACCCATCACTGGGGAACACCCATACACACTCATTCACACTCATACACTACGGACAATTTAGCTTACCCAATTCACCTGTACCACGTCTCTGGACTTGTGGGGGAAACCGGAGCACCCAGAGGAAACCCACGCGAGCACGAGGAGAACATGCAAACTCCACACAGAAATGAACACTGACCCAGCCGAGGCTTGAACCAGCGACCTTCTTGCTGTGAGGTGACTGCACTACCTACTGTGCCACCGTGTCGCCTATTAAACAGATATATCTATTAAAATAATATTTTATTCATCAAACATATTTAAAAATTGAAAGATAGTACAATTAAATTCGAGCAAAAATTACAAGCTACAAATTTCAACTAAATTTTTCAGTTTTTTTGCTTCTCTTGATTTTTCCTCTTTTTTAAAATTTGTATTTAATATTTTTCTATAACATATACATTTGGGTGTACTAGTTTTTGGACCGTTAGCGTAAGTTATTTTGTTAGATAAGCTCCAGATTTGGCTTCACTACCGACTAATTGTATATCCACAAATATAATATTGTATAGCTTCCTATTAAAAATATGAATTTAAAAGATAGACTTGTGAGAGGTGTACTCATACGTACGTATATGCTGAGCACTGTATGTTTGAATAAAGGGTTTGAATATCACTTTGGGCCACTACTGTATAATGTAATGTATTCATAACAGAGACAAATGGTGAGTTCATCATTGCATTACTCTGGGTCTTGTTTCTTTCCATGGAGAGGCTGAGATGTAGTTTATATCACAGTGGTTTGAGTCAGATCAGCTGACACTCTGCTTTGTACCTGACACAGAACCATTTGCTGTGGGGATCCAGCGTGAGTTTATTATTTGTTGGCTAATGGAAAATTCCTGAATGAATATGTAAGCACTCTTCGGATCCGGCCTGTCTCCCGGTCAGAGGAACGCAGCACATGTTTATCAAACTGGCTGTTTTGTTTGATTCCTCACACAAATGGAGGTCTGACACGGCAGTTTGATAGAGGAACCACTGATGATATAACCGTAATGTGAGTCCCAGCTTAGCCTATATACAATTTTTTTTTTTTTTTAAAGCAAGGTTGGATTACCTTTGTCTCTGCTCCAGCGAACTTTAACAATTTCCTGTAGAGAAACAACAACCTACATGATCTCAGCTTTTTATTAAAGGCCCAAGTAAAGACTCTGGGCTTCTGGGTAGAAAGCAAGCCGTGGAGATAAAAATAAAGGGGAAAGAGCGGGAGTGGGGGTTCTCCTGCAGACTGTGCCAAAATACATCTGGAAATGATCTCTGAGTAGACCTGAGAGCAAGGCAGGAGTGATTGCACTGCTCTAAAACACACAAACACAAACACAACCCCACACCACAAAACAACACAACAGTATGTGATGCAGCACGCAAAGAGCCAACACTGCTGGACTACAACGTTTACATGATGGAGGGATACAAAAAAATACACACAAATTACGCTTCCATTCTGGTGTTAGTGTATGATTTTCGTTTTTAAAGAAGTGTGTAGCTTTATTCAGCGCGGCTCTTGTAAAGACTTTTTTTTGTAATCAATGATGTTCTTTTGAACTTTCTATTCCCCAAATAATCTTTGAAAATGCATCACTGTTTGCTCAATAATATTAAACTGCATACCTGTTTTCAGTTACAATAATATTTTAATATATGCTAATATTCATCTATATTTCATACATCTAATATGCGACCCTGGATCACAAAGTTTAATAATAATAATAAATTTATTCATTTTCCTTTGGCTTAGTCCCTTTATTCATCAGGGGACGCCACAGAAGAATGAACTGCCAACTTATCCAGCATATTTTTTACAGAGCGGATGCCCTTCTAGCTGCAACCCAGTACTGGGAAACACCCATGCACTCTCACATTCACACACATACACTACGGCCAATTTAGTTTATTTAGTTTGCCTATACTGCATGTCTTTGGACTGTGGGGGAAACCGGAGCACCCAGAAGAAACCCACACCAACACAGGGAGAACATGCAAACTCCACACAGAAATGCCAACTGGCCCAGCCAGGGCTCGAACCAGCAACCTTCTTGCTGTGAGGAGACAGTGCTAACCATAATAATAATAATTTAAAAAACTAAAATAATAATAATAATAATGTCCTTTATTTATAGGCACTTTTCTAGGCAAACATACAGCATATAACAAAGCATAACATTTGCACAGGTACAATTTGTCATTAGCTTTAAAAAATAAATTTAAGGGTCAAATTGATGGATTTTTCTTTTATGTCCAAAATTATTGGAATATTAAGTAAAGTTCATGTTACGTGAAGATATTTTGTAACTTTCCTAATGTACATAAATACAGTGGTTCCTTGTTATTTGCAAGAGTTACATTCTAAAAATAACCTGCAATACACTCAAAAAAATATTTTTTGTGCTGGTTCAAACTGCTTATTTAAAATGAGCTGAAACAACACAATTCTTGAGATTTCATTGAGACAACTTAATTTTTTTATGTTCCATCTACATAAATTTGTTAAAAGTGTTAAGTTAACTTAATCAATTTGTGTTGGGACAACATAAATGAATTGTGTGGAACCCTGCATTTGTTTTTTACAGTGTGGGCGAAATCCACAAACTAGTCAGCTTAAATTTTTACAATTATTGTGTATGTTTTAAGGCTGTAAAACCCCTCACTACACACTTTATACACTTTTCTCAAACAGACATTAGCATTTTTACACTTTTCTCTCTTGTTTAAACACTCTCAAAGTTCAAACCTTTGTAGAAAAATAAGTCCAGTATTATAGAATGAAACCAAAGATCAAAACCATTTGATCTTCATTTATTTATTTTCGTAATGACGGCCTACAGCCGATTAACTTCTACCTTTCTTTAGCATATCCATAAGTTCAGCTTTTTGCACGGTTGTTAGCATCTTCCTCTGCCTTTTGGGGCGAGGCCGCGAAAAGTGAAATTTGTTATAGTGAGGGATCACTGTATATCAAAACTTTTGATTATTAAAATGCATTGCTAAGCACTGAGTTTCTCAGTATTAAGATTTAAAAAAAAAATATTTATTTTAAAATAGTTGTATCTCATCCCAATATTGTGTTATACTAACACAGTATACTTCCAAGGACAGCTTAATTATTCACTTAAGTCTGTTTTTGTGTTACGGGGTCACATATGATATTTTAAACATAATCAACCAGCTATATTCAATTCATCTTTATTTCTATAGCGCTATTACATTGTGTCAAAGCTGCTTAACATAGAAGTTCTAGCAGATTGAAACTGTCAATCCAGTTTTTAGAGTTAAAGTTTAGTTCGGTGTGGTTTAATTTTCACTGCTGAAAGTCCAAACACTGAAGAGCAAATCCATTGATGCGCAGCTCCACAAGAGAGTGTCCCAAACCAAGCAAGTCGTCAGTGGCGAGGAACAAACTTCACCAATTGACGAAAGTAAAGGGGGAAAAAACCTCGAGAGAATCCAGGCTCAGTTGGGCACAACCATTTATGCTCTGTCCAAACTTCTTGTGCTAAATGATAAATAGTATATTATTATTAAATAGTAGTAAATAATATATTATATTATGAATAATAGTAAGAGCTCCGGGTGCTCCGGTTTCCCCCACAAGTCCAAAAACATGTGGTATAGGTGAATTGGGTAAGCTAAATTGTCCGTAGTGTGTGTGTGTGTGTGTGTGTGAATGAGTATATGTGGATGTTTCCCAGTGATGGGTTGCAGCTGGAAGAGCATTCGCTGCGTAAAACATATCTGGATAAGTTGGCGGTTCATTCCGCTGTGGCGACCCTAGATTAATAAATGGACTGAGCTGAAAAGAAAATGAATGAATGAATAATATAGTAAGAGTAATAAATAATAGTAAACTAATGCCACAACTGATGACACAAAGGACAAATGATTTACTATGAACACTGTTATTTCCAATATAGACGCCTCTAGCTGTTGTGAAATGATGTAGACACAGTGTAAACGCTTAAATTTTATTCGCTCTCTTCAAAAGATTAGTTGCATGGCTTCAGAAGTCTTGAAATATAGTGCACAAATGATAAAAACCACATAATGCTTTTATATTCTTGGTGAAGCTTGAAATCTTCAGTCCCTTTTTACTGTAATTGAATGGAAAAGAACAACCAGTACAAAATATTCAAAAGTCCTTTTGTGTTTCGCCGATCGCTCGGACATGGAGCGATTTGAGGTTGAGTAAATGATCAAATGATGCAAGGAACGTCCGTTCATTGTAATCCACATCATTTCTGAACAGATTGTGTCACATTTCTCACACACAACACAATAACAGCCTCTTAAGCCAAGAAAGTGCTTTGTGAAGCTTTGATAAACAAACAATCTAAAAAAAAAACTGGGATGTGCTATCCATCATACTGTAAGGTCTGAGCACAGGAATGCTGGTTTTGTGGAGGATGTGTGATGTTGTAGTGGAAGGAGGGTATTGTGTGTGAGTGAAAAAGAGAGAGAGACACCGGGGTCTTGAGAATGAAGATAAAGTGATGCTCCACAGGTGATTGTGACGTTAAGCAAGCTGCTAAACAGCTCTGGGTAAAGGGCAGATCCTATCTATCTGGCCTTTAGTGCGTTTAAGAGGCAGGGAAAACACAATAAATGAGTGTATAATGGCTTTTTTTATGTTTGTAGAGGTTTTTGATTCTAACAAAAGGGGAATGTGCGTGTTGATGTGCACTACTGTAGGAAAAACACTGGCACTGGTTATTTTTTTGTCTTTGTTATTAGTTATGGCCGCTGCACTGACCATACCAAATATATATATATATGTCTTGAGGTCTGCTATTGATTTTGTCACACTACAGTGGTGATCCATATTATTTTACACCACACAGAGGAATCTAAGTCAGGTAGAAGGCCAATGCTTTTGTTTAGTTTTGTGGGGTAAGTAGCTAATAATAGATGCTAAATAATGATAAATGGTGTCTTAATAACATTAAGATTGCCATAAATAAAATTGAATGTAAACCATTACTCTTTAACTGCAAATGGTTGACCATATTTTGACTGTTTTAAATAATAACTGTTAAAATCATTTAAAGAAATAAAACCAACATAACCCTGTTGCGCTGTTACACTTGAAACAAACAAGAAAACATGTAAATAAGAATCTGAAGTATTTTATGGCATATTTAAAAAAAAAGAAATTTGTAAAAAAATTTAGTATTTAATATTTTCCTGATTTTTCATAGTATATGTATTAATTCTAATACTTTTACCATAAACTGACATATCAACCATTTGGTAGAGGTTGATATTTTAGAAATTATGGGATGTGTTTTGCATTGATGCATTGAATGTGTTAACTAATGACATTAGGAGTTAAGAAATGCAATCTAAAAATGTTTTTTCTTTGTGGGGTAGTTAAAGGGTTAAACAAATACATTTTTATTCATAAATAAAATAAATGTTAACTAAAATAAAATGTGGCAAGGCAACATTTCTCATTTTCATTGAGTTTAAACTGAAAGGTAAATGAAAACATTATTTTTTTCCATTTTATTATCATTTTTTTTAGAATTTAAAATCATTCTGTTTACTTTAAGATGTTAATTTTAGGTTTAATGCTTTAATATTTTTCATTCTTTTTATTTTATTTGGGATTAACAATATCAGAACAAAACTCTTCTAAATACATTCTTTTGTGTGACATTAAAGCAAGTATTTTAAGAGTTTTAAGTGTCTTTTTTCCTCTCAAATAATCAACATTTTCCTCTCAAAATTACCAACATTCTTTAAAAAAATATTTTTCCAAATATAAGTTTCCTTTATAAAATGTAAATTTGAATTATTAAAGCCTGTTAGCGAGAAAAAAATCAGAGTGATTTTTAGTATAATATTTTGTGGTTGCACATGCCATTGCCTTTTATCATTTTAAAATTGGAGGTAAATTGTAATTAAACTAACTGTAACTATACAAGCCTTTGAGAAATCATTTTTGCTTAAAGTTGTAGAAAATCTTACTTCTGAGATACTGAAATCCTTACGAAGCATTGCTAAAAATGACAGAGAGGGACGTGACAATGAGTGAGGATAGTTTATGTCCTAGTTTTACCACTGATGTGGTTAACAAACACATTAACAAAGACAGGACGTCTTCAGACTTCCTTTTTCCGTCTTAAATCATTGAATAACCTGCAGAGCAGTGTGCACATCTATCCTCCACTACAACAATGGTCCATATCAACAACAGCAACAATAATTCTAAAGGTCTGTAGCTATGTTTTCATCCATCTATTTTTAATGCACATTTTGGAATATTACAAATGTTCATTAAAATCACATGCGCACAACTGGGTGCGATAAATGTTTTATCCGATAATAACAAACACACATGAAAACACATTTACCGTTTAAATTCAAGCATGCACATGAACAAAGTCATGTGATTTTGTTTAATAAGATTTATATGTTTTATAAGAGACCCCCCTCATGATTGTGAAGCGATTTGGGTGTATGGCCATACACAATAAATGTGCTATATAAATACACATTGTTACATTGCATTACAAGATCAAACAAAACCGGGTATGGTGGAACTGCATTGATGGACATTCTAAGATTTCTTGGTTATTCTAAAATCCCTTAACCGTCCAACATCAAAGTGGTTTAGTAGTGTTTTCTCCTAAACTGTCTTAATTACTTCCAAATGGCTTTGTCTTGCACATCTAAAAGCCACCACACATTCATTAATTGTATTTAATTTTCGTCTTCTGAGGCGCAAGTAATTTATTAAATTAGCAAAAAAGCCTCACAGTGGATTCTCCTACCACTGCAAATTCCATTCTTCTCTTGATATTTGATGCCAGTTTTATCAGAAAGTTACTATTTGACTTGGTGCTTTATTCACAAAGGTTTAATGCAATGTTCCAGTTTTGCTCATAAATCTAATTCACATCTTTGGATGGAAACATAGCTTATGAGAACATGGTGACTTCACTGGGGTCAGTGGAATTGAGATTCAGGGTAATGCATCTACTCTGCCTGTCTGGTGTCATCATTATTGGTAAGCGCTGTATTCCTGTTATCATTCAGTCACTGTCATGCTCCTTTCCTGTCACCTAGGCAACCTGAGCTATTAGAACAGCTCATATCTTCCGTCTCCTCTGTGTTATTCCTCTCTGCCCCTGCAGCCTTCCCCATAGTGAAGATCGTTTCAGCATGATGCCTCGTTGCTTATTCGCAGTTATGCCCTGTGTGTCTGCAGATCAGCCAGTGTACCAGCCAACAAGCTGACGACAACGGCTCAGTTTTGATGGATGACAACTCCAGCCAATCATCAGCCTGCGCAGACACCGAAGAAGATCGGAAGAGTGCCTTAGAAAAAAGCATGTGTGTGTGAAGCATGTCTCCATTTGTAAATTGTGGACAGTAAATTTGTTGTTCAGTCCGCTTATGGTAAAGGGTTATAATTTAGAACTTTTTCACGTATTTTAAAATTTGCAGTATTTTACAGAGTAGTCAGATGTTCATTACCACACCACAATGACATCATCTCTGATGGAAAATTT
This sequence comes from Danio kyathit, assembly GCA_903798195.1. Lineage (NCBI taxonomy): Eukaryota > Metazoa > Chordata > Actinopteri > Cypriniformes > Danionidae > Danio > Danio kyathit. The sequence continues at coordinate 31,451,549 of LR812541.1, forward strand.
GGTTTAAGTTGGTAGGTGGTCGTTAACTGGTTCAAGGTGGTACCACAAACTGGATTTTAGAACATGCTTGTTTTCAGCTAACTGATAATGATCTTAGACCAGCTGATGGTCATTCTGTGGATGGTTATTGACTGGCTTATTGGCAACAGAGGCTCAGGAAAATACGTGCTACAGCCTTCATTTTTGTGAAACCACCAAAACATACAGTACTTCAACCTATATTTGACTGCCATTTATAGGTCAAATGAATCCTACGGGGCAGTATGAGGCAATCCACGTTATTGATATACCACAAAATAATATTTAAAGGGGCATATTATCGATGAATAAAGGATTATTTTCATGCAGTTCTTTGCACAACACCAAATAAATACTGCAAAGCAACTGAACTGTGTCTAAGATTTATAAATGAATAAACTTGGCTCACCTATAAATCAACATATGGGCAATGTTTCAAAAATGGTCAGTTTGCTTGGTAGCTCATATTGTACATTGTTGTGACAAAGCGATTGGGTTTATTTCCAGGGGCGGGTTTAACCAAAAAGTGAGGTAAGCGGCTGCTTTGGGCCCCGGAAAGTCTAGGGGCCCACAATAAATACCTAGAAGTTTCTAAAAATTACATTTAATGTCATTTTCTATCATATTTTGTAGGATAAGGGTCTAACAAATACAAATTTGCCTTAATTAGTACATCTGTGCAAATGTGTCCCCCCACCCCAAATCTGGATCAGTCCAGCAGTCAAATCAGATGAAAATTTAGTTTAAAAAAACAAATAGTTTATTCATTATTTTTAGTTGTGAACTCATTTTAAGCAAACAAATCTTAAAATGTAGAGATTGCATTGAAAAAGACTAAATAAATAAATTAATACAAATACAAAGTGTGCATATTACTGTAGGACTTACGGGTCCCCCAAATCACCAAATCCGGCCCTGTTTAGGTCAGGCAAAGCACAGTTTTCAAGAGGTAAAAGCAGTGTAAAATCATGGTAATACAGTATATGTGGTCTCAGTGCACTTTTCTCTTATGTTTTTTTTTTTTTACTCTATTGGGTAGGTTTAAGGAAGGGTTTATGTCAGTGGTTTGCTGATATCTGTGATTTGTATAAAAAAGTCCTGCCTTGTGGACTTGTCCAATAGCCCATTTTGAGGAATGTAAACAAAAACAATGGTCCCAACATATTTCCTGTATTACATTTTTATTTTCTATAGCTTCCGAGAGTCCAAAAGGAGCCACATATTGATAAATAATGTTATGATAGCTGTTTTAACATGAAGTTGTGATTGAATTGCCTCTTGCTACAGTTCTGAAATAGTAACAAGCAGGAAATGTTCATGAGCCAACGACATGACCACTTTGAAATATAAGAGTGAATATCTGAAAATGTACAACAAAACCTATTGTATACTTTAAAGTATGTCAGATTTACACATATGGAGACAGCATCCTCTAGTGGATTTGCCATCTGAAACGTGCAATGAAACATACCTGGAGCCATGAATTTAACATATTACAAACATTTAGGCTGAGGCACATATTTTCAATGGGTGGGCTAATGACCATCTTAACCAGTTGCAACCACTTTAACCAGCTTTAAAACCCCTTACCAGTTTCTAATAGGCTGATTCAGATAATTTAAGCTAAAGATAATTCAAACTAGCTAAAGAACATCTTAGTCTCGCTAATGACCTTCTTAAATAACTAATGACTGGCCAACTAATGACCATTTTAACCATCTGGAACAGCTTGTTTTTACCATGTTTTTGGAACATGATAGTTGGTAAACCAGCTAAAATAATCTAGAACCAGCTAAGGACATCTGACCTGTGAACTTGGGGCAGATCAAACAACCCTGACTTCAGTGAGATCATTTAACAACACTTCACAGATGGTGGCTAGTTCTGCTTCAGCGAGATTAGCATTGAGCTACCTTATGTGAAACATGTAAATTAATGTTTTCAGCCTTAATGAGTTGGAACTCTACTAATAAAGGCTGTTTCTGAGATTATATCATCCTTATAGTGCAATATATAATGTTATTTTGGTTCAGCTGTATTTGAAGGACAGCTAGCATGTTACTATTCTGTTTGTTTTAGGCATAATTGGCTCAATAGCAATGTTATGAGGTATTCACATCTCACGTGGTTAAAATCTGGAAAGCATAGAGGTTTGATGTGGGACATTTCACTGCTGAAATTCCCACCGCCAACTGTGTCTGAAATTAGATTATCATTAGATTAGATAATGACCAGCTTGGACCATCTAATGACTAGAGATCATCTAAATCCTAGCCATAATAGGTTTTGGAACATGGCATCTAAGAGGAATTTTCAGATGTCTTAAACCAAATAATAACAATAATCTTAGATTAGATTAGCTAATATTAATTCATAGACCATTTTAATCAGCTACAGACTAGCTAAAGTTCACCCTAGAGCAGCACATGACTTTAATTGTGCTAATGACCAGCCCAAACCAGCAAATGTATTCCAAAACAGCTGCCAGCATAAAACGGCAATTATAAGCAATAAAAGGACCTTTCATCTTGTTCATAAATAGCTCCTAGATTATTAATGTGCTGCGCCAGTCAGAACTCTGCTAATATTACACTCTATATATTACTCACATCACATGCTTTAAGCTGTCACATATTGTTAATGCATTAAAAGACTTCATGAAACGCTGACCTCCTTTCTTTTGCAGGTATGTTCTGAAAGAATTAATAGAGACAGAAAAGCTGTATGTCGCCGATCTAGGACTTATTGTGGAGGTGAGCTTTTGATGGGGTGGTTAAAATGTCATTTAACAAATCACACGTGGATTTGATCAGCTCTGTTATGGAACGCTATCATTTTTACTGTTGTAAGAATGATTCAAATGCATTTCAGTGCAATTAATCACAGCAGAGTTAAATCTGATGTATTAACTGACCTGAATTTCTCTCAGCTATAATACTGATCACCGTGTAAATCAAAATAATGGTGTCTGGATTTGAAAATATTTGGAATAAATGATCTACATTTTTATGGGGGTCATATTTTATCATCACAGTTCAAATGCCTCAGGTTTAATCATGAAAAGGAGCGTTTTTATGGGACGTGAGCTGTGAAAGTTCATCATGTTCTGTCTCTCGCAGGGCTACATGGGGTCTATGAATGCAAAAGGAATTCCAGAAGACATGAAGGGAAAAGACAAAATAGTGTTCGGGAATATTCATCAGATCTACGACTGGCATAAAGAGTGGGTTAATCTGTTTTTGACTTTTACTTGATTTTTACTTGACTATTTATTGTCCACAAGTGGAAATGTATCTTTGGCTTCACCACACAACCACATCAGCGTTCACATCACACATATCACAGAAAACAGGCAACACAAATACATTCAATGTCATCACATAAATTACATTAAAAACTCAATTAACCCTATTGATACTTAAAATCCAGTATTTGAAATTCTGATGGCAGTCGGCACAAAGGACATTTGATACACATTTTTCTTTACTTGAGGTTGTCTAAAACGTCTTTTTTGATGGCAAGTGCTGAAATTTTATATTTAAGGGATGGGAACAATCAGCAATAATGACGTGAGCAATTCCAGCGTTACGGATGTGACATTTGCAGTAAAAACTCAAAATATAAATTCACAGAGAAAGTATATGCTAACATTATATCAAAACATCTGTTTATATTTTCTAAAACAACGAACCAGTTATGGGATCAGAAAAATATCAATCTGTAAACATTTTTTATATTTTAAATAAGGAAAATAGACATGCGTTTTGGATGAGTTTACAGTATACAACATACTTTGTAAAAATTCTGTGAATTAAACTGCATAACCCAAAAGAAACAATGCTAATAAAAAGGATAATAGTTGGCTGCCTATTAAACAAAAATGATTGATTTTATTTTATTTTATATTTTTGTATTTATGAGGAAAAAACTTTCCACTTGTGAGACTTTGGTCAATCAAATATAATTGTTTGAAAACATTGACAGAGACATTTATGAGTATTTTTACAGTACTGTGAAAATCAAGCCTACACACAAAACTTAGAAAAAACAAGCCTACATAGAAAACTTAAAAAAACTTAAGTTAACAAAATAATGCTATTTTGGTGAAAACATTTGCATGGAATTGCTCATGTGCTTTCTGTTTAATTCTTATTAAATACATTTCATTTAGTTGTCTTTGTGCTTTACCCACAATTGCAATTTTTATTACTTGAGACAGTTTTTGCTTTTCCTTAATTGGCATCTGTCCATAACATGCAATCATGTTAAAACTCACAACACTTTCAACCAAATTTCTTGTACAGTTGAAGTTAGAATTATTAGCCTCTTTGAATTTTGTTTCTTTTTTCATTATTTCCCAAATGTTGTTTAACAGAGCAAGGAAATTTTCACAGTATGTCTAATAATATTTTTTCTTCTGGAGAATGTCCTATTTGTTTTATTTCAGCTAGAATGAAAGCAGTTTTTATTTTTTTTTAAAAAACATTTTAAGGTAAAAATTATTAGCCCCTTAAAGCTATATGTTTTTCGATAGTCTACGGAACAAACCATTGTTATACAATAACTTGCCTAATTACCGTAACCTGCCTAGTTAACCTAATTAACCTAGTTAAGCCTTTAAATGTCACTTTAAGCTATATAGAAGTGTTTTGAAAAATATCTAGTCAAATATTATTTACTGTCATCGTGGCAAAGATAAAATAAATCAGTTATTAGAGATGAGTTACTATGTTTAGAAATGTGTTGAATAAAATCTCTCCGTTAAACAGAAATTGTGGAAAAAAATAAACAGGGGGCGAATAATTCTGACTTTAACAGTATACCATCTCCAGAATATCTTGACTCACACCAAATAGTTGTAACCTCCTAATAAGATATAATCTCTGCATTGCTTTTTAAAAAATACCCTCTACATTTCTAGCAAATGCCAATCCACTATCAATAAATGTTCCTAAACATTTAAAACACCCAACTGTCTCTATTTCATATCCCTCAAGGACCAGAGGTTTCAACCCTTGAGTAAGAACTAGTTTATTTCTGCTAATTGTCATCTTCTTGGTTTTAATAAAATTTATCTTCAGTGAACTCCTTTTACACCAAATTTGAAGCAAATTTATATGACTATAGTACAAGGTATCTCCTTTTATTCCTGTTTTAGTCAACCGGCCAACAAGTGCCATATCATCAGCTTTTTAAAACCTAAATCCTGGATTTTAAGTTTATTCGGGTAAAGAGAAAAAAGTAAGGGCGATAAAATGCTTCCTTGTGGATGGATACATGTAGATACATAGATGTATTTACAATAATGTGTGCGTGTGTGTATTACAAATCTTACAGGACTTTCAGTATGTTGCCAAACCTTCCAGACAGTTCAGACTGAACTCATTTTACATGTTAAGTTTTTAAGTAAAACGTCCATTGGTCCTGCTAATGACTAAGGCTGAGTTATATGTCTGATCCCTCCCCAGTTATTTCCTGGCCGAGCTGGAGAAATGTGTAGCTGAGCCTGAACGACTGGCGCAACTTTTTATCAAACATGTGAGTGTGTCTCTTCTTTTCTGTCTGTCTGTCTGTCTGTCTGTCTGTCTGTCTGTCTGTCTGTCTGTCTGTCTGTGCCAAGCAAACTTCCTCTCACACTTTGAGCAAGCAGACTTGAGAAAACACAGAGGTTTTTAACACGCTCACCCATTTTAACACCCCATTTATCCTCCCATCATCCCACTCTATTTCTGTCCCCGTGTTACTGATACGGCCCATTTGAGGCACTGTGTTTGCTTGTGTGTCCATTGGCTCATTACCACAAGGGAAAAAGAGGCGGGAAAAATAAGAGGAGGAATAACAAGCACAGCTACGTCCTTTGATAACACTCTGCTTTACACTCCGAGTCTATTTCTGGAGTTCAGTCCTACACTATGGACATACATGCATAAATAACTCACCAGGAAGAAACAACACAATTCCCAGCACCCACAGGCGTAAAATTTGCAGATTTATAGCTGTGGATGTACTTCACAGTGGCAGTAATTTGTTGCCACATGCTGTGATACAAGTTTTGGTGGTGAATCAAAGCGTTTCGCTTAAATAAAAAGCGCTGAGTTACTGTACGAATTGGCGTCTGTTAGCGATTGCCCTTTTCTACTGTTTAATGAGTCTGAGCCCTTTGGGTAATAACTTAAAAAGGCTTGAGGGGAATAAAGAAACTTATAACAAAATTCAAAAGGTTGAGTCAAACTGTAAAACGAGTGTAGTGGGAAATCGGCTGGTAATGAGAAACAGTAATGCAGGGTGAGCGAGGGCCAGACTTGCTTTTTGTCCTCTTTCTTATTTTTTTCATATAAACAAGACTCCCCCCCCCCCCCCCCCCCCCTCACTCTCTCTCTCAGATTTCCTCTGACTTTGCTCTCACTCCCTCTTTTAACTCATACAGTACATAACAAAGATGTGAGGCACTCTAGTTATGTCAGAACTTTCCGACTTCCAGTCACTGATGTGTAACGCAGATAAATTAAGGCGATAGTTTGCAAATTCATTTAGCTGGTTTTAAACACACAGACTTATAAGGAGATGTCATTCCACATACACAAGAAAATCTAAATCTGTATTTGTGATAGACTAGTTTTCCTGTCTCCTGTCCGCTATATAATAAATACAGTGGGTACGGAAAGTATTCAGACCCCCTTAAGTTTTTCACTCTTTGTTATATTGCAGCCATTTGCTAAAATCATTTAAGTTAGTTTTTTTCTTATTAATGTACACACAGCACCCGATATTGACAGAAAAGCACAGAAATGTTGACGCTTTTGCAGATTTATTAAAAAACTAAAAAATTAAATATCACATGGTCCTAAGTATTCAGACCCTTTGCTCAGTTTTTCGTAGAAGCACCCTTTTGATCTAATACAGCCACGAGTCTTTTTGGGAAAGATGCAACAGGTTTGTCACACCTGGATCTGGGGATCCTCTACTTTTCCTTCTCACAGATCTTACAGATCCTCTCCAGTTCTGTCAGGTTGAACGTTGGTGGACAGCCATTTTTAGGTCTCTCCAGAGATATTCAATTGGGTTTAAGTCAGGGCTCTGGCTGGGCCATTTAGGAACAGTCATTGAGTTGTTGTGAAGCCACTACTTTGTTATTTTAGCTGTGTGCTTAGGGTCATTGTCTTGTTGGAAGGTAAACCTTCGGCACAGTCTGAGGTCCTGAGCCCTGTGGAGAAGCTTTTCATCCAGGATATCCCTGTACTTGGCCGCATTCATCTTTCCCTTGATTGCAACCAGTCGTCCTGTCCCTGTAGCTGACACCACCATGCTTCACTGTTAAGACTGTATTGGACAGGTGATGAGCGGTGCATAGTATTCTCCACACATACTGCTTAGAATTAAGGCCAAAAGGTTTTATCTTGGAGCATCACGGTGGTGCAGTCGGTAGCACGATCGCCTCACAGCAAGAAGGTCGCTGGTTCGAGCCTCGGCTGGGTCAGCTGGCATTTCTGTGTGGAGTTTGCATGTTCTCCCCTTGTTCGCGTGGGTTTCCTCCACAAGTCCAAAGAATGTGGTATAGGTGAATTGGGTAAGCTAAATTGTCCATAGTGAATGTGAGAGTGTATGGATGTTTCCCAGTGATGGGTTGCAGCTGGAAGGGCATCTGCTGCGTAAAAGAAAATGAATGAATGAATGAATGAATGAAGTTCTATCTTGGTCTCATCAGATCAGAGAATCTTATTTCTCACCATCTTGCAGTCCTTCATTCGCCCGCACTTCATGTATCTTGCACTGACGCTTCCGTCGGGCCACTCTGCCACAAAGCCCTGTCTGGTGGAGGGTTGCAGTTATGGTTGATTTTCTACAACTTTCTCCCATATTTGACTACATCTCTTGAGCTCAGCCACAGTGATCTCTGGGTTCTTCTTTACCTCTCTAACCAAGGCTCTTCTTCCCCGATATCTCTTTTTAACCAGACAGACAGCTCTAGAAAGGGTTCTGATCACCCCAAACATCTTCCATTTAAGGATTATGGAGGCCACTGCCCTTCTAGGAACCTTAAGTGCAGCAGAATTTTTTTTGTAACATTGGCCAGATCAGTGCCTTGCCACAATTATGTCTCTGACCTCTTCAGGCAGTTCCTTTGACCTCATGATTCTTATTTGCGCTGACATGCATTATGAGCTGTAAGGTCTTATATACTGTAGACAGGTGTGTGGTTTTTTTCTAATGGAGTCCAATCAGAGTTAAATCACAGCACAGCACAGCGTCTGAATACTTAGGACCGTATTATTCCACCAGATATTTCAGTTTTTCTTTTTAATAAATCTGCAAAAATGTCAACAATTCTATGTTTTTCTGTCAATATGGGGTGCTGTGTGTACACTAATGAGGAAAAAAAGAACCTAAATGATTTTAGCAAATGGCTGCAATATATCAAAGAGTAAAAAATGTAATGGGGTCTGAATACTTACTGTACCCTTACTGTACTGTACTGTAAAATGAAAAGAGTAAGTGATGATGAAACCAAAGAAATATTGTAATAAAAATAACTGTAATATTAATGTAGGTTGATTTACATATATCCTTTTGTCCTGTTCTTTAAAATGTTTGGAATAAAAGTTACAAAACTATTAGAATGTATGTTATTATAGCTGTTTATGGCAACATGACAAAAATGCTGATTAAGAGGAGTGCTGATTAACATTAGGGTCACATAGTCCATATAAAGCTCTTACAATCTGTTGTCAGAACCATTCATGCTTTGACGTTTGTTTCCTGGCAACTCACTCTGTGTATATGATCGTGTGTGTGTGTGTGTGTGTGTGTGTGTGTGTGAGGTAGTGTCCAGTTGTACCGTCCTGCTACCTGAATGCAGTGAGGGAGAATGAGGCTCTGATTACATTGAGGATAATTGGCCTGAATTATACATGGCCTTCTGCTCGCTCTCCTCCATCAGTGTTGTGTAATCTCTCTCTCTGTCACAGCACACTGCTCTCAAACTGCAGACAGACAAAAACTTTAACCACTACTACACTTACAACACTTACAGCAGCTTAAACATTTTAAATGAGTAACCACTGTCTTGATACAGTATATACTGTGATGTATAGAATCAGAAAAGAATGATTTCGATTATCTACCTGTGTGTATATATATTTGATGTATTTCTGTCATGGTTTCATCACTTTGCCAACAATTTATTTGACTATTTGGATTTCTGGGCATAAGACTGTACTTTATTGTGTTTACACTGTAAAAAATGGAGGGTTCCACGCAATTCCTTCATGTTGTCCCAACACAAATTGATTAAGTTAACTTAATGGTTTTTACAAATTTAAGTGGATTGAACATAAAACAATTAATTTGTTTCCCACTAAACTCAAAACTTGAGTTGATTCATCTTATTTTAAATAGGTATTTTGAACAAGCAGCAAATATAATTTTTTTGTATGGTAAAAATTGTCTACAAAAAGCCATTTTTAGGGGCGGCTCAGTGGTTAGCACTGCTGCCTCACAGCAAGAAGGTCGCTGGTTCAAGTCCCAGCTGGGCCAGTTGGAATTTCTGTGTGGAGTTTGCATGTTCTCCCTGTGTTCGCGTGGGTTTCCTCGGGATACTTCGGTTTAGATGCAGTATAGATGAATTAGATGAACTAAATTGGCCGTAGGGCAACCCAGTGGCGCAGTAGGTAGTGCTGTTGCCTCACAGCAAGAACGTCGCTGAGTCGCAGGTTCGAACCTCGGCTGGGCTGGGTCAGTTGGCGTTTCTGTGTGGAGTTTGCATGTTCTCCCTGGGTTCGCGTGGGTTTCCTCTGGGTGCTCCGGTTTCCCCCACATTCCAAAGACATGCAGTACAGGTGAATTGGGTAAGCTAAATTGTCCATAGTGTATGAGTGTGAATGTGTGTGTGGAAGTTCCCAGAGATGGGTTGCGGTTGGAAGGGCATCCACTGTGTAAAACATATGCTGGAATAGTTGGCGGTTCATTTCGCTGTGGCGACTAAGGGACTAATCTGAAGGAAAATGAATGAATTAAAGCCATTTTTAGACAAATTGTAAGGCACACTTGCAAATGTTGCAATGTCATTAGATTTATTGTCAGACTAAATGGTTTCTGCAAGCAAATGATAATAGAGCTTTTCTCATACTTAATTGGAATGGCTCTTTGCAATCCAGCTGGTGTTTCAAAGTGATTTTTCGAGGCTGTATGATGTCACTTCCTTTCATGTTTTTACAAATTTTCTACTGTCATGGTAACAGTCGATAATGAAAACGCTCAAAAAAGACTAGTTTCTTTTTCAAACTATTGATTTAAAACGAATGGAAACAATACAATCCTTAAGTTTGTTTGGGACAACTTAATTGTTTTATGTTCAATCCACTTAAATTTGTAAAAATGATTATACATATGGTTCACCCATAAATGAAAATTAGCTTTTCATTTATTCATGCTCAGAACATTGAAAATAAAGGTGACATTCTTTCTTTAGTTAATTTTTTTTTACTTAGGTTAAAATTTTTGCTGGTTATTTATGTGTTCATAAAATGCAAGTGAATGTCCACCATCAAAAAAACTAAAGAAAAAACACATATATACAGTTGAAGTCAGAATTATTAGCCCCCCTGAATTATTAGTCCCCCTGTTTATTTTTTTCCACAATTTCTGTTTAACGGAGAGAAGATTTTTTCATCACATTTCTAAACAAAATAGTTTTAATAACTCATCTCTAATAATTGATTTATTTTATCTTTGCCATAATGACAGTAAATAATATTTTACTAGATATTTTTCAAGACACTTCTATACAGCTTAAAGTGACATTTAAAGGCTTAACTAGGTTAATTAGGTTAACTAGGCAGGTTAGGGTAATTAGGCAAGTTATTGTATAATGATGGTTTGTTCTGTAGACTATCAAAGAAAATATAGCTTAAAGGGGCTAATAATTTTGACCTAAAAATTAAAAGCTGCTTTTTTTCTAGCCGAAGTAAAACAAATAAGACTTTCTCCAGAAGAAAAAATATTATCAGACATACTGAGAAAATTTCCTTGCTCTGTTAAACATAATTTGGGAAATATTTCAAAAAGAAAAAAAAATTCAAAGAGGGTTAATAATTCTGACTTCAACTGTATATAACAGAAATAAAACTTATCTTAATTACTAATCTTCTGATTTAGATTCAATCTAATCTTCAATTTGATTCACTTTATGTTAATTAATATAGTGCTTTTCACAATGTAGATTGTGTCAGAGCAGCTTAACATAGTTCTATTACTGTAGAGTCCAGATTTCAGAGTTATAGTTCAGTTAAGTTTACTTCAGTGTGCTTTAACTTTCACTGCTGAAAGTTTTAACACTGTAGAGCAAATCCACCGAAGCGCAGCTCCACAAGTCCCGATCCAAGCAAGCCAGTTGTGACAGTGGTGAGGAAAAAACTTCACCAATTGACAAAGTGAAGGGGGAAAAAAACCTAGAGAGAAACCAGGCTCTGACTTTTACAGTTTCCCAATGTTTGATAAATACAAATCGCCAACGATCATCATTTCAGAAAGAAATGATTTATGTAAGAAAGAAACTTTATGTAATCTTTAAATATGTTTTATTTAGGAAAGGAACAGTCTCCTACTGTACATATTAAATGGGCTGATGGTTAGCAAATGATTTGCAAATTTAAATTTATGTATGAAATATCCATTTAACCCTTCAACTGCCTCCTCTACCAAATAGCTGACCATATTTTGACTGTTTTCAAGAATGACTGTTTTAAATAATGGGTTACACACACAGCATTCTTGGTTTACAAAATAATCAAACGAACATAACCCTGTTGCACTACTACACCTGATTTTGGTTTTATTGTAAAAAAAAAAAAAAAAAGAAAAGAAAAAAAAGAAAACATGTTAAATGAGAATCTGAAATATTTTATGGCATACTTCAACAATAAAGATAATTTAGTATTCAAAAATGTTTTATTTTGATTATACTTTTAAATAAATTGGTCTTACACTTCATATTTTCAGATTTTTCATTATATGTATTAATTCCGGTACTTTTACCATAAACCGACATATCAACCATTTGGTAGATGTTGATATTTTAGAAATTATGGGATGTGTTGAAAAAAATAGCATTGAGTGCGTTAACTAGCAACATTAGGAGTTAAGAAATCCAATTCTAAAAAGGTTTTTCTTGGGGGGGAAGGTAAAGGATTAAAAGAATATTTTGTAGCTCCAATGTATTTCTACTAAACTGGGCTAAGTCACTCTCCTCTGTTTACACAATCTGCAGGAAAGACGGCTTCACATGTACGTGGTGTATTGCCAGAACAAACCTAAATCTGAGCACATTGTGTCAGAATACATCGAGACCTACTTTGAGGTAAGTGCACGTCAAGGGCAAGCAGAAGATTATTGGAGTTCTCAAAGACGCACAGGTTACACCTGAGGGACTGTTTTGGTCCATCTGTGTAAATATCTCAAGGCAGACTCTCTCCCTTTCCATTTGCACGGTGTGTGTGTGTGTGTGTGTAAGTGTAATGATCACTCAATGGACATGAAGGCCCCGACTGACCTATCAATTCTTGGAACAGATAAATCAGGGAGACGCTTGATCGAAAAGTTTGACACTTAATGGATTCTCAGTGCTGTGCCAAAACATTTGAAGGTTTGATAGCTGGCATTACTTTAGGTTTTATAGACTGAGATTGCAGGGTACTATGGGGTAATGGATCAAGGAGAGTGTTTAGCTATGTTTGGAGTGGAAAACCAGAAGGTCAAAAGATTAATGCATATTGTGCAGTATACTGCCTCTTTTTTGTGCATATCCAGGGCAAAAAACTAATATTAATGGTCCAATTTTCTTACTGGCAATGAAGCCAGTTCTTCTTTTTTTCTACCTCCATTGCTGAAGAAAGTTGCTGATTTACAGTGGAGGGTTCTCCATTCAGCTGTGGCTGTCAATGCTTTTGTTTCTGTGTTTAACTCTGATTTTAGTCATGATTGTCCTTTTTGTAGCCTTCGTGCGACTGTCTTTCATTGTTTTATGGATTGTTGTCATCTTTTGTCATTGTTTTCATGGCTGGAGTGTTTTTTCAATTTATTTGGTGTAGTTTTTTCTAGACAGTTGTTCATTTTGGGGTGTAGATATTCACAAAAAAGAGAGAACAATGTCAATTGTTCAATTTTGTTTTGGAAGAGCAAAGATGCTGTGTATATGAGGAGACAAAACAAGATAGAAGGCTCCTTAGATGTTGATGTTGTTTGTATTTTTATAAAAATGTTGAAGATTTGACCTATTACAGTTTAGTGAGTGATCTTGAGAAATGTTCCAAATACATGGTTCTATAAAGATGTGCTCTTTTCTGTTGAAGAGAATCATTTAATTTTCAACAATTAGTAGTTTTAGGATGAGATTATTTTGTGGATTTTTTGTTTCTTTTTCTTCTTTTTCTTTTTTCTTCTTTCTTTTTCTTTTCTTTTTTCTACTTCTTTTTCTTCTATTTCTTTTTCTTTCTTTTCTTGTTTTTCTTCTTTCTTTTTTCTTCTTTTTTCTTTTCATTTCATTTCTTTTTTCTTCTTTTACTTCTTTTTTTCTTCTACTTTTTCTTTCTTTTTTCTTCTTCTACTTTTTCTTTTTCTTGTTTTCTTTCTTTTTCTCATCTTCTTTTCTTTTTTCTTGTTTTTCTTTCTTTTCTTTTTTTCTTCTTTCTATTTCTTTCTTTGTCTTTTCTTCTTTTCTTCTTCTTTTTCTTTCTTTTTCATCTTTTCTTATTCTTCACTCTTTTTCTTATTTTTACCCAGCGCATTGGGTTATAAAATTTAACCCAATGCATTTGGTTATTTTGATTAAATGTAATATTTTTTTCCATTCTGGTATTACTATTGCTGCTGTTACTAGTACTACTATTCATTTGATAATTATGGCTGTGTAAATAAATAACATACAGTTTTGCTTTATTTCCATTATATTTTAAGGTTCAGACCGGCTACACTGTAAAACATGCAAGGTTCCACACAATTTATTCATGTTGTTCCAACACAAGTCGATTAAGTTAACTTAACACATTTTAACAAATTTATGTGGATTGAACATAAAAAAATTAAGTTGTCCCAATGAAATCTCAAGAATTGTGTTGTTTCAGCTCATTTTAAATAAGCAGTTTGAACAAGTAAAAAAATATATTTTTTGAGTGTATGAAGTGGGCATTTGTATCATCAACAATTAAGAGTGCTGGTGAAACGGATATAAAACACACAACACGGAGAGGTCATTTGATAAAAAAACAACAACATTATTGCATTCGAGCTTAAATAAACGTTAAAACGAAAAAACAACATTACGTACGCATAATAATACAGCTGTTCTGTTGCAGTTAAATCAGTTGGCTGTTGAAAATCTTTTACTTCTTTTTTTTCTTCTTTCTATTTTTTCTTCTATTTCTACTTCTTTTTCTTTATTCTTTTCTTTCTCCTTTCTTTTTTCTTCTACTTCTTTTTTCTTCTTCATTTTCTTATTCTTCCTTCTTATTCTTTCTATTTTTACTTCTCGTACTTTTTCTTTTTCTTTTCTTTTTTCTTCTTTATTTTTTCTTCTACTTCTTTTTTCTTCGTCTTTCTTCTTCTTCCTTTTTCTTCTTCTTTTTTTTCTTCTACTTCTTTTTCTTCTTCTTTTTCTTCTTGTTCTTGTTCTTCTTCATAATAATAATAATAATAATAATAATAATAAATAAATGAAAATATAAATTAAATTAATTTCACTTTATTTTTACAGAACTGTAAAATATTTAATTTATATAAACATTCAATTTAATTTATATGTAATTATGTAATACTTTAATTTATATAGTAGTAGTAGTAGTAGTAGTGGGCATCCGCTGCGTAAAAAATGTGCTGGATAAGTTGGCGGTTCATTCCGCTGTGGCGACCCCAGATTAATAAAGGGACTAAGCCGAAAAGAAAATGAATGAATGAATAGTAGTAGTAGTAGTAGTGGTGATGTTTATTATTATTAGTATTATTATTATTATTATTATTATTACTATTATGTTTTTTTTATTATATTCAGTGCTAAAATGACAACAAGTTAGTTTTGGAATGTCCATAGAAATGTATTTTTTTAATAAATACCTGTCTTTGTCGACAACAGTTTCCTTTTACAAACTTAGAAAGATATTTGGTGCTGCATTTTCAAATGTGTTTTATAACCATGTATATTTTAACCAGGCTTTTTAAATTGTTCAGATTTAGCAGACCTGTAAATATAAACCTCATCCTAAAAAGTGAAGTGAATCCATATAGTTTCTTGTTGTATTAATTATATATAGTATAAAGAAACCTGTTAATACTGTGAAAAATAGTATTATAAATATTTTTGTTTTATTTTATTTTATTCATTTATTTACATATTTATTTGATTAATTTATTTATACATATGCAGGTAATAAATTAAAGTAATAAGCTATTTATTTATTTATTTATTTGAAGTTTATGAGTTAAACGAATGTTTTGGCAGTCAGCATGGGTTGTGTTGTAATTGCTGTTCAGACTTTCTCTGTTCATAAAGGAATCAGTCAGTCAGGCTCACATTAGTGTGTGTTTGTGTGCAGGAGCTGAAACAGCAGCTGGGTCACAGACTGCAGCTCAATGACCTGCTCATCAAACCAGTGCAGAGGATCATGAAGTACCAGCTGCTGCTGAAGGTGAACCAGAGTGCAAAACACAGACCAATACAAACACACTTCACACACAAACACACACATTCTTCAGCACTTGTTCTGTCAGGAGACCTGTGGAGCGTGTCTAATCAATTCCACATTCATAAGTAAAAGTTGAAGATCAAATGATCATCAAAAATACTCATGGAACTTTGTTTGACAAAAAAAGTTTTGACAAAAATGGCACACACGGTTCTGTATTTCATGTTCTATTTTTAATATTTAATCAAACAGTAAAACATTACTTTTATTAGGTTCTGTTTTAGATATGCACCAAGGATGCATTTGTTTGATCAAACCAAAAGAAATACTGTTAAATATTATTATACTTTCAAATAAAGGTTGTCGATTTTAATGTTTTGTAAAATGTATTCATGAATTTGTTTCTGCCACTACTCCAGTTTTCAGTGTAACTTCATCCAAACATTTTAATATGCTTTTTTAAATCAAGCCAAATCATTTTAGGCTATTTAAATAATAAATTAAGGTTAAATAATTATTATTAATGTTGAAAACATTTGTGCAGTTTATTTTCTTTAGGTTTTGTGTAACAAGTTAAAAAAAAACACAATTCAATTCAATTAATTTCACCTTTATTTCTATAGCTCTTTTACAATGTACTGTAGATTGTGTCAAAGCAGCTTCACATAGAAGATTATAGTAAATTGAAACAGTGTCGGTTCAGTTTTCAGTGTTTAAGTTCAGTTCAGTTTAGCTCAGTTCAGTGTGGTATTGTAATATTAGTTTTACTGCACTATTTAATATTTGCACATTTAAAATTGTACATTGCACTTTGCTGCACTAATTCATCTCGAATTGTACATATGCACTACACATATACTGTACATTTGCAATTATGTTCATATCTGTCTGCATGCTTCTGAGTATTAATAGTAACCTGTACATATATTCATCTATTGTAAATCTCTGTTCATAGTTAATACAACCTGTATATAATGTTCATAGTACATCCATCTGTAAATATCACAGTAGTTTTTCTATAATTGCATTTATAACTTATACCTATGTCAAGGTTATTATAGTTAACGAAAAGGAACGAAAAAACAAACAAAAAAAAAAAAAAAAGCATTTTTGTTAACTGAAATTAAAAAAAAAAAGTTTTTTTTTTAAATTAGAGCTAACTAAAACTGCATTGTGTACGGCACCTCGGAATCCTGCCGCCATTGGCCAGATCAAGTCGGTCCTTCTCCAGTTAGTCCTCGCTGTTGCTCCTGCGACAAAAACAATGACTGGACATGACAGCAGCACGGTGATACATTAAATACAACCCGAGGAGACACTTAAAAGTATTCATTTAACACATTTGAGTCCAATAATGAGTTTTTACTTTTTAACATGCCTGATATCCCCTCTCACTTGAAATAAACCAATTTCCCAAGTTATTCAGTTATTAGAACAGCAATGTTACACAGAGATCGGATTTGAAAATGGGTGAACTCATAATAATGCGCATGTGTGATTCAGTGAACTGAACACAAACAGTACATGACAGCCTGCTGTGACTGAACTAAACTTAATCAACTGCAGCGCGGGTAAACCGAGGGATTAAATGAGAGGATCTGGCGAAACGTACGTTTATTTCACAGAAATAAATAACAGAATAACAGAAAATCGTAATGGAATTTAAATAAGCGAATCATGCTTCAGTTGGGTTGCAAAAATTAATTTTAAGAAACTTTTCTGATCATGGTGATGTTTTAACAGACTGAAATTATGATTGCTGACTGCACATTTTTTATATGTTGAGCCCAAACATGGGAGAATTGTCACAAAAGATCTGGTTCACAGAAAAGATCTGAACTTTACATCACTACTGTGTATCTAACCTCAGAAGCAGCCTTGCACACACATTGAACGGTACTTAGGCCTGCTATCTTGTGGGCTGTTGTATTTGAATTTGAGGATGGGTAAATGGTAGTGTTCATGTGTTCTCTGAATACAGATTTCAAAAATATATCTTTGGTTGAGTTATTATACAATATTCTGATGATTTTGTATCTTGCACCTAACAAATGTTCTAATTTATAAAACTAATACTGAAACTAATAAAAACTAAATTAAACTAAGCAATTTCAAAATATAGAATCTAATAAAAACTAGTAAATCTACCTCTAAAAACGAATTAAAACTAACTGAATTTAAAAGCAAAAAGTCAAAACGAAATAAAAACTAAAACTAATGAAAAGTCCAAAACTATTTTAACCTTGACCTATATCCTGCAATTGCTGCTATTTCACTCCTGGTTAGACATAAACTGCATTTTGCAAATTTGATAGTTTTTAATTCCATTCAATTAAAAAAAAAAAAAAAAAAAACTTGTAATCAGATTCAACTATGATTTTAACACATTATTAGGCATTAACTAAGAAATGAACACCATCAAATATTAATAAAAGCTTTTGTGTTTTCATGGTGAGTTTAGTTAAATTAACTAATGCTAACTGTCGGAGCCTTATTGTCCAATGTTGTTGTACAATAGCCTTATACATTTCCACAGAATTGTCAAACAATATTTCAGCATATAATAGGTCTGATTAACATATGAAAATATTGTTTACTGTGAAGAACAACCACTGCAAATTCACTATAAATATTCTTTAAAAAAAAACACTTTAAAGGTTTAAATAATACATAATTGTTCACATATTTTTGAAGTCGATGTTGTGCATGTTCATTATCATGATATATTGAATTAATTTATTTTTTAGTTATGGGTAGATTAGTGATTTTGTTTCTCTAAAATGCAAGAAAATTTAACCAAAACATTTTATCACAAGACATTTTAGTCCTTAAAGGAATACTTCACCCAAAACGGAAAATTCTGTCATCATTTACTCACACTTCACTTGTTCCAAACCTACTTTTTTGGGTGAACTAGCCATCAGTTTTGGCCAATCCTGTAGTTACTGCACTTTGCCTTTGAACAGTAGATTAGTACAGACACTGATACAGAAATAGAACCATCTAGATCTCACGCTGTGTGTCTTGCAACAGGACTTCCTCAAGTACTACACAAAGGCTGGGATGGACACTGAAGAGCTGGAGGTACGAGTCACGCAGACACTAATCATTATGCAAGTTTTTATTTCTCAAGACCAGAAACACATAATCCTACGTAGGAACATTTTGTGATCTGTTCTCTATGTTTTCTTTTTCCCTTGGTGAAATCAGTACAACTGTATTTGCTCATGGGCTTTAGTATGAAGCTGAGGTCAGTTTCCACACGTGTCTTTCTCTCTCTCACTTATATCTTTCTCTGTGTCTGTCATTCTCACTGGAACAGAAAGCAGTGGAGGTGATGTGTTTTGTTCCGAAGCGCTGCAATGACATGATGAACGTGGGTCGGCTGCAGGGCTTTGAGGTACGGCGCCAGACTCAGGCTGTGGTTTAAAGCTGTTGGCCTGTGGAAATACTGCTAGCAACTCTGATCCTCTAAAGCAGGGGTTTCAAACTTGAGTCTGAAAAAAAAAATACACAATTAGCGCTTTGAGTTTAAGAAAAGTACATCACGAATAAAATGTATTATTATGATTAGATTAATTGAAAAAAGCTAACTATTTTCAGTGGGTGTGCATTGACTTGATCAAAAATGACAGTAAAGATTTTTTTTATATTGATACGAAAAGCAATCTAGGCTGCGTTTTCGAAAATCATCGTACCCAACTAAGGTCGCAAGTTCCGTTGTTACAAACATAGTTCATTGATTTGGCGTTTCCCAAATCCATCGTTTCAACGTACATTTGCAAACTGCATCGCAAACTTTTATGCTTGTAACTACACCTCTAGAGCTGTAGTTAGAAGCATTGGTCCTGGCTGTGCTCTATTCCAAATTCCTGACAGAAGGGTCACAGTTTTCATTAAAATATCATGCAGCGGGACTGTTTTTAACATTTATAATGTTTCTTGAGCCCCAAATAAGCATGTTAGAATCATTACTCAAGGATCATGTGACACTGAATGCTGAAATTCAGCTTTTGCAAGAAAATGCGGCATTTTTGATCACTTTATTTTGATGGTCCCTTTAACACATTTTGTTGAATTTAAGTTACAATGCATCTACATGCCAACTAATTCTCAATAGATTATACTGTAAGTGAACTGTTAGGTTGGGGTTAGGGTTAGTGTAAGTTGACATGTACTTGCAAAGTTTCTTATAGTCAGTTAAATGTCTATTGAAGGAGCAGTATCAACAGATATTAAGCAGACAGTCTACTAATACTCAAATGGCAAGTAATTGGCATGTAGTTGCAATGCAAATATTAGTCAGCAAAATGTGCAATAGGGACCATCAAAATAAAGTCTTACCAATTAATGCAGTCTTGGTGAGCATAAGATGAGATTTGTTTTTGTTTTTTAAAAACATTAAAACAATCTTGCAACTCCTTATATAAAATATGCATGCATTTTAATGTAAGTTTTACTTAATCTATACCTCTCTTCTAATGGGCTATATGCACAGCTAAGTGTTTTTCAGCTAAAGGTAAACGTCCGGTGAAAGTTAATGTGACTATTTTCAATCTTATAAGATTCCTTTTACAGCTTCGACAGCGTAATGTAATTAAAATACAATCAATTAAATAAACTTAAGCATATATTTAGTTGTTCAGGCATAAAACTAGATAATAGACCATGTAAACTCTAGCGCTGTCAGAGGGCAGCAGGCTAGCACAGAAACTCCATTGAAAATACTGGGGTAAAATTAATTTTCTTATTTTAAAGACATGGTGGGGGAAAATGGAATTTATTGCAGTGCTTCTCGTCCGGTCTGAGATCCATTTTATATCGTATATCTATAGGGCAGTGAAGATGACTTATTTTTAAAGAAAACAGATGATTAAACTTGATGATTTTGTAATGGAAAGACAGTTCACCGGAAGCCATTGGGCTGTCTGTCTGAAAATTTAAAGTCCGTGTGCATATAGCCCATTGCAGTGCTTTGTTTATGCATGTTTGGTACAGTATGTTGCATTTTTCTAGGAAGTCTTTAAGTTTTCTAACTGTTTCTGCAAACCTTCTTTGTGATCATAATTAAAACAAACATTTGAGAATGTTTCTTTTATATGCTAATATCATGTAGGCATTTAACTCATTTAGAATAAATATTTTCCAGATAATACTTTAATCATTTGTTTTGGCTTTGACAACTCAACTCTAAAAATTCGTTTTGGACCCAATGCTATGCTTTCAATTTTCATACCCTAATAATGTGTCTGCATATACAGCTATCTGAGGCAAATCAAAACAGACAGATGCAAATCTGTTTAGATTTTAGAAAGCGAATCGTATTTGGATGTCCCAAAGGATTTGAAAACCCCTGCTAATTATGTCTCTTTATCAGGGGAAGATCACAGCACAAGGAAAACTTCTCCAGCAAGACACTTTCACAATCACTGAGCAGGACAGCAGCATCCTGTCTCGCGCTAAAGAGAGACGGGTCTTCCTGTTTGAACAACTTGTCATCTTTAGCGAGCCAATCGACAGGAAGAAAGGATTTTCTCTACCTGGATACATTTTTAAGAACAGTATTAAGGTGAGTTACCACTTTAGAGAAAGTCATTATCATATACGGTAAGGTTTCTATGTGACGCAGTATGTTTGCATGTTTTCTT